>BTHU01000009.1:34612579-35007579 GCA_036184795.1 Tokudaia tokunoshimensis | reverse complement strand
GGCCTGAGAGAGACTAGCTAAAGCAGGAGCCCTCTGTAAAACCTCAAAATTGCAACAGATAAAAGATCAGAAATATTGTATGAACAGGAGGTGGGCCTTGTCATTGAGTCTAGTAAGTGCTGGAATCAGGAAACGTTTCCTAAGCCCGTAGTGCTGTCTCTAGTCAAGGAACCTTCAGCGACCACGCTTCTAGCCCATGCTAAGGTCACTCTCTGCCTCAGTAGGAGAAGTACATCTAGTATGGGCAAGCATACAGACATTGTGCCTGTTTTTAGTGTGAATTTGCACACACTCCCCCACTTTTGTGAAGGCATGATACTGATCCTTGGTAACCTGTGCCGTGTTCCTCCACAGGAACATCTCAGCTCTCTCTATTTTACAGGCTGGGCTTCTGACACACTGCCTTGCTTTCATCTGGCTTCCAGATCCCTTCTAGTTGGATTTGATAATCCAGAATGCAGAGCCATTTGCATCTTTGACACTTGCGTACACTCAGAATCATGATCCCCACCCAAGATGCTCCCACGGTCACCTGCTGTAGCGAACTATTCCACCTTCCCAGGTAACTCTCCTTTCCTTGTCCCGTTTTGTAATCTTACGGGCGCTCCTCTCCTCTCTGTCTTCCAATAGGATGTGCTAAGTGTTCGATAAACAGCTGATTCAATGAATGACTACAAGCGCTCTGTGAGGATGTTCAAACAGTTCCGAGAATACACTGAGTTTGAAGAGCTTCAAACCTCCAAAAGCTTCTCTGGCACTCCTATAATAGGACAGTATAAAACAATGTTGAAAGTGAAGATTCAAAGAAAAGCCAGAAACCTCCTGTGGGGTTTCATTAAAAATACAGATTATAAAGAATTTGAAGCGCTTCTGTGAACATATTTAAAAATCATTGTTAGATTTATTAGGTGTGATGCTCTCAGCAGGGTTAAGCTTTGTAAAAGACTCCTTTATCCTCTATCATTACACATCCCAGGCTGAAATCTTTGTTTAAAAGAGACTATGTTTGGGATTTGCTTTTAAATAACCCCTATTGTGAAGAGACTGAGTAACAGAACTTGTAATAGAGCCTGGTGGGTTGAAACTGGGTAATAGGACATAGGAGCTGATGGTATCATATTCACTGCTTTTTAGATGGACTTTTAACAATAAAGTACATCTAAAACACATAGATATTGAAAAACACTAATCATTTTTTAATGTAGGTGGGACTATTTAATCCCCCAAAGATGAGAAACTGCTTCATAGTTAAATGTATGTCCAAAATTTATAAATTATCATTCCAGTTTTTAGTTAAAAATTTATTAACCCCAATTTTGCTTGTTTTTTTTTTTACCCAAATCTCTAGGAGTAAAGTAGACACAGATATGTATATGTATTGTGCGTGTGTGTGTGTGTGTGTGTGTGTGTGTATTAAACTTTTAACTTTTAAAACCTCAAGACCTAGAAACTACCCATCAATTCTTTATTAACATAATTTTAGTCACAATAGTCAAAATCAGTAAATCTACATTTATTATAAAATGTTTTATATTTTCATCTGTGTTATTATAAGTTTTCATACAATATATTCTGATCACAGTTTTCCTTCCCCCTACTCTTCTCTTTAGTTCCTCCCACTTCTCTACCCAGCCAACTCCATGCCCTTTCTCTCTCTCTTTAAGAAACAGGCAGACATTCTGTGGTGGTTTGAACAGCTATGACCACCATAGACTCATGTGTCTTGGCCCATGCAGAGTGGCACTATTAGGAGGTGTGGCTTTGTTGGAGTGGGTGTGGCCTTGTTGGAGGAAGTGTGGAGGTAGGCTTGAAGGTCTCAGTATGTGCTCAAGCTATGTTCATTGTAGAAGACAGTCTCCTTCTGCTGCCTGAAGATCCAGATGTACAACTCTCAGCTCCATCTCTAGCACCATGCTAGCCTGGATGCTGCCATGCTTCCCGCCATGACAATAATGGTCTAAGCCACTGGGACTATAAGCCAGCCACAGTTAAATGTTGTCCTTTTTAAAAGTTATCATGGTCATGATGTCTCTTCACAGCAATTTAAAACTCTAAGACACATTTTAAAAAACAATTAAAATAAAAAACACAAAATCATAAACCATAATATTCAATAAGACAAAAATATAATACCCAAACAAAGCAGCATGCGACAAAAAGTGTTTTGTGTTGGCCATTGCTAGGCATGAGGCCCACTGTAAAGTGTGGTTAATATACCCAGTGAGGCTCTAGTTGGTGGAAACTAATTTTTCCTTTGCAAGTGGAAATCAATTGGTGCTAGTTTCTTGCTTAGGAATAGGAGCTCTTGTCTACTCTCTTTCAGTGGTAAGACCAGGCCCGGTTTAACCTGTGCTGGCTTTAGGCAGACAGCCACAGCCTCTATGAGATCAGACATTCTTCAGTCCTACTGTGTCTAGATAACTCACTCACTCAGACCTTTACCCCGCCCTCTTCTGTGTTCTGCTAATCCAAGTCTAAAAGGATGACTTGTGTAATGCATGCTTATTATCCCTTCGTAATGTATATTCAAGTCATGCTACCATCTTGATTTTTTTCAATCATAATAAATAAGTCTGTGAACTTTAGAAAAACACATTTTCTGGATATGATAGTAGGGTGATATCATAATGTATTATTCTAAATATAAATATTTTTCTCTATAGCAAAGAAAAAAGATAGCAATTGTGTATTTAATCATAATCAGCTTGTATTAATTTCCTATTGTTATAATAAATTACAACTGACTGATTTATAATGAAAATTTATTATCTTGCATTTCTGGAGGTCAGAAGTTCAAAACAAATCTTCTCAGGCTGGTGTCAAGGTGTTAGCAACACTGATTTCCTTCTAGGAACTCTCCTCTTGCGGCTTCTATGAGCTATCCACAGTCCCTGGGTTCTTGACCCCACTGCTCCAGGCTCTGCTTTCATCACAGAGCTATTTCCTCCAAGCTGGACATGATCGTCAATGTCTTGGATCACAGAAGCCGTGATCAACTGCAAATGACTTAGCCTATGCGTATTCCCTCTTAGAAGGAACATGAAGGCTCATAGGGGTCATAGGTTCATGGGACTCACCAGGTTCTAAGGCTCCGTCAGATTTTACAAGTGTCCTTTCATCCCCAATTCGACAGGAGAGATAACAGTTGATACGGGTGGGACTCCTCCATAGTACAGCTGCCTGTCAGTTGCACACAAGGCTCTTTCAAGAGTACAGGTGGTTTGGAGATATTCATACTTAGAGTGGCACTCTTCAGTGGTTCGATTCCTTTGAGTCATGCATGCTCCTGTAAATAATCCCAATAAACTCATGTGTTCACCAAGCTTCTTTGAATGGAATCCAGTCTTTGGTTTCCAGGTGCCCTCACTACTGGGATGACTAGTCTGCCAGGAAATAGGAGACAACAATTTCTTTCGTTACATCTCCTTCCCTTACTCACCTGTCTCCCTACATAAGAACTCATTATTACACTCTGACTGATAATCCAGAGAAGCTCTGTATCAAGATCCTTAATCACATCTCAAAAAGACACTTTCTCCATGTAAAGCAGCGGTTTCTCAACCTTCCTAATGCTACAACCCTTTAATACAATTCCTCATGTTGTGGTTACCCCCAACCATAAAATTATTTTTGTTGCTACTTTATAACTGTAATTTTGCTACTGTTATAAATTATAATGTAAATATCTGTATTTTCCAATGATCTTAGGCATCTCCTGTGAAATGGTCATTTGATCCCCAGAGAGGTCTCAATCCACTGGTTGAGTATTGCTGGTTTAAGTAACATATCTGTAGGTTCCAAGAATTTGAATATGGACATGTTTGAGGTGGGATCATTAATCCCATTTTCTGTAATACTCCATTATTCAGTTCCCCAAAACTGAATGTTTTAAACAGCTATTGCTACAATAATGTTGTGTAATAAACTACTCCAAAAATCAACAGCTCATGGAAGCAACCATGTATTTTTCTCACTTGTGAGTTACAGGTTGTCTACAGACTCTGCTCTGAGCTGAGAGAGGGATGGTTGGGTACCAAGATTAAGGCCACATTTATGCCCACTCCACATCTTTCTACCTGGGATCCAGGCTGAGAAAGAGTGAGAAATTTGGAGCTTTTTTCCCCTAAGCCTTACAAACTCATTTAAAGTCTGCCCTGACTAGTGTTTTGTCAACCAACCCAAGACAAAATCATTTGAGAAGGGAGATCTTCAATTGAGAAAACTGCCCACCAGTCTGGCCTATGGGTAACACTATGGAACAATTTCTTTATTAATGATTGATGAGGGAGGGCTCAGCTCACTGTGAGTGGTGCCACCCAAGCAGGTGGTCCTGAGCTGTATAAGGAAGCAGGCTGAGTAGGACAAAGCAAGCCAAAAGTAAACAAAATTCCTCCATAGCTACCTATAACTCCAGCTCCAAGAGATCTGATACCCTCTTCTGGCTTTCTGCGAGTGCCTGAATACCCCCTCATAGACACACACACACATATGTAATGTTTTAAAACAATCTTTAAAAGAACAATTAAGCTAGAGAGTGGAACATATAAGGACAACTCTCTTGTCCCTCATCTCCATTGTCTAGGACATTACTTTACACAGAACATGGACTCACTAAATGCATATGAAATTAATGTCCATAATGTTGAAAAGTTAAAACTATCAATCATATTTCATGTATGGTGCCATAGATCTCCATGCAAGTAACTGAGCCAACATGAGTTTAGCTGAGAATGGGGGAAGCTCTTTCTAAAAAGGCAGCCGAGATAACTCATAAAACCCAGAGGCAGAAGGGCAGATAGGAAGCCACAGAACGCTCTCTGCCTGTGTCGTCTGCTTCTGCCTGCACTTCTTCATTCTCTGTAACAATTCACTTCCTTTCCAGGAAACACGGAGAACAACGTTTTCTATTTCGGGATGAGAAATATGCAGAGACTGGATATGTCTCTTCCAAGTCGTCCGCGAATTTCTAGTAGGGGGATTTTTCTCCATACTTTTCCAGGCAGCCAATCATGAGACATGCAGACTAGGCGTGGCTGCTGAGGGTTTGTGGAAAGCAAACTCTTGTCTTTATGTAAAAAAAAAAACCCTCTCAAATGTAGGCTAGATGTCAGAAGTCACTTCTAATTGTTAAAATGGACAGAAATGAGAAGGTGTCACCTCTAAGATTAGATTGTAAAAACTTTGGCTTCCACCTGAGGCAACATGCTCCCTAGAATCTCTACCTCTGGGGCTATCAGCAACCATGTGAGTGGTTTGGGCAGTGGGACTTTAGCTATACCCATATCCCCACCCTGGTTGCAATCTTATGAAAGACCTTGAGTTCGAGACACCCATCTAAGTCATGCCTAGATTCCTGACTCAGAAAGGCAGATGATAAATGTTTGCTGTTTGAAACCTTGAGATCTTAGCATAATTTGTTTCTCAAAGTAAATTTTTCCAAGGGAAATTGAATCATCCGTGAGATCAGTGGATCATCAAATACATCCCCTAAAGATCTGTAATGCAAGTGCAGATATTTCTACCCCTTATAACATAAACAAGCAAACAACATACTTTAAAAGCAAGTCTTTTCAACCATGGAGCAAACGTAGTGGGCTGTAACAAATCAATCCCTAAACTCCTATCTACCTCTTCTACTAGGCAAATCCTGAGTTGCTCACAAGCACATGACTCTTCTGCTTGGTAACACTCACCTGGGTGAATGATCCAGGCCTCAGATGTTCCCTCGTTCACCATCCCGCCCCGCATCCTCATCTGGTCCTTCCGCTGTTCATCACAACTCCACTTAGACTACCTAGGAATGTGACTGACCTGGATGCTCACCAGAGGATTTCACCGAAAGCTTCAGAGTTGCAATTGGCGGGGAGATTTTGAGGGTTGCATGTGAGTTTGGTTTTTTTTTTTATAACCTGTTGCTGTCTCAATTAATGTGGATAATTAAAACTTGTATATTTAGGATTTTAACTCCAGTACTAGTCAAACCTAAGCTTAGGTTTCTATGACCACTTTGTATCCACAAGGTATGATCTGAAGGTGTGTCGTCCTTAGGAAACGAACAACCTTGAAGAAAGAAAAAAGGGTTAAACTCATGCAAGGTTTGAGAACAGTGGGTATGTGGTGAGTAGATGGGGAAGTGTGTGTGGAACTGGAGAAATCATAAGAAGATGTAGGAGATGGTAAACTTGAGGTGAGTAGAAAAGGAAAGAAATTGTAGAAAGGAGAAAAGAGATCAAGTATTGTAAGAGGGAAGTACTTTGCTAGTCAGGGCTCTCTAAAGGAATAGAGATGAGAGTGGATATTGATATGTTGTTTATTAAACTGACTTATAGGATATAGTCTGGGTAATCTAACAATGGCTGACCCATGATGAAGAGAATTTGGTATTTGTTCAGTCTAAGGCTGGATGTGTCTCCCAATCTGGTGCTGGAGTCTTGGGGGATTCCTGGAGATTTGCTGGAATCCTGAAGTAGTTAAATTTTATGTTAGCCACAGCAATACAAACTTGTTATTGAGAGTAAGGGAAAGCAGGCTAAAGCAAAAAGCTTTCTTCTTCCATGTCCTTTATGCCACCATAGGTATGGCTCAGATTTGGGGGGGTTCTTCCTTCTTCAGATATTCTGATTAATAAAATTCTCACAGGAATGCCTGACAGATTGGGTTTTAGTCGATTCCAGATGTAGTCAGGTTGCAGGTTGACAACAAAATTAGCCAACACAAGTACATAGGGAAATAAAAACCCCTCATATCTATTTAGATTTTTGCATGCACATATCTATGTTAAACATAAAAACTGCTTGCTATAAAAAGAATGTTGATTATAACAGCTGGAGAATTTAACAGCTCAGTAATTAAGAGCACTGCTGCTCTTCCAGAGGACCTGGGTTCAATTCTCTGTACCTATATAAAGACTCCCAGCCATCTATAATTCCAGTCCAAGAAGATTCAATATTCTTCAGGCCTCCACAGGCACCAGGAACACCATGGTGCATAGACATACATGCAAGCAAAACACTCAGACACAGAAAATAAATAATACATTTAAAGAATATAATTGTGTTCTACCCTCATGATCTTTCAGTCCTGGGCAAAATTAGGAGGATAGATAGATAGATAGATAGATAGATAGATAGATAGATAGATAGATAGATAGATAGATAGATAGAGAGAGAGAGAGAGATAGAGATATCTCCTTTCAGCTTCTAATAGAGCATTCTAAGCAAGTTACATGAGGCAAGAAAACAGCCTTGCTCCTTGATCGACAGATTTGTGAGACTCTCTTAGTTTCCACCTGTCAGCACCCAATACTATTCCAGAAAGGGTCTGACTCTCCCTTACTTTCCTCCCCTGGATCTCTGGGCTTCCAAGATCCTATCTGCTTCTTATATCTTAGGTTCTTGCATCAATCTTGCCAGGACCCTTGAAAGATGTGTTTGAGCACTGAACAAAGAAACCTAATAGAGGGAAATTGAAGGGGCTAAAATCCAGCCTAGACCCTGGGAGACTCTGAAGTTACCCTGAAGAGAAGGTGGGTTTGTAATTCATCTTCCCAGGGAACTGGTTTCTTTGCCATTTGCAAAAAATGCTGTGTAGACAGGCAGTGTTTGCTAGCTAGCACTGCCAGAACCGCATTGTGCTAGACAGTTTGAGGTCAATGCTATCACTTGGGTCCTCTCCTCATGCTCGGCACCCATTGATCTGACAAATAGTGAAGTAACGTAGAACATATATATCAACAGGGAGAATCTGACTGGTTTTCTCTAAGTAGCTCAGTTTGCTCTAAAAGGAAAGGCAGGATGTCAGGAAAACATACAAGGAGTCTGAAAAAGATTTGTCTTCAGACCCCAAGCCCAGAAAGGCACCCTCAATTTTGATTGATGCCACCATTAGCAGAGAGTACATACTATGCTGCTTGGTGTTTGAACTAAAGGTCTGGTTTTTTCTGCGTACAGTTGCTCTATTTAAGCTGCCCACGTATGGGCTGATCTGATATAAAGCCCTTTTGTTGAAACTTATTGGCTAAGACCTCACCAACCACAAAACAATGGCTTTGAAAGAAGAATCATCTCAAGGTTTGGGAATGAGGAAAACATTTACTGTCTCAAAGGACCTCGATGTTCAGATCTTTTTTTAAATCAGCATATAACATGGATATGATAATTATGATGATAAATCCTTTTTTTTTCTTTTCTAAGAAAAGAATGGCTTTTTGGCACAAACTGAGCAGCCACTTCACGAACAATTGGGCAGTCAAACAATTGGAAATATTTCAGAAGAACAAATGAAGCAAAGGAGATCACGGAAAGCAGGAAATATATGGGTGCAATTTTGAGCCTAAATGAACATGCGGGGCCATATACAAAATAACCAGTGAGATGTGAAAACTGATGTGGGTCCCTTTGATTTGAATCAGCAGGGTGTGAAGGACTCTTATTATCACCGAGAAACTTCTGTGCCAGTTTGCCCTTGCCCGAATCCAGGCATCCACAGTCCAGGCTTTGGAGATGCACCAGCCCAGAGTGCATTCTGCCGGGAGGCTGGTAAACAATTTAGAGACCAACACTCTCTCCGAAGATGGCTCAGAAGTCTTCCTCCTGCCATTTTTCTCCTGGAAATTCCCTTAGAAGGTTGGAAATGCTCTTGTAATGTGAGAGTTCTGCTCGGAGAAACAGAGGTGAACTATATTTCGCACGAGATCCAGTGAACTCGCTATGCCAGCACACGAGGACTAGTCCTCCATCCGCACTCTCAGATGACCAAAGGCAAGAAAGGGCAGTGTCCTTCCTAGCTCAAAGAAAGAACCAAAGACTAGGCTTCCAAACCCTCGCCCCCGCCCCCCGAGGGCCTAAAGATTTTCTCCAGAAGTTTCTAAACTGAAAAGGGATACAAATGGGGAAAGTGCTAACGTGCAGGGAAATCATGAAGAGCATTTCTGTACATTTATTTATCTTGTACACGTAGAGGAGGCGTGTGTGTGCCACAGCATATATGTGGAGATCAGAGGACATTCAGCAGGAGTCCGTTCTCACCTTCCACTATATGGGTTTCAAGGATCAATCTCAGGTTGTCAGGCTTGGCAGCAAGTTCCTTATCCACTGAAGCAGCCCAGGAGGCAAGAAGGCAATTTTTTTAAAGCAGTAATTGTTTAAAGCTTACTTCTAGGTCACCTTAAAATGACCAGGAGAAAAATGAACAAAACTGTATAGTGTGGCAGAACTCTACTTCTGAATCTTAATCTGTATATGATTTCTCTATTCTCCTCTGTTTTCACAACAATCCTTAGGGGTAATTTTTTTTTTTTTTACTTTTCTAGCCAATGTAGAAAGGGAAATAAAATTCAAAAATGACAGCCAAAGGAGTGGGAAGGTTGTATAAAAACACTTTCCAGGATTAGAGAGATGGCTCAGCAGTTAAGAGTACTGACTACTCTTCAGAGGTCCTGAGTTCAAGTCCCAGCAACCACATAGTGGCTCACAACCATCTGTAATGGGATCGGATACCCCATTCTGGTGTGTCTGAAGACAGTTACAGTGTACTCATATAAATAAAATAAATAGTCTTTAAAAGAATAAACTTTCCACTGCAGAATAGACAGAAGGAGTAGGGCAGAGTCAGCATGCAGGGGGTCAGGGAAACTGGAAAGAAGAGAGATTTGTAGAAACCCTTCAACTGGAAAAGATCAAAGGACTTCCCATCTTGAAGAATGGAGATAGAAGAGGAAGAGACCTCCAGAAACTGACCCAGCATTAGAAGATAACCATCCAAGAGTCCTAGACATCTTTAAGTCCCCTAGAATTCAAGGAGAGAAATTTGGACACAGTAACAGAACAGTATGACATTAAAATATTTCCCCCCAAGGTGACAACAAAACACAATCACTTTGCACGTTTCTTTCCGTAGATACAGAGTAGAGGGGGACATGTTTCCCGGATGCACCTGGGCTCATCATAGCACAAATTGGATGCCACTATACCCAATGAAATGAATAGATGAGCCAGGGTAATGCACACACTAGCATACACTAGCTGAGAAAGACTTATCCAGTTCCTTTGATCACAGTTCAAGATCATGTGGAAATAAAGAAACTTGCCCTGTAATTGTTTTTATTTCCTGTATTTATAATAAAGAACTCATATGCTATGTAATTGCTTTTATTTCCTGTATTAATAATAAAGAACTCATATGCTATGTAATTGTTTTTATTTCCTGTATTTATGATAAAGAACTCCTATGCTAATATCTAAAGTGCTTAATGGTAGTCTACCATTCTGCCTGGTGTGCTTTACTAAAGGGCAGGGCAAGCATGCACATAGGCATGTGTATGAAGAGTATAAAATCTGTGATAAGAAATATTGCAGGACTGGACCCAAAGCATGACACAGTCTGGTAGAACTGTACATATTATGTTCACCCATGATGCCTTGATGTATATCATCTGCCCCTTATCTTCTCATTGTGTTCAATGAGCTGGTGAAAATGGAGCAGACATTTGTAGTGGCCCAATCACCAGAGTGACTTGACCAGCTTTTAGTCAGAAGCTAGAACTACTGAAATTTTACTAAGAGGTGCATATTAATGCTCCAAGTCTCCTCCTGCAGCATTGCCATAGCTCAGAAGACTTAGGAGTCTAAATGGAGGGAGGGATGGAAAAAGTGAGGAAGATGAAGAGAGAGGGGGTGGGACAGAGACGAGCAAGCAAGCAGTGAATTGCTATACACTAAAACAGATGTGTTGAGCTGCATGTCTATCACTCATCTTATGTAATACTCGTATTCATTAAGTAATGAGTTAGGTAGAAATCATTAATATTTTCCTCCTAGTTTATGATTCACATTTTTTATATCAGAACAGATATGGGTATATTCTAGAATCAAACTTCACACGAATTTGTGACATCACAAATTCTGAAACTGCTGTCCTTAGGAGGACAAGACTGGAATATGGTCTCAGATTTCTACAGATATCAATTAATGTCCATGTTGTTAGGGAGCACTAACTAGGAAAGGTTGAGCATCGCTAGCCTGGGGTCAAAAGAAAGAGGAATCCAGGAGATACTGATAGCCCAGTCTTTGTGACTGCTCATGCGAGGAGAGGCAGTACTAACAACTAAAACCCGTTTCAGCAGAGGTAGCTGCTGGGTATTGTCATGTAGCATTTCAGGGAATGCAGATGTGTGAACACTTGGACAGGCAATATGTCTCTACTTCAATAGTGACAAAACTCTATTATAAAGGGTACATTCTGGAATCCATACCATCTTAACTCCTTAAAAACAAATATCCATTAGTTGACGGTATGTTTCAAGGGAAAGTGCTCTAAACGACACTAATGCTGGGCTCATCTCTGAACCCTAATCATTAAGTAGTAGACATTTTTATCTACACTACTTCTGAGACTGTGATGTCTTTCCTCTGTTTAAGAGAGTTCAGTCAAACCGTCATGTAGTCTTCCATTCCCTAGCGCAGCAAGCCCTGACCTCAGCCTACTCTCTTTCCAATTCTCTGCCATCTTATGTCTTCAGCTATCTTCATGCCCACCCTCCCCTGATTGATATTTACCTCACTGCCTCAGTTATTTATGCTGTAATCAAGTGTGTGTCTTGGGTGGAATTTTAAAAATAATGCAAGGAAGATTACTTTAGATTAAATTGAAAACTTTAGTAATTTGATTTGCAGGAAACGGAGAACAAAGTGTCACCACCCAAGTGCTTTTAAATAAGTCATAATTAATTAAACATGCATCTATGTTTGGCTGCTCAATTTATGACTAATTATGCAGAAAATGTAATTGCACACTGAAGTATTCCATTGCATCTGATTTATGCCAGCCAGCGGTTGTGGGGTTTTTGGATGTTGTTGTTGTTGTTGTTGTTGTTGTTAATGGTGTGTGCACCTGTTGAAATTGTTGAGATTTTGTCAAGACACAAGTAAACAGATGATTCTCCTAAAATATAGTTGTTCCTGTTGAGCAAACTGAAAAGAAATACATAAAATTGTTCCCTTGCCTAGTTTATTTTTATTGTAAATAAAATCTGGGGTAGAGTTCCATGGTAAGGACACATGCTTTGAAGGCCCTGAGTTCAAGCCACAGTACCACAAGAAAATGCATTTCTCTTCTTTTGTCCTCTGAACTTGTTAAGAAGTCACATGAGGTACATCTTTCCAGCTTCGTTTCTCCTACAGATTTGTGATCTAGACTTTTTATTTTTGTGGAAGAGCCATAAAGCTCAAAGGGATCATGAATGACCATCACATTTATGTCAGCCTAGACAGACTCCTTTTTAATAACTCTAAAGGGAATTTGTAACCTTTCCTCCATCTTAAGACGCCTAATAAAGTGAATATCAAGGAAGCAAAGGAAATAAAACCAAATTTAAAACTTCCTCTGAATAAGTCATGGGAATAAGAGCATTTATGAATATTTTCCCACTGAAGGGAAAAAGACACAGAGATAGAGGAAAGAGTAAAAGTTTCAAAGGCTCTCATAATATCTAACAATATTACAACTACTTTATTGTGCTTCCCAGAATATTCTATGGCAGCTTTACTGATTACATGTTTTTTGTAGAATAAAATAAATCCTAGATTCCTTTGTGGCCCAGTCACATACAGGTGTCACTATTTCTTAGTCCAGCCATCAAAAGCAAAGCCATTCTGGCCCTTCTGCATGAAGAGTTCACAATGCTCTTGGCAGTTCCTTTAGACACATTTCAAGGAGAACGCAGCTTCTAGCCATGCTGCAGGCAGGAAGCCTGTGAGGCAGCTACATGCAATGGGACACAGAAAGACATTCATCAAAGCTCCTTCCCTGCCATTCTTCTTAAAGGAAAAGATCAAAGTAGCCAGGGCCACCAAGCCACTGGAATTCACCAGGACCTTACAATAGAGTATGAGCGGAATATGGGAAGCCACAGCGATCTAGGAATGGAGTTGCTTGTTGCTTTTAAGTAGAACAACCTGGCCTGACATGCAGCTGTAGATAGATGTCTGAGGGAATCTAACGTACACACTCCACAAAACTTCATGAACCCCCTTCACCTGTTCTCCGATTAAATTCTGTCCAACCTTCCTTGTTCCATAGCTTCTTTCTCCCAATGTCCCACCAAGTCCAGCAGTCAGGACTCTGAATTGGCTTTCCTTGTCTTGTCCTCCCTTCTCAATACAGCCTCCTGGTTCTACGTTACAAGGACCCAAGAGCTGAGCCAACAAAAGTCAAATTCAACTTAGAAAGCTAAGGATAGGAATAAGTTGACTTCTTACAAGAGTAATAATAGAAGAATAAGTTTTTCTTCTTCAAGAATCAAAATATAATAGTAACAGCACCAACAAGACCTACCTTTTAAGTTGGGCAGAAGAGAGTAGAAGAAATAAATGCTCAAGTTGATAAAAAAAAAATTCCCTCTCATGTTTGGTTTGATCCCAAAACAAATGTACACCCTAGCGGCTTGTCCCATCCAGTCTGCTGCAATCACTAATATGCATTTATTTCTGAGCATCAATGCTCTCTTCCTTTGGCTCCATATATCAGAACCATCAGCAGTGTTCACCGTAGCTGTCACAGATGTGAATAGACCCTGTGGAGGTGCACAGTGTTCAACCTGAAAAGTCACTATGGGCACAACCTCTGAGGTATTAGTCACATAGAAAGAAGAGTCAGAGAGAAGCATTGCTCACCTAACAGCAGCTGAAGGAAAACTGCGAAAGCGTGCACACACATAAAACTTTTTTTTTTAATTTTTCAAAAATGTTATTAGGAAAATCCATAAATACAAGTACTTATTATTGAAATATAATCAAAGAAGGGGATAATTTTTTTGTTTGTTTTTAAGATGGGCCTTCATTGTATGTAGCCTTGGTTAGACTGGAATTCACTAAGTAGAACATGCTGGCCTTGAACTCATAGAGATTTGCCTGCCTCTGTATCCCAAGCATTGAGATTAAAGGTGTGTGGCACTACACCCATCAGTAAATGAAAAATTTACAGCAAAAACATGTGAGTGTTAGTATTTAAACCTTGAAAAGAGTTACCTTTACATGGGAAGGGAGGGCACATTCAGAAAAGAAGCACCAATTTATGAAAGATAGTGTTAATTATGGGCAATGTAAATGAAATTCATAATGGTACAATGTAGCCAAAGCGAGCTGAAGGGATTGAGAAAATCGTCAGAAATGAGTGTTGAACTAGACATGAGTAACACAGGCAGGTCAGCAAGTAAGAAATGTGAAAGCCATCGTCCACTGTGTTTGCTGACAGGACAATGAAAGAAGGCTGTTTGTCATTGCGTGGGATTAAACTATTTCCAAGGCCACCCAGAACAAACTGGAAGCAACATTACTTTCATATTTCACGGGAATGCTTGCTAGTGACAAGTTCACACCTCAAAAAGTTCCTTTGTCTCCCTAACCAAATGTATCTAATCCGAGTTTGCTTAACTGAGACAGCAAAAAGTGCAGGGCACAGACATGGCCCCTACCCTCGAGGGGATTATAGTCCAAAGCTGGCAAATTGGGCTTTGACGAGCCTGTAGCATAATTAACGCTGCTAATGGTGAAGAATGGGTCTTCTGCAAGCCTCGCTGCCACCAGACAGAGCAATTTGTAGTCATCACTGATCTGAGCCGAATTCAAATTGGTGACCCAAAGGCTCCACTGTCTGGGTGTTATTTTCAATCTCTCGGCAATCCAATCTCCTCCAGTTTCATTTTTCATTCTTACCGTGCAGTCATCATCGGCTACCAAAGGGAAAGTCTACGATCCAGACGCGCTAAAAATAGCATCCCTGCCTCCTGAAAGCCAGAGTCGGATTTATGACAGTTTTAAAATTTGGTTCTTCGTCTTAAAGTTCAACAATCTATAAGAATGGCGTAAAGTAATACCTACCTGGTCTTTAGAGCATGAAACACCATAGCCTAATGCAGCAAGCAAGCAGGCCTTGGTGTGATCCATTTCCATCAGGGAGAGAGAGTGTGTGTTCTTTGACTTGACAGGTTGACGTGCCTGCCTGTGTTTTCCACTTAATCAGCAAAATCATTAAAGCTCTGAGGGCTTTGATGGCCTCAATAAAGAGCATCTATTTTTGTAGAACCTATCACTATAAATAATTTAACCAGCATATACCCCCAAAAGTCTATAAAAAGAGGATGAATTATTCTTTCATACTTAAATCATAGACCACTGTGAGGCTGAGCCAACAAGGAGAGTCCAGGTTTAAAATGAGGGCAGGTGATGTCCAATATTAAATCCCCTGGTTAAGCGAAAAGCAGGTTACAAAAGCATAATCCATTTTCTATTTTAAACGTGTGTGCGTGTGTGTGTGTGTGTGTGTGTGTGTGTGTGTTCATCTCATTGAAAAGTTGTGGGAGAAATAGACAGTCAACATGCTAATCACGGGGTGACTTGTAGAAGACAAAACATTCATATTTTCTGACTTTTTTGCATAATCTAGTCTTGGAAAAATAAAAATATTTCCATGTAGGAAGTTCACTCACACACACACACACACACACACACACACACACACACACACACACATACATACACTGGTGCAAATCAAGCTGGCTTTTACGTTTCCGTCTGACTATGCATGTATATGGAGGGACATGACCTAGGAACACTCTTAAAAACTGACATCGTTCAGGACAACAAAACAACTGATCGAAGCCACAGCAAGAGAGAACTAACCTGGCCATGTGATACATGCCTTGCAGTTCATGTGACAGTGCCACAGGGACAACTGAAAATGAAAAATTGTACCTACACATTAGAATGTAGCCGTGGAAGTCTGACTCCTAGATGAACAGCAGAATTTTGCTCTAGAAATGAGCTGGAGGGGCGTTCATCAGTTAGAAATGGAACTTTAGTCACCTCTGAAGAAAGGATAATTAAGGTGTAAAAGGCCTCCCTGGACAGATAGACAATGGGCTCTGGTTTCTGTAGAAAATTGGCATAACAATCAAGGACCAGAGCAGGTACCAGCCAGGCCTGGGACAGGGCAAAGAGGATACAGCCAGGGAGATACTCCTCCCACCAAAGTCCTGATTCCACTGGTGATGATGGTAAAGAGGAAAGAAAAGAGAAAAAGCATCTTGTCAGTGCTATTTGGTTCTCCTTGATTCCGGGTCTGGACTACAGACAAAAAGGTCCCAGTATCTAAACTAGAACAACACAGGGCAGATGAAATCAACAACCCCCTGGTAAGGCCTTTCTCACCAATGCTAAGATAATACTTCCTCTGATGTCAGCTGTTGAAATGTAGATAGGACAAAAGTATTTGTGTAGCTAATTCCAAATGTAGGTTTTCTGAAAATGTGCAGAATATCCTATTGCCAAGGCTAGGATCTCCTGTAAAGCAGCTGAGAGCCTCCAAGGTCCTGAATGTATTTAACAGGAGACAAGGAGATGTTGGTTTTGCGTGATTTGAAAAGGCTATGCTGATTCCATGCTGTTCATCTGGAAACCAAGTCATCAAGCAGGTGACCTTCCCTGTCACCTCCACCAATGACATTCAGAATAAAGATTCTGACAGGGAAGACCCTTCATCCCAGGGCCTAGCATCTTTCCCTTACCCTGGGTTGCTCAGGAAAACTGGTCCTTCCCTACCACCAGCATTTGAGACATATAATAAGTGGGTTGGCAGCTTAGTCTCTGTTCTCTTCCAGGATCAAGAGATCAAATTCATTTCAAATTCAAATCAAGACCAAAGCTCTAGCTACCATATTTTTAAAAAGAAAAAAAAGACGGCAGGATGTTTTAAGACTCCAGACACTTGGGGAATTGGTGTGAGGCTGTGTCCCCTGGGAAGGAAGTGCTAGAGAGCAGAGGGAGAGTCATGGCTACCCTGAAGGACAGCTTACTCCTGAGAGATCTCTCTAGACTGTGTCACCAAATCAAGTTCAGAACAGCCCCAGGGTCCAACTCAAATGAAGAGCTACACAGTTGTGTTTTAGGCAAAACCTCTTGAGAGTCAAAAATAGTACATTTGACTTGGGAAGCCCTAACTTACACACTTCACTTCTTCAGGAGGTTGATATCCCATTGCCACAAATAGGAGAATGGTATTTCTCACCTCCCAATTCACAGGGCTA
Organism: Tokudaia tokunoshimensis; assembly: GCA_036184795.1. Classification (NCBI taxonomy): domain Eukaryota; kingdom Metazoa; phylum Chordata; class Mammalia; order Rodentia; family Muridae; genus Tokudaia; species Tokudaia tokunoshimensis. Next base: position 34,990,499 of record BTHU01000009.1, on the reverse strand, counting down.
AAAGCTCTAGTGGATGAGCAGAATTTTCTGTCTTAAGATTGTTTTCTCTTAACCACTTCTTAACATGAGGGACATGTTCCCAGTGGAGGAACACCAGGGAAGGCTGCTCTAGGGGAACTCACAGTCCAGAGGAGACATTACCCCAGGCGTTAGCTTGGGGAGAGTGTGGAGAGAATTTGATGAGAGATCATGGAAGGCTTAGGGGCAGAAAAGAAGAAGAACAATGTGCCGCCTTTCTCTGCACACTCCGCCTTCAGTCTACTGCCTTAACTTTCTCTCAGTCAAGTCCCACAGGAACCGGCTACCACAGGAACCTGGGAGGCTACACTCTGCAGGATCAACCTTCTGACTGGCAAAACTCAGCCAGTGGCTCTGAAGACATCTAATTAGGTGAGAATTCACAGATTCATCAAGATACACTGAAAAGATTACTACTTCTGTGTGGGGACCACTCTGTTCTCAAAATAGCCAGCACACTCGCACCCTGACCAGCGTGAGTGTGCATGCCGGGTCTGTCACAGTGTTAGCAAACTGTCTAAGTGGTTCTAGGGAGTTCTCTTCAATGACTGTCAGGCAGACTGAGTGGATCAGATACACCGGGCTCTGCCCTTCACCTGTACTTCACCCAGAATGGCATCCATCTTTGTTTGTTTCACAGCACAGTAAGGTTCTATTTGAAGAGTTTCTAACAAACAGGTGAACATTCTCTGGCCTATCGCGTTGCTACTAAGACGTGGCTCACTTATTATTAAAATACATTTTCCTTTCAGTTCTTATAATACTAAGTGATCAATGTCTTATGTTTTTTAATGAACATGTATATACTAAATATTAATACAGGCTGCCATCTTAGAATTTGAGTACATATGTAGCTGTGAACCAAATGTTTGAAATGTCAAATGCTTTTCCCCCAAATAACATCACGCTAGTCAGAACCTCAGACCGGGAGCCTGACTGTCCACTTAACCATAATATATCTGAAATGGGATATCTATTCTGCAATAGAGTACAGTTGTCTTTAAGAACAATATCTAAAAAAGGAAATGTACTTGAAGTCCCATCAGAAATGCAGGGCAGGGACCCATGAGGATAAATGAGAGGAAGTTATGAGTCCTAGGATAGGACAGCAGGGAGAGCCATTGTCCCCTTCTTGGATATTTGGTTGGTTGGATGGTTAGATTGGTTTCAGAATTTTTGTGGTTCTGGGTATTAAACCTAGAACCCTGCTCATGCCAGATAAATACTCTACTCTTGGACCACACCCACAGTTCAGGCTTCTGAAATATTTTGTTTTGCAGAGTTTATTTTTTTCAGCTTTTTTGGGGTGTGTGTATATGACAAAATAAAATGTATACAAGGCACACAGTTTAGTAGTTTTATTCAAGTATGCCTTGTGCAGTTGGGGCCTAGTGGCTCATGACTGTTAACCCAAATGTGAGTTTGAAGGGCTTGAAACAGGAGGATTACCTTTGTAGTGTCTTCCACAATCAAGCTGATAACATCTCTATCACCTGACACAGGTACCATTTTGTGTACACATATGTGTGGTGACAGCTTAGGATCCATTCCCTTAGGAAGCTTCAAATACTCAAGACATGATTACTAAACTGCAGTCACATGTGCATTAGATCACCAGAAGTAACTCATCACACACTTGACCTTCTACATTCTTTGTCCAACATCTCTGCATTTCCCCGCCCCCCCATATCTAGAACATTCTACTCTGCTTCTCCAAATTTGAGATTTTAAGATTCTATATAGAAATGATATCATGCAGTGTTAATCTTTCTGTGTTGGGGTAATTTTGCTCAGTATTACTATCTCCAATGGAAAGACTTCCTTCTTTTTTAGGACTGAATAATATTCTCTTCTGTGGTACATGTGTTTGTGTTAACATTTCCTTTTGCATTCATCAGTTCATTAGGGGAGTGTGCCTGAGCAAATGCACTTGTGCGCATGTGTATGTGGAGTCCAGAAGTCAACACCGGGTGCTGTTTTCCAAGATTCACCCTGTTGTTGAAATAGGGACCTAGGACTCATCAGTTAGGTCAGGCTGACTGGCCAGTGACACCAAGGGAGCCTCCTATGTCCACCTTCCTGGAACTGGGTCACAAGCAGACACCTGGACCTACATGAAGGTGCTGGGGCTTGAACTCAGGTCCTCTTGCTTTCAAGACAAGCACTTACCTGACTGAGCCATCTCCCCTCTTTTCATCTGTTTATAGACATATTTCTTCCATACCTTGGCTACAGCTAATTCTTCAATGAACATGAAGCACAAATATCTCTTTGAAATGCTGAGTAAAATTCCTTCATCTATACACTCAGAAGTGACATAGCTGAATGTGTACCAGCTTTTTCTTAATTTTTTTGGGAAACATCCACACTGTTTTTCCACAGTGGTTATCTCTCTATACATTCCTATCAACAGGGAACAAGGGTTCCCTTTTGCTCGCCTCTTCATCAGCATGTTATTTCTTTCCTTTCTGATAATATCCACCCTCACAGATATGGTATGGCAGCTGGCCGTGGTTTTTACTCTGATTTGCTGGATACTTGATGATAAAGAGAGCCCTTTCACAAACTGCTGGCCACTTGTATATATCCTTTAGAAAAAAAAAATGCCCGCTGACATATTTACCAGTTACTTAATTATTATTTGGTTTTCTGCTTAAAAGTTATTCTTGTATGAATTCCTTATATTTTTAAGATTAAGCTGTTATCAGAGATGCAGCAGTGTTATCATTGATTTAGGTGTCAATTTGGTTGGATTAATGAATCTAGATAGCAAATGAACATTATTTCTGAAAAAGATTGACATGTACAGTGGTGGACTGAGCTGCAAAGATCTCTCTTCAGTGACTGACAGCAGGCACCACCAATCAGATAGAGACTCTGAACCAGAGCCAAGGAGAAGGTGAGTACCCACTCCTGCCCTCTGTGTGTGTGTGTGTGTGTGTGTGTGTGTGTGTGTGTACACGTACCACACCCCATTTGAGCTTGAACACCTTCTGTTCTTTAACCCCTGGATTCCAAGACCTGTACCTGCACTTATGCCCCTCCCCTCCCCTCCGCAGCCTTTCAGGTTAGAACTGAGAACAGCTCACTGGCTCTGAGGCCTCCAGACTGGATGGAGTCACACAGTGGCCTCCCTAGATCCCAAGCCTGTTCACGAGTCTTCTCAGCCTCCATACTCTCATGACCCAATTCTGCTAAAGCTCCTGTTCTCTATAAATCTACCTATGGCTATTGGCATATGTCTACTCCATGGTTCTAGCTCTCTAAAAATATCTATTAATATTTAAATCATGTAAATTGTTTTCCATTCATGTCCATTTTTACTTTATTTTGTAGACTTATTTGCCTATATAAAACTTTTCAGGGGCCTAGAGATGGCTAAGACCACTGTAGCATGTCCTCTATGTTGTCCTGCAAGAGTTTCACAGTTTCAGGTCTTAGGCTGAAGTCTTTCATTCATTTTGAACTGGTATTTGCCTAGGGTGTAAGGTAAGGGCTCAATTTCATACTTTTTTAAAATGTAGATATCCAGTTTCCAACACAAATCGTATTAGTAATTCATTCATTTATTTTTATGGGACTATTCATTTTTCTTCCATGTATCCTTTGTCGAGAATAGTTCACTGTCTATGGATAGCTGGTTCCTTCCCAGACTAACTCTACCAGAAGTTAATGAATTCTTTCCATCAGCCCCAGAAACAGACCATGCAGCCCCTGTCGGTTTTTCTTGAACACCATTTCTGATCATAGCTTCTCTTCCCTCTGCTCTCCTGCAAGGGAGCCTCTGCTTGCCTTATTCATTCCTCTTGTTGTCTTCTGAGGCTTTTGAGATATAACAGTGGTTCTCAACCTTCCCAGTGCAGCGACCCTTTAATACAGCTCCTCGTGTTGTGGTGAATCCCAACCATAAAATTACTTTCATTGCTACTTCATGACTGTAATCTTGCTACTGTTATTAATTTTAATGTAGATATCTGTGTTTTTCAATGGTCTTAAGTGACTCCTGTGAAAGGGTCTTTTGCCACACCCCAAAGGGGTCTCAACCCACAGTTGAGAACTGAGATACAATGAATTAGTCTGCTATGGCTGCCATTACAAATTGCAAGTCCAAAAAGAAGGTGGTTTGCTTCCACCTGGGGTGCTCCACCTGGGGCTCTCTCTTTCTCTCTTTCTTTCTCTGCCTCTCTATCTCTGTCTCTGTCTCTCTCTGTCTCTGTCTCTGTCTCTCTCTGTCTCTGTCTCTGTCTCTCTCTGTCTCTCTCTCTCTCTCTCTCTCTCTCTCTCTGTGTGTGTGTGTGTGTGTGTGTGTGTGTGTGTGTGTGTATCTGTCTCTGCCTTTGGCTATCTTTTTATGTCTCTATCTCTCTGAGTCTCTCTCTCTCTCTCTCCTTGTATATAGATGGCCCCCTTTTGCTGTCTGCCCACAGTCTTCTCTAGTTTAGTCTTCTCTACTGTGCCTTAGTTTGTCCAAGTGTCCTCGTCTTTATAATCAGTCAAATTAATTTGGAATCTACTTTAATGAATTCATTTTGAATTAATCACCTCTTTACATGCCCCATTGTTAATTCTGGGTACTAGTGGTTAGCCCTTTAGCAATAGAACTTGAGCAGGTAACAGTTCAATCCATACAGTAATGAAGTTAGTAATGAAGAAGAAATGAAAATGGTGTGCCTTCCTCCTCTAAATGGGTCACAGGTCTTTGGGGTGCGGGGGCATAAACCCACACAAATTTAACACCTGCCACTTCAAACCTATCCTCAGTTCTGAGAAATTATAAAAGAAATGGATTCAAGGAACAAGGTTCTGATGGTAATTCACAGGAACCCTTTAGTTTCCCCTTCTAGGCTATATGCAGGTCGAGTCCAGAGACAAAAGTTCACAACCTCGAGAGCTACGCCAAGAAGGATCTGCAACTCAGAAAACCCGTTCTTCCCAGAGCAAACAGGAACAACCTAAACACCCCCATTATAAAGCAGTCCTGCTGCCAGGGTTTGACACTGGGACTATGTACTGTTTAGTGAGTGGAAGCACCTCGAGTTAGGCAGCTGCAGCCACAATCAGTGGGGACATTGTTCCCCTCTGAACAAAGCCTAAGGAAGCAGAGTGCGGGAGAAAGTGAGCTGTGTTGTGATGGCAATGCACACATCCTGCTCACACAGACTGCCAAGCACATTTGCTTGCCCAGCTGGTGTGACTCCTAGAACAACCGGCCTCAGATCCCATCCTGCGTAAGCGACAAGGGGCTGAGATGGCTGCCTTTGCTTTTGGATGATTTCCCCAAAGAAGAAAATGCCACCCATGTGGTGAGGAGCAGGAACTTGGTCAAACGGCAGAGAACAGGACATAGACCAGGGACAGAGGGAGGGGAGCCTCCAGGCTCCATCCATCTTCCCTAACAAAAGCCAGTGCAGTGGCATGCTGAAGTCACACAGGAGACACAGTATGCTTCCATGGAAGAGAAAGATGTGCCCAAGTTCAAAAGGACATTGAGTTTCTTGGCTTCATTTATACTTCTTGTCACAGAAGCTGGGGGACCACGGCATCTAAGACAATCAAAGTAAAGAGGTAGAGACTGAAGATTATGGTCAGCAACTTGCCACCCAGGCAATGGCATGGGTAGGTTGTTGGGCGGTGGCCTGGTTAGTTTCTTGTCAACTTGACATGAGGTAGAATCAGTTGAGGAAGAACCCCAATTGAGAATATGCTCCTACCAGACTGGCCTGTGGACAAACCTGTGGGGCAGTTTCTTAATTGCTGATTGATGTGAGATGGCCCAGCCAACTGTGAGTGGTACCACCCCTGGGCAGGTAGTCCTGAATGGTGTGAGAAAGCAGACTGAGAAAACCATGGACATTGAACCAGTAAGCAACACTCCACCATGGCTTCTGCTTCAGCTCCTACCTCCAGGTTCCTGCCCTGACTTCCTTTGATAATGGACTTTGATTAGGAAGTATAAGCAAAGCAAACCTTTTCCTCCCACAATTGTTTTCGGCCATGGAGTTTTATCACAGCAATAGAAACCCTAACTGAGACAGGCATGGTGAGAGAAACAGAGACAGAAGACCCAAGGGAGATGGCAGCCAGCTTGGCAGTAGAAGGAAGAGAAATCTCAAGAAGGGACCATGGCAAAGGATTCCACAGGCCACATGTCACCCTGCCTTCACTTGAGGAAGACTCTGGGATAGGAGTGGGACACACAGGCGGCAGTGTCTTGAAGGTGTTCGCAGCCAACTGTCATTACCATCCCTGGCTTATTACCTCTACTCAAGACAGAGTCAACAGCGAGGCCCTGTAACCTAAATCACCTTCCTGAGGCTGACAGGAAGATAAGCTCCACTTGCTGTAGCAAAAAGACAAATTTTTTTAACACAGCCAAGTTATCACGGTGCACTCTGATCAGAATAGCTTTAAATTTACACATGTACAGTTCCTGCTGACGGTGTTATTTAATAAGGCCTAAAGTAAAATTGAAAGCGAAGGCGAAGTGTGTCTTCTGAAGTATTTATCTTTAGTTCCTGACTGAAGAGATAAATTGAGGAGTTGTTTCTCAGGTAACTAAACTTTGCTGTCTGAGTTAGTTTTTTATGTATTCAATTTGCCTTTAAACCTGGATTCTGTGCAAAGTTCCATAACTGCTTTAATATATGGGCTTTATTAGAGATGTGAAGGCTGAGCCGGCAGGCATATTTTCTTCTTATTAACTCATCGCACAATACTAGGGCTGGGAATGGAGATTTAGGATGCTTGAGTATCCAAATTGGGTAGAGTCAAGGCCAAGTAACTGTGTCTTTTCATGACCCTGAAACTAAATAAAGAAGAGGGAAAAAAGGACCTTTTGGTTTGGGAGTTGAATCGTGTAATATTTCACACACAAAATGTCTCCAGTGCAAAGGTTTTCTTCAGGGCTTCATGTTTGTATCCTAGCTCACCAGATGGTCAGGCGCTTTGGGTTTGTCTTGCTTTGCTTTGCTTCTTTTTGGAAGTGAGGCTTTATTTTTGCTTTTAAATCTCTTTTAAAAGATTTCTTTAGGGGTCACAGACATGGCTCAGTGGGGAAAGGAGCTTGCATCAAAAGCCCAACAAACTAAGTTCGATCCCTGGAGCAGATATATAAAGTTGAAAGGAGAGAACTGACTGAACCAAGTTGTCCTTCGACCAACCACACACAGCCACATGTACATACCATACACATACATACACACAAAGAGAAATAAAATTAAAGTAATACAGGGCTGTCTTTAGATTCAGTGAGTAGGGGATGGGTGCCACACATCTCCACATTTTGTTTTTTGTTTTTTTATTAGATATTTAGTTTATTTACATTTCAAATGGTATCCCCTTTCCAAGTTACCCCTCCAAAAACTCCCTATCCCATCCCCCTCCCCTGTTAATTCCTCCCCCCCCCTTCCAATTTCCTGACTTGCATTCCCCTATTCTAGAGAATCGAGCCTTCACAGAGCCAATGGCCTCTCCTCTCATTGATGTCTGAAATGGTCATCTTCTGCTACAAATGCAGCTGGAGCCATGGGTCCCTCCATGTGTACTCTTTGGTTGGTGGTTTAGTCCCTGGGAGTTCTGTGGGTCCTGGTTGGTACATATTATTGTTCCTCCTGCGGAGCTGCAAACCTCTTCAGCTCCTTGGGTCCTTTCTGGCTCCATCTCCATGTTTTGAGAAGAGCCTGGGTGTCTGAGGGAGCCACAGGCAATTCCTCTGGGTGACTGAAATTCCAGAAAGTCAGACTATGTCGCCATTCGCGCCACTGCTCACTCTTTCCCACGTGAAAGATGACGCATCCTCCACGTGAGCAGATGACAGCACAGAACAATGCAGACTGAGGGGTGACCACGTGAGGCGGGGACACAGCACAGGGAACCTCACCATTGACCAAACTAAGTAGAAGGGGCAAACCTCATGCTTCCGTCTGCTTGATTTTCTGCCTTAAATGCAGTAGGAGCAATTTCTAAAGCTCTTCTCATGGAGAAAATCTTTAAAACAACACCTGTTTGAGGTTAGATGAGAGAAGAGGAGACCTAGAGCACTCTGCAAATGCCAGAGGCCTCTGATTTCCACAGGGCTGTGTGTAGAACACAGGGCTGGTTCTTCCCACTTAGCAAAGAAGAGGAAGTCTTTTAGTGTTGCACATCCAGAGAGTATGCTGCATAACTCTCCTCTGCACAGTGGCTGCATGCACCTCCCAGTTGAAACCTGCCTACTGCTGAAGGCCAGAATTACTGTGAAGATCACACCTCCTAAAGAGTGCCCCACCCCTGCAACAACAACAACAAAAAAAGAAAGTTGTATACATGTGTGAAGTTGTCAAAAATTACATTTAAAATGCATTTGTTTACAAACAAAATCTGCATGTCACTGGATGTAGTGGTGCATACCTTTATGACAGGAGATCTCAATGAGTTTGAAGCCACCCTGGTCTATATATAGGCTAGCCAGAGCTACAAAGTGAGGCCCCAATCTCCAAAAAAAAAAAAAAAAAAGCTGTATGCCCATGAACTCCTCAAGGACAATCCGAAAATGTGAATATCGGAAAAGCTGAGCATATGACAAAATGGGAGCCTGTATTATTAAAAGGCTGTTCTAACTTTTGCAAAGTAGCAAATATTTTTGAACTACCAAACGCTGACACAACCGAGTACATTCTTACTCTCAACACTTTCCTGTGAGAACTGTGGTGGGTAGGACAAGCCAATACAACTCTATCCATGAGGATCTTAGAGACGTGGATGCTAAAACTGGATTGAACACACAGGTGTCCTATGAGGGGAAGAGTCCTTGTGAGAGGAAATGGAAGGAGACTAACAGCCTGACACCAGGAGAAGGGGAGAAACTGGAGTGGATGAGCTCCACAGCCCGGCAGCTGAGGGGCCTCCAGTCTGGGGCGGTCATCACAGCAGCCCTGTGTCCCTGAGGCACTGGCTTCTCTAATTACTGCTGTCATGTTGGGTCGTTGACTGGAAGCAGTATGACCCTCCTCAGGTCCTGGGTCAGCTATGTCTGTGGAAGATGATGAGGCACATTTATGTGACTACTCTGGTCACCTTATTTTATTTTATTTTTTAACGACTTTAGCAATGTGTATTAAAATTTGTAAGAATAAGATTATGGGTCAATGACTCAGCTGGTAAATGTTCCTCCTGCCAAATCCAGTCGCCTGAGTTTGATCCCCGAGTCCTGCAAGCCTGTGTCCCAAAGACCTTGAAGACCTTCCGCGGGGATCTCTGGCACGGCCAGGTGTGAGGGTTCAGGCAAAGGGGAGAAAGGAGGAACTGGAAGGGGGAGTGGCCTCCCCTGCCTTCACCGCTGGCTCCACCTCTGTCTCTGTCTTCACAGTCTCAGTTACTCCAGTCCCCCGGTGCTGAATTGGGCTGAGCTGGGACTAGCCATCGTACACACCTTTATTCCTTAAGGATAGGATTCTTATATACAGTTTTGGGGTGGGTCAGGGTCTAACAGCAGGTACTTCTCATTGGCTTGGACTGAGAGCTTGGAGATACCTTATCTGCATGGTGCTGCGCCTACATGACTGATGGCCATAGATGGGAGGAGGGACGGGAGGAGGCGGGGCGAGCGCTGTAGCTAAGTGACAGGAGCCAGGGACCCAAGGGGCGTGACCAAACACCTGTTAGTCCTTGTAGGCAACAGTCACCTACTGAGTAACCAGGGTTTTAAGCTTGACCAGGGACCAGGCTGCCTATCACAACTCACCACCCCACAAAGACCCACATGGGGAAAGGGGAGAACTGACTCCTATTGCCCTCTGACCTCCACACATGCACCATTGCACCCATACATACACACACACACACACACACACACACACACAAATAAATAAATAAATAAATATTTTTAAATGAGGTGATGGGGAGATTGCTCAATTGGTTTAAAAAAAAATGTTGCACTACCTACATAAAAAGGGTAGATGTTATTAGAACCCAGGCCTGAATTCTCCACATTGGGGCCAGAGTCAGGGTCCTGTGGCTTGCAAGCCATCAGTCTTGCCCATTGATGAACTAACTCTAGGTTCAGTGACAGACCCTGTCTCAAAAAATAGAGAATGAGAAAGGAAAACATTTGATCTCCAACCTCTAAACACACACACAGACACACACACACACATACAAACACATACACACAGACACACACAAAGATATACACAGACACATACACTACACACACACACAGACACGAACACATACACATACACACAGAGACACACACACTTCACACACACACACACACACACACACACACACACACACACTTTCCCTTATCCAGAAAATAACTGGCCAATAATCACTAGATTTTTTTTGTCTCCAATAAAAATAATCATATTATAAACTAAGTCTTAGTTACTCTTTAAATTAATGCTGCAATCTGTCACTTATTTGATGCATAACATCTGCCCCTGAGAGATGACTAAATTAATTTGAATTCAAATGAGAACTCCGCCACAAATCTCACTCCGCCACAGTTTGGCCCCAGTCAGGGCAAAGCAGAATTCTGGATGCAGCTTCTCAGCGTGTGTGACTTAGAAACAAATTGTGACTTAGAATAATTAACTCATAAGTCAGGGTTTCCACTCACTGAAGAGCACGGTGGCAGGTGGTTGGCCTCATTCTTAGGCCATCCAACAAATGTATATTGGGCAAACATCCACTTCTGGCAAACTTTGTGGCTTACTACTTGACGTCTATTCTTTCTTCCATAGTTACAGAGCCTTTATTTATCCTGAGTGGCAGTGTGCCTAGGCTCAAACAATAAGTCAATGTTAGTACACATATCCACAGCTATATTTCTCCACTTTTCCTGATACCAAATGTTCTAATCTCCCTTTTGCAGCTAAGAATGATTAAGGGTCTTGAATGGTGGTACACACCTGTGATCCCAACATCCAGGAGGCTAAGCCTAGAAGAATTACAATATAAAGATTGCCTGGGCTCTAGAGTAAATTCCAGTGCCCTCCCCCACCAGCTACATATGGAGACATTGACTCAAGAAAACCCTTACTATGGGACCCAGTTATTAACAAAAAGATCTAAGGAGAGGTTGATTGGGAAGCATTGGAGAGGGCTGTGCTTCCCTGAGAAGAGGTCCAAGTGGCAGGCAGCATGGTCTTTTTTTTCCTAATATGGATGTCACCTATGGAAGAGTAGCAGCAATCTCTAGATCATGAAGCAACAAACAGAAAGAAGTCAGCACGTGGAAGATGACAGAGGGAAGGTACAATCACTTCCTGTGATTATAAACCCATGTGATAAAATTAGGAAACTTGGAGACTCACCTCCAACATCTTTAATCTCAGTACTTGGGAGGCAGAGGCCGGCAGATTTCTGAGTTCGAGACCAGCCTGGTCTACAGAGTGAGTTCCAGGACAAGACAGCCAGGGTGACACAGAGAAACTCTGTCTCAAAAAGATAAATAAATTTTTAAAAAATTATATAAGGGTGGGGGATGGAGGTAGGGGCTAAGGACATATATTATAGATATATAGATATATAGATATATAGATATAATTTCAAAATAGATCCAAAATAACAACCTTCTAGGCACATTCTGACACCAAAAGCAAATGTATATATATGGAAAACAGGAGTATGGAATGCCTGTTAGTGTTAATCACACAATAAAACAGAGAACCAATGAAAATTGAATACTAGGAATCCCAAGCTGCACTTAGAGCCCAGGTGAGTAGAACGTAGAACCCATTCTTATTCAAACCTGGTAACAGCATAAGCTGCTGCTATAACTTTTTTTGGAAGGCAATTTAGTAGCATCTATCAGCATTTAAAATATGCAGATCCTCTAAGATCCAGTACTGGGAAATTTTCCTACAGAAAAACACAGGTGCAAAAAGACATATGCACAGGATTACCTATCCAAGCGTCATTTGAAGTAGTAAAATATTAGAATCAACCTAAATACAAAATTGGAAAATAAGTTATATATATATACATATATATATGTATATATATAAAATACATGCATACAACAAAATGTGTGGCTATTTAACTAAATAAAGTATGTAAAGTATGGAGGGATGTGGAAAGGTACTCACTGGGGAGACATTCTTAATGTAAAAAAAAAGAGTATTCTATTTTTCTGTTTTATTAAAAAAAATTAAAAAATAAGTTATCCATGCTACATGTGAATGCTATTGTGTGCACAGAGGAGGGAAAAGCCTTAATGGAAAGAATCAAACTTGAAATGGGAAGAGTACATTTTCTATAGCTGTTACTGATGTTAACAGAATGGTAACTGAGATCAGACAATAGAGTCAGCACGGGAGACAAAGGGTAGAAAACCACCGATTCAAAGTAGTTCCAAAATAACAACTTCCAGGCACATTCTGACACCAAAAGCAAACAAAACCATTCCTTAGCCCCTACCTCCATCCCCACCCTTATACCACACCCCTACACACCCCACCAAATAAAAAGTAAGAAAAGAGCTGGGCCTGGGGCACAGGTCTTTGATCCCAGTGAGCAGATCTCTGAGTTTGAAGCCAAGCTGGTCTACAGAGGATGTTCCAGGACAGCCAGGGGTACACAGAGAACCCCTGGGTTAGAAAAACAAACAAACACAACAAAACAAAAACGTAGGTAAGAAGAGGCATCAAACTCTCAAAGTCATTACCAAGATAAAGGAAAAACACGGGGAAAAGGGACATTGTGTTAGTGGGAAAGAAAAGCTGGGTTTGTTAGAGAACTAAACAGATCTGAACAATGGAAAAGTCCAAAGAGGAGTGCTGTAGAGCCGTGTTCCTGAGGGTGCTGGACCATCATTATGATGTCAAAGTCCTCCCAGCAATGGATTTTAGAGATGATGCTTTTGAAGCCAAGGCTGATTCCCCATGGACACAACCAGGTTCTATTCCATTTCCACTGGCTGGTCTACTTTCTCTCCTTTACAGTTAGACACTATGCTCTTGAAATCGCCACTGCCCCCTCCCCCCAGATAATATAGCTTCATTCAAAGGTTTTGAAGGGATTTTGTTGCTAAAACATTACAAAGTATAACAGATAATAAATTGTATTGTTAGGCAATAGCGCAGTCTATTTCACCCTTACAGTGTAGCATTGCTGCTGCATTAGCACATCTCTTTTAGCTCTTGATTATGAACACAGACACTAAAGCCAACACGTCCATCCTTTATTGCCAATCAGTTTTCTAAATTCCCCTTCCAGCCATCTCCTCTGTAGCTCAGCTCCTTTGGTGTGAGTTATGATGTTATCACCAATGGCGAGTATTAGCTTATAGATAGGCTCATTATGGTTCAGAGCAAGCTCCGGACCTGTCCATCTCATCTCAATGTCTTCTTAATTCACCCAAAGCCATTTCATAAGTAAGGTCATTGAAGTTGAGGGAAAAAACAGAAAGTTGTCTGTGCGAGTACAGAGACTTTGGAGAATAAATGCAAGGGCTGTATACAGATGAGAAGAAGCAGGGATGAGTTTAAGTGGATACAAAAGCTAGTGCTAAGGAATTATGGGAAGGGGTGTGGTCTCCACGTGTGATGGCTACTCTTGTTTGTCAGCTTGACTACATCTGCAGTTAACTAAAACTCCTGGGGCTGGGTGCACCTGCGAGGATTTATTTTTCTTAATTAAATTGTTTGAAGTGGGGAGATCCACCTTTAATACAGATCTTTTGAGGTGGAAAGATCCACCTTTAATCTGGACCAAACTTTCTACTGGTAGTCAGTATTAAGGAAATGGAAGAAGGAGACTCTCTGCCTGATTGCCCTCATTCTCACTGACAAGTTTACTCCTTGACTGGCTCTACTGTCTACTTCTCTGGGATTCTGATATGTACTGGAGACCAGCCGAGACAGCCAGCCTCATGGACCGAACAACTGCTAGATTCCTGAACTTTCATTTGGTAGATAAGTCATTGTTGGACTAGCTGGACCACAGCTTGTAAGCCACTCTAATAAATCTTTTATACATGCATATATATGTATAAAATACAAGTATTTATGTATATTGGGTTTATTATATATGTATGCATGTGTGTATAAAATATACAAAATACATATGTATATTAGATTATATACACATGTGTATATATTACATATACATATATATACATATATATATATATCCTGACTAATGTACAATGTGAATGAAAAATACTCTTCTCTACTACTCGATATAAGAGGAAATGACCTTAAATGATGAGACTTTGTGAGAAGTGATATCAAGAACATCTATCTATAAGGACTTTTAACTGCAATAGACATTAACCAACCGAGCAATTAACACAGAACTTTACTGAAAGATAGTTGGTAAGTCACATATTTTCCAGGAGGCCCAGAACATCAGAGTTGGAACTCGTACTGCCAGAACAATGTTCTCAATCTCACTGCAGAGAATTGGTTTTAAGACATTAACCAGGCATGGTGGGACACGCCTGTAATCCCAGCACTTCAAGATAAGTGCAGGAGGATCATGAGTTCTATTTAGCCCAGCCTGAGCTGTACAATGAGACCGAAATGGAGGAGAAGGAAGAGGTAGGCTCTGGGTGAGGAAAAAGAGATGGAAGGGGAAATAGCAGGTGTGAAAGGGGAGAGAGAGGAGATAGCAAGAAACAGATCCAGAGGGGAAGGAAAGTGGGAAGAAGAGAAGGAAGTGAGGGAAGAAGAGAAATGGAAGAGGAGAAGGTGGGAGGGAAAGAAGAGGAATGGAGGGATGAAGAGGGAAAGGGAGAGGAGAGGAAGAAAAAGATAGAGACCAGAAGGAGAAGGGGAGGCAAGAGGGAAGCAGTGGGAAGAGAGGAACACAAGAAGAGGGGAAGAGATGGGGCTGGAGAGATGGCTCAGCCGGTAAGAACACTGACTGCTCTTCCAAAGGTCCTGAGTTCCATAGCAACAGTGTACTTACATAAACATTAAGGAAGAAGAAGAAGAAGAAGAAGAAGAAGAAGAAGAAGAAGAAGAAGAAGAAGAAGAAGAAGAAGAAGAGGAGGAGGAGGAGGAGGAGGAGGAGGAGGAGGAGGAGGAAGGAGAATAGGAAAGGAATCTGTGTCTCAGTGGGGAGCATTTTACTTGGTTTACACTGCCAACACCAAACACCAGAGACAAGGCTGCTGAACCTGCCAGAGGCATCTGCAGCATCACCCCTCCTCCTGACACTGGGGTGCTGCCCTCACTGCTACCACCAATGGCTTCCTCGTGGCTCTCCCTCCATACAGCTCCATGCTCCAAGACCAAGCCCTGTACACATGCCTTTGTCTGGCAGAAGCCGCACCTTGAACTCAGGGAGGCTAGAACAGCCATCCAGCCTTTTTATTTCTATGGTGAATGGCAGCCAAAGGTAAAGAAATGTCATCTACCACGGGATTGAAAAGAGTGAATGAAAGGTTTGAAATATCAGACAGTCAGTTTGCATTAACAAAGGTGTTCTGTGTGCATGAGAAAAGCAAGAGGGAAGTCAGATCCTCCGTCCTAGAATAAATGGGAGCTAGGGTTCAGCGTGGAGGGAGAGGTAAGGATGGAACAAGGTTGGGTTTTGATGTTTTTCCTGAAACCATTCTTTTTTTCTAAGTGAAATATTTGTAAATTGGGTAGTGGAGACTTTCAAATGAACTGATACTGATAAATTTTGATAAAGTTTGGTAGCTTGAGCTAGTTCTTACATTCCTGATCTGTGGGCCCACACTGGATTAAATTTTTTCTCAGCATCTTTGCTATATGATGCAGTTGGCCTCACTAATGCTGGGCCGTGAGTATTACTGGTAGGTACAAATGACAATGGATAACCAGCGAAATTCGTTGTTCAACTCCAATTCTCAATGACACCCAACATTCATCAGGGATCCAGTCAAATAAGTGATTTTTCAGCATGAATCTTCTAAAACTCAGAATATTTCAGATGACCACAACACCAATGTCAGATTACAACTGTCTTCATCCAATCAACAGACAGAAAAACACAGCGTCATCTAAAGAAAGTCTATAAGGTAAGGAGATACGTAAAGGGGTCAACTAAGAGACTGTAAAGAGGAGAGCTTCCGGTGTTGCCAGAGGTCTGAGCAACCTGAGCAACCCTGAGCAAGCGCGGACTTGGAAAATAGGATCATGCACATAAGGTTCAACCCTCGTATGGAATGTTTGGAAAGCATGCCTGCACCCAATGGAAGATGGACTCGATAGTTTCTAGGGCCAAGCTTGCAGGTGCCAAGGAGCACCGACCCTCCAGGAGCTCCCAGACCCACGACCGGAAGAAAGGAATGCACAGGCCAGGAACAGAGCAAGCAAGCATCGCTACTGGGAGTCACACAGTGTTCGTGAGCTGTGGACTCCAAAACTAGGATATATGTGTGCCGTCTAAACACGAAGCTGAGGCACTGCACCACCAGACGTCCCCCATCCACAAGCACCCCAAAATCAAACCGCTGGAGCAAACCGACAAGCCTCTAAAACCAGAAGCCTCTTCCTTCAAGATGGCCCTCTTGTGCCCTCTAGTGACAAAGTTTGCCATTGCGCTTACTGCAGAGAAAAGTTTCTCTGTCCATTATTGCAGAGGAAGATGAGGTAGTGAGCTGGTAATTGATACAGTACAATAAAATAAGCCCATGAAAATGGTCAATCCATTCCATGTTCAAACCTCTCCATTTGTCTCAAATATATCAGTACAATTTATAGAACTTTATTTATATAACAGTCAAGGATAACCTTAAACTCCTGATTTTCCTTCTTCAACCTGATAAGTGACGAGATTACTGGAATGCACTACCACATCTGGCTCCAGTGACTTTACCTTAATGACATTTATCTTAGAAGAAATTCAGTCAGTTGCTTTACAGACTGAGTCGGTGTAGATTTGCCCATCTCTTATTGGTGCTGCTTTTTCTTTTCCTGTTCCCTGAATCCCTTGTGAATTGGAAGATGGGTCTACAGGGATGATTAGAGTCCAGTGTTTTAAAAAGAACACCCCATGACCTACTGGTTCTGCTCTTTCTGCTGCATATGGGACTGTGGTATGAGACAGTCTGTAGCTTGGTTGAGCAAGGCCACTCCGGAGACCCGATAGACAAGGGACGGAACCGTGAGCCATGCTCCCAGACTTCTGACTCCTCAACTCCATAATCCTGTGGCCATCAGTCACATGTGGCCAGGCCCCAGGCCCCTGGTGTTCTGGCTGGACTCCACCTCTGCAGTCACCTGGCTACAGTCAGGCTTTCCCCGCCCCTCCGTTACCTGGTAACCCAGTCCACTATTAAAGGAGGCTTCCTGCCCCTCCTCACCCTTATCTCTCTCGCCTCTCTCTCTCCATTCTTTCTCCTCTTTCCACGTGGTCATGGCCTTCCCTCATCTCTCTATCTTCTCTTTCTCTCTTTAATTCTCTATCTTCTTTTCTCTTTTTACTCTCCTAATAATAAAGCATTAAAACTATCAACTGTCTCTTTTGTCAAAATCCACCACTTAGAAGCATGGAGCAGGCCTCAGCGTTTCCAGCCACCAGGGAAGGATCGAGCCTCCTCAGCCAAGCCGTGTCTCAGCCAGGCAACTTCTTTCACAGGTACCCGGGAGGTCTATGCACTGCCTTCTGAGCAGAACCTCCCTCCCTTGCTAGCCAGGCAGTCTCGCGCTCCACAGGTACTCCGGCGCCAGCACTCCCTATCACGGTGTGGTGCGAAGTCCTGCCAGTCTTCCCCTATCGCCCCATGCAGGCTTTGCCTGCCAGTGTTTCTCCTATGCAGGACCCATGCCACCGCCACTCCTGCCACCCCACTCTCCTTTTTTCCCACAGTTGCACCTCATTGTGGACATAGTATTGGTTTCCCAGTATTTTTATGTGAGAGAGAATGTTATGAGTGTACGTGTCTGTGAGCACATGTGTGTGCAGACCATAGGTCATCCATCCATCCACCACTCTCTACCTACCTCTTTTCATCTACGTCTCAGTGAATGTCTGTGCACTGGTGCACCATGTGCAGGTAGATTTCCACAGAGGCCAGATGAGGGCATCAGATCCCCTGGAACTGAAGTTTCAGGAGGTTTTGAACTGCCCAGTGTGCGTGCTGGGAACTGATCTCGGGTCCTCTACAAAAACAAGTCTTCTTCACTGGATAGCCATCTATCCAGTCCCTGAATTATTTATTTCCAGATAAGATCTCACATTAAACTTGGAACTCACTGACACAGCTAGACTGACTGACTGACTGACCAGAAAGGTCTAGGCATCCACCCTGTCTCCACCTCCCAAGTGTTTGGATTCTGTGATTGCACCACCATGCCTAGCTTTTAACATACATGCCAGGGATATAAAGTCAATTCCTTAAAACTCTCATTGTGAGCATGAAATACTTCACGGATGATGTAATGCTGGCCCCATACCCAACTGTGAAAGCCAGGGTTGCCTTCTGCAATGAGCTGGTGTATATTGACGAGCTCAGAAAAGTCTGTTTGTTCCCCAGCCATCGTTGGCAGATCCAACTTGTCACTGGGAGGTTCAAAATGGACATTTCTTAATTCAGTCTTTCTCTCTCTGTCAGTTGGCATTCTTTCGTACAAAGCAGATTTCCTTCCTCAAGTGGAAATAAACCCTACTTTTCCTAAAACAGAAAAAAAAATGCAGAGTTTCCTATTTTCAGAGTAAAGAAAAGTCAGTCTGGGCTGAAGAAAAAAAGAGATCCACTTTGGAGAAGAACTCAGGAATAGGAATGCATCCAGACATGACAAGAGAGCTGTGCCCATGAGCATCCTATGACAGGGATGGCAGGCAGGAAGCTGGAGGAACACCAGCATAAGCCATCCACTTAGCAGTGTGCCTTTGAGGACCTGGAGCAAGAACTCCTGTTTGCCACTCAGCTATCTTTCCAGTCACCTTCAGCATACCGGCTGCAGCATGCAGATGCTGGCTTGGGAGAGTGGTGGTTTCATCCACGACCAGCCCTGCGTGACTAAGGAGCCTCAGGACAAAGAGGTTCCCTGGGCTGTTGTGTGTGGAAGCGCTCACAAAACTTCATGTGCAAACACAAGTGAGACGGGCTTCTTCTATACTTTTGCCCTTACACAGCTTTATTTCTTCAATAATGTAATAATCCACTGAGGATTGTTAAATTATTAAATAATTAAATAGATTGTTAATTAAATAGGTCCCAAATAGATTGCTAAATAATTTAGTGATCTACCGGGGATCATTAAACTACCATCTCATTTAAAATATGAGGTCTAGGTCTGGAGAGATGGCTCAGTGGCTAAGAGCACTTACTGCTCTTGTGGGGGACCGGAGTTTGGCTCTCAGCACCCACACTGGGTAGCTCACAACCTCAAGGAACTCTTTACAGGGGACCCAAAAACTCTCTCCTGGCACTCCATACATGTGACATACGCTCACACAGATGTACACACATGCACTAAAATAAAAATAAAGAAAAGAAAAAACTTGCTATCTTCTCCTAGAAACCTGAGCTCTGACTCATGTGGACTTAACGTGGATTTTTTTTTTCAATGGTAAGGTGTCTTCTACACAAGGACCTTATTCCAAAAAAAAAATTTTATTCGCTTTACCTCCTGATTGCTGTCTGCCTCCCGATCCCCTCCTCCCCTGCCCCTTCTCCTCTGAGAGAATGGAGACCTCTCATGGATATCTCCCCACCCTGGCACATCAAGTCTCCCACTGAGGCCAGACAAGATGACTGAGTTAGGGGGAAGGATTCCACAAGCAACAGCTTTAGGGATGGCCCCCCACTCCGGCTGTTCAGGGCCCACATGGAAACAGAGCTGCATATCTACTACATGTGTGTGTGTTGGGGAGGGGCTACTTATTCATGTTTTTATCCCAAGAGTCGCATGAAATGCCTTGTCTGGTAGGAAAGCAACATGGTAGCGTGTAAAGGACTCTGGGATGTGACTTAGGACTTGAATCCCTGGACCAGAAGTGCACACATTCCTGGAATGAAGCTTACAGGTCTCCAGTGTTACGAAAAAGGAACACAGAAAGAGCAGGAAAGTCTAGGTTGTGGCCTCGGCTCTCGGGCTCCACACACGGCCTTGATAAATTTACACTTCAGTGTTCTCTTTCTAATGATGTCGTTTGCAAAACATTATTTTTCAAAAAAAAAATAAAAATAAATCCTGATTTTATACAGGAAAGTGAAGTTCCTTTTTCCACCCAAAATATTCATAAATACAAGCTAGTTAGTTCACTTGAAATGAGTAGATGGACGTTTTAATGGAGTCACACTACACGCAGGGCTGGGTAACGGCTTGGCGCTGCAGTGCTTGCCTGGGAAATACATGTGGGTGGTTGGTTGGTTGATGTTTTTAAGATTATATGTATAGGCTTTTCCCAGATTGGTTGGTGACATTTCCTTGCTGTTCAGAATTTACAGCTTAAATTCTACGCTCAGGAGAAGAATAGATTTTTATATAGTCCAACCGGGCTACTCCCAAATGGCAGTCCTGAATGGGTCCCCAGTGCAGATGATGCTGAGTTTTCCTTTCTCGCTGGCCTTTTGTCCACTTCCCAGATGCATTACTATCATGCTCTTCCATGGGCCTCACAAAGGTGAATAAAAACTTTCTCTGAATATAGCGTGATACTGGGATGTGACCCCTGGACTCGGAACCCGCTGGTTTGTATGCGATTGGATATTCAATGAGAATACCCCATGGGCATTCATAGTCTCAACACCACAAGAAGAATGATGATAAACTCAAAGAATACCCAGCAGCCCTCAGGTTGC
The DNA here is from genome assembly GCA_036184795.1 of Tokudaia tokunoshimensis. NCBI lineage: Eukaryota > Metazoa > Chordata > Mammalia > Rodentia > Muridae > Tokudaia > Tokudaia tokunoshimensis. The sequence goes on along the minus strand of BTHU01000009.1, from coordinate 34,969,774 downwards.
AAGGCAACCCGTTCTCAAAGAGTCCATGAGCCTGGGTAGACTTGCAGGTAATCTACAAGAAGATCTCATTCTGACCCGGAGCCAGTGTTCAGAATAGACAGTGGGCCACCAAAACTTCACCAAACAAGTATGGGGAGCTCTCCCAACTCCCAGGGATCTCCATTGCTTCACCTGAGGACATGCTTGTTAGTGTTCTAGTGCTGTGTGCTAAATTATTCCCAAGCTTAGTGGTTTTAAACAGTGGTACACATTTCCCGTTCTCAGTGCCTCTGGGCGAGGTGAGCTGGGTGGTGTCTGTTCTGAGTGTCTCCTGAGGTTGCAGTGATGTTGGGCACCATGTGTAGTCATCTTAAGTCTTCACCGGGGCTGGAGGGTCTGTTTCCCAACCCATCCCCCACCAAATAAAACCACACCAAAGCAAAGCAGCAATGGTTTGCATGACCTTCAAGAAAGACTCACCGGGAGTTACTGACTGCACTGATTAGAAGCCAGTCCCTAAATTCAACCCGCACTCAAGGTGAGGGGGAGGGGGGAGAATTGGCTCACTTTTTAAAGGAAAGAATATTAAGTTAGGGGGAGAAAAGGACCCAAAGTTTACCATTTTATTTGTCTTTAAATGTGTGTGTATGTGTGTGTATATCTACATATATGTATATATATGTATATGTGTGTATATATATCTATATATAGATATATATACACCATCATTCAGTACAGCACCTGCCTTTTGTAAATGGCTTGTTTTACTTAACATAATGTCCTCACAGTTCCAATTTGTACTGTGAAGCACGATTATTCTTCCTGAAGCTAAATGCCATCCTGACGTATGCATGTGTCATGATTTGATTATGCATTCTTCTGTTGATGGACATTTGGGTTGCTTTCACTTCTTGGCTGTTGTGACTAGCACTGTATGAACACGGATATAGAAATCTCTCTCTGAAACACTGCTTTTGATTACTCTGGATCTATGCCCGCACACGGCATTGAGAGCTCAGGTGGAACCTCCACGCTGTTTTCTATGACTGCACCGTTTTCAAATCCTATCAGTGGGGCCCAAATGGTTCAGTGTCTCCACATCCCTGCAAACACTTGGTTTGTTTTGTTTTCTGGTTTTTAAACAGCAGCTACCCTAACGGATGTAATATAATACCTCATTGCAACCTTGATTTGCATTTCTCCACTGATTAATGATGTTCAGCATCTTTTCCTGTTCGTCAGCCATCTGCACATCACTGTCAAGGGTCCACTCAAGTCCCTTGTCTGTTTTTTTAAAATCTGATTGTTTTTTTCTGGTGGTGTTGAGCTATGGAGGTCTATTCTGTCAGAACATTTATCCAATAAGTTGTTGTGACAACTGAAAAAAACTCATGCATACAGGTCACATAAATCTCCCACAGAGCACTCATCTGTGTCTTCGCTTTCTCGGGATCCCGTCCTAAATAATGCTATGCTAATACTGCGCATGAGGCTGCTTTAAAATTGTGTTATGCAAATGTGAGCTCATACTAAAAGCCCATGCACGAAATGTTTTAATATTTTTCTCAAGGTTCCCGCACTTAAATATATAAATCCTTCCCTCTTTAGACAGCATTCTGTGTCTTTTCTCATTTTATTTCAAGTTCTATCTCAAAAAACAAAACAAAACAAAAAAACAAAAAGCAGCCAAAATGAATGAGAACCAGAGTAGAAACAATAGCTAATTTTACTAAGGCAAAGTCAGAATAGGACCCATTTAAAACTAATACAGTGAGAGGGAAAGCCGCGATGGATTACGCTGTTGAAAACTCCGTGGAGAGCCAGACTTTCTGTTTCTTCCGAGAATATGAGTGATGCTGAAAGATTAATAACGTTTGGATAACATTAATTACAGTGATGTTATAAACGCTGGTGTTCCGGTTGCCATGACAACCCACTATATGTTGGTTTGCTAATGACATTTCCAACAAGTGCCGAGGCGAACAGCCTTACTTCAGAACCCAGGCTGCTGTCACTCAGCCGTTCCAGAATTGAATTGTTTTGTTCTTAAAGAGGCAGAATATGTCACCATCTTCGAAAATACTCTCAAAATTGCAGGGAGGAGATGATACACATTCCTATATGATTATAGAGTACCCAAGAAAAGGAAGTATATTTTATTTTTAATATAAAATGAACAGATTTTTATAGAGAATAAAAAAGAAGAAGAAAAAGGGGAAATTTGGGCTTTGTACTTTTAGAAGACTCTTTTCTTCAGAAATTATTTGATGATAAAACCCATTCTAGAAGTGTTTGCTTTTATTGGTGCCTTAATTAAGGTTTCATTGCTGCAAAAAGATACCACGTCCAAGGCAACTCTTATAAGGACAACATTTAATTGAGGCTGGCTTACAGTTTCTGAGGTTCAGTGTATTATCATCAAGGCAGGAGCATGGCAGGATCCAGGCAGGCATGGTGCAGGCAGAGCTGAAGGCAGCTAGGAGAAGAATTGGCTCCCAGGCAGCTAGGATGAGGGTCTTAGAGCCCATCCTCACAATGACATGCTTCCTCCAAAAGGCTACACCTACTCCAACAAGGCCACACCTCCTAATAGTGCCACTCCCTGGGTCAGGCATATTCAAACCACCACAACTGGTTATTTTTATCTTCTCTCCATTCTCTCTTCTCTTTCTCCCTCCTTCTTTCTTCCTTTGTAAGGACTCTCGGAAGCCTTGACCAATCTATAACCACGCTTTAGGCATTGCCCAGCAGCTATAAGGGAAGAATAATGGGCACTGGATATTTTAGATTAGATTTTAATATTTCTAGAATATGTTAGGTACATAACGTCATACCACTGTCATAGCATCACATAGCATGGCATAGCATGATCCTAACAGCTGTATTTCTAAATTCTTGCTCAGCTCACAGGCTACTCTGCTCCTGCAGTCTGCTGACTCCCTTCCCCAGCCATGAACGTGAATCCCGTGATCAGGAGCCACCACCAGCATCATGTCATCCACAGCAAGTGAGCTGCATCAGCCGTCTCTCTCATTCCCTCTCCCTCTCCCCCTGCTGTCTCTCTGCCTGTCTCTGTCTCCCCCTCTCGTGTGTGTCTGTGTCTGCGTGTTCGTGTCTCAGTGTATGTGTCTGTGTGTGCCTGTGTCTGTGTGTCTGTCTCTGTGTCTGTGTGTCCCTCCCTCTCCTTCTTCACCCGTACTCAGTCTGTGGATGCTTCCCAGGTGGTGGTACCGTTATCACTCCAGATTAAGCACAGTCCATGCTCTACAAACCCTGCTCCTCATTCATGCATTGCCCATGTCTCCCCAGGATGGGGAGGATGGGGAGAAAGTGAGACAGTCAGCATTTTTTATGAGACTGTAGAAATGATATAAAACCTACAGAAAATAGTGTGGAGGGGCTGGGAGACAGCTCAGCTCAATGGGTCAAGGTGCTGGCAACCATGCCTGATATCCTGAGCTTTATTCCCAGAATCTACATCCTGGTGGAAGAAGGACACGAACTCATATAAGCTGTCCTCTGACATGTACACATGTGCTGTGTGAACTCCTACACACACACACACACACACACACACACACACACACACGTACTCACACACACTCACACACATGTGCACAAAACAAATAAATAAATAAAAAGTTTTTAAATGTGTTTTTAAAGAAATGAGCCTGGAAGTTAGTCAAGAAATTCTAATTTAACTGCCATCTATGATCTATAGGACCTAGACAGAGCAGCAGTACTCACAACAGCCAGCAGGTGGCATCAACAGACAAATGCAAAAACAAGATATATACAAACAATGGAATACTAGACTCAGAAGAAAAGGAATTCCTGTCACATACTATGACATAGAATACTGAAGACATTATGGTAGATAAAACAAACCAAGCACAAAAAGTCAGATGTGGAAAGATACTATTTACCTGAAGTATCTAAAGTAATCAAATTCACACAAACAGGAAACAGAATGTTGGCTACCAGAGTGGCCATGGGGAGAGAGAAAGTAGGAGTTTTTAAGTGGGTTTAGAGTGCCTGTTTTGCATTATGTGAATGTTTGGTGGATCTGTTGTATAGCGATTACTGAATTGTACACATAATAATGTAAAATGGTGGCTTCTGTGCTTTGCTCCTTTTACCACAATGTTTAAAGATTAAACATTAAACTAAATCCATGGGTCACATAAAATTTCATCTGAGGACAGGTCACACCTATGAAAATAGATCCATAAGATTATGATGGGACTGAAAAATTCCCATAACCCAGCGACACAGTGGCCATCATAACGTCTTAAGGGCTACGGACGCAGCTTAATGGTAGAGTTCCTACCTAGAACATTCAAAACCCTGGATTCTGGCCTCAGAACTGAACACAGACATTACCTATGTTGTGGGGGTTTGAGAGATGGCTCAGCAGTTACCAGCACTCACTGCTCTTTCGGAGGAACCAGGTTCACTCACAATACTGATGACTCTGATACCAAGAGAACTGACAGCCCTTTCTGGCTTCATGGGTACCTGCATTCACATGGTACACATACAGTGAAGCAGGCACACATATACACATACACATACACATGAGATTAAAATAACTGTATCTTTTAATATTTCATTAGCACAGATGAGTGTCATGTCTATCATGTATTGACTGAATGGAGAGTTCACATAGAGTGATCTACTACTGTGCTAATAAGAATGTGCTACAATGTCTGTGCACACACACACACACACACACAGTTGGGGCTAGAGAGAGGGTTCGCTGATCAAGAGTGCTGCCTGTACTTCCCTGCTTTGAATCCCAGCACCCACATGTTAGTTAACAACTCTCTGTAACTTCAGCCACAGAGGACCTGGCACCCTCTGTTGAGCTACACAGGCACTGGGTGCATACAGTACCCTAACATACATGTAAACAAAACACCCATACAAAAAAAAGAAAAAAGAGAATTGTCCAGCCACACCGTTTTTCAGGAAGCATCTCCTCATTAATCAGCACACAAATATGTGTGGATATATTCTGGGACAGATCCGGTCTACACAAGGAAGTTGAGGCAAGAATTTAACACAACACTTCTCTAAATTGTCCCTACATTCCCTTTAGGACAGAGAAAACTGAATCCAGCTGGTCTATTGCCCATAGCTAGGAGGGAAACCTTGTATTTTGTTTCTAAATTATATGTAGACATTGGTTAGCACTTCCATAAGATCAAGGTTTATTTTCGTATAGAAATAGCATTTTAATTTTCATTAGAAGGAGAAGCGAGTATTCCTTTGAGAGGGACTTCACAGTAGAATCACAGGGTTGCTAGGTGTTTATGAAAGAGACTGCAAAGAAAACTACTTAAATGAGCCAACACAGAAAAAGCAGGCTTATATGGAATCACACAGGCAAAACATTTAAGGATTATAAAATATCTGAACTCTCAGGACAGGAGAGATGGCTCAGTGGTTAAGATAACTCTCTGCTCTGACAGAGGACCCTGGTTTAATCCCTGACACCCACATGGTGGCTCACAACCTAGTCTGATGCCCTCTTCTGGACTCCCTGTGCACCAGCCGTAAAAGTGGTGCACATACATACATGCAGACAAATTGCTCATAAGATAAAATAAATCTTTGTTTTTAAATTTTCTCCCCTCCTTATTCCATTGATGATAAAGACATCCCACAAAGGTTTATGAATATGTCCTATAGTTTTGCACTATCCCCTGACTACCTAAAACTATGGACACCCCGGGGGTTATGGATGTGCCATTACCATAACTATTACAGATCAGCCCTCAGTAAGGTTTTTTTTGGTTAAGGATCAGGGTCAGGCTCAAATGATCTCAAATGAGATAGGTGGCTATTGTTACCCCCATCAGTCGGGAATAAATAAGACCACTACCACAATTTAAAACCAAATCTTGCTTTTTTGCTGTGGTTCGGATGTTTGTGTGTGTTTGTATTGTGCGTGTGATTTTGGGGCCCTATTTGTGAGCGGACAGGATGGGGGAGACACAAGGTCGTTGTGGTGCTGGCCGCTGGCTGCCAACTCTGCAAAAGTGTGGTGAAGGCTAGTGCGCCGACGCAACACCATGTAAAACTGATACGGCGTTAGGCGTCGCCACTGCTGGGTGAGACAGTAACAGAACTGTTGAGTAGTGAAAGACGTGTTAAGGAACTGTAATAGTGTCTGAGATCTTCTGGTCACCTTCCCAGGGGATCTTCGCATCTAAATTTTGAAAAATTGAGTATTTTTATATCAAATAAAAGATGTGTAATAAAAATAAATAAATAAAGCCAAAGCTTAAGCAATCTTCAATAGGTGGACGGGCTCTAGCTAGGTCCATCTCGGGGTTCCCAGAAAATGGCCATGCAGAGGCTTAAAAAGACAAACCTGCAAGGCTACTGTATTTCCCATCAGAGATGAGCATAAATCCAGACATATTTCCTGCCTATGAATACTCCCTTACCTACATCCAATCAGGGGGTGAGAGTACATCCTGAGCTATTTCCTACCCATGAACCTCCAGTCCACATGTGATCGACCACATCCGGTGCAGGTGGGTGAAACTTGTTTAGGGAAACATCAATAACCTCTAGTGTTTACTTTGGGTTCGCACACTGTGAGGGAAAGCTGCGATAAGGGCCGTCCGGGCAGGTTTGCGCCTGCTCTGTAGCCGCATCCATACAGAAGCAACAGAATGTGAGGGCCACACCCACAGTTCAGGCTCTTTAACTCTGCCTTCCTCCCTACCAGTTCAGCTGCTCCCTCCACTTACTTTGTTTCATTTTGCTTTTTTGTTTTTAAGGTAGCCCAACACTGGGCCCCTGTATTCTATGAAGCTGAGGACGATCTTAAACCTCTGCCTCTGTCTCCCAAATGCAGGGATGCCGCGCATGCTCCGGCACACTTGCTCACCACTTTGGTTCTGGGGTTTTCTGAGTTTCTCTTGTTGGCTGCTGTCTCTGACACATCTGGCTGGATCCATGAGTGGTCTTCCCTCCTCGGCAGATACCCGTTATTAGATCTATTTTAAATATGATTGCCTTAGGCCAAGTTACAAATTCCTAATCAGTGGCTCACAGTCAGTTATCGGGATCACGTGACAGGCCTGCTGCTGGGCTCCAGGGGTAAAATCTGCGTTTGTCCACTACCGCATCTGTCACAATAGAGTGCAATTATTTCTTCACAGTCTAGTTCCCTGCAGGACACTAACCCTAAGACCAGTAATGGCCTCTTCTTCTTCACATCTCCAGCACAAAGCTGCTACCTGGTGGGCTCTCAGTATAGCTCTGTCAAAGTTAACTGAACCGACAGTCAAAGCAGACAGCCAAATTTGAACCCCAGGGATGACATTTCTTTGCTGCTCAACTAGGGCAAATTACTTGGCCTTTCTGAACCCTCTCCTCCTATGTAGGAAGGTCTTTGTTGCAAGCCACAGAAATTCATTGTTACAGAATTCTTCTCAGATAACAGAATACAAATGCACTTACTCATTTGCAATACAAAAAACCTTCGTGATAAATATTAAATAAGATGTCGGCATACACGTCCCCTGTTTGTACCTCTGCCATGTATTGTAACTATGTGCAAATACGTGTTCCTTCCCATCAGAGGGTAATTTCTCAAAGAATGGGATCTGGGCCTCCTTGACTTCTGTACCCTTGTCTCCTCGTATGCTGAAGCTCTGCACAAATTAATAGTGTGAAAGGTCAGCACACTTAGTTATCGCTTTTACTTAAAATCTTCACATTAGGGTTTTTTTGTTGTTTTAGCATGGGACGAATGAAGCATCACGCATACATTAAATTCAAATCTATCTCCGAGAATGCAGCGTACTGAACAGTTTCTCAGAGCAAATGAAATCGAGGCTCACGGGGATCCTGTCTTTCAGTGTGTGTCTCCATCTACTGCATTTACAGGAGAGTTGCTCACGCGCGTTCCCTCTCAGAGTGACTTTTCCCAGCTTCTTCTCTCCTTGGACAGTGAAGCCGCGGCCTTGAAATACGAGTGTACGTCCTCGGCGTCCACTAGAGGGCAGGCTAGCGTCTCTTGCAGAGCACTTGCCCCCAAGGGCAAGAGAGTCTAGAGGAAACAATAAGTAAATACACCAGTTGTAACCGGGTTTGTTTCCAAATGGAAAAATACAAGCGGGCATGTCCAGATTTGCATTTCGTATTCCTTTCGCTGGATACGCGATCCTTAGGCTCGGCTTTCTACTTGTTTTCTATTTCCTTCTTCCCAGTCTTTCTCCTTCGGCTTGCAACAAATAAGCCTTTTTTTCCCTTTGAGAGGCTTAACCCACAAAAACAAATCAGGAGGTAACGCAAACACTGCATAATTTAGTTAGTGAAGGTTTGATGGCTGAGGTTTCATTTGGGTTTCTCTTAAAATAACGAAGCCTGATTTTTCTCAACTTTTCATGTATTAAACAGCTAGCCAAGATGAAAAGGGAGACAGAGATTCAAAGCAACAAAATAACAAACAAGCAAACAACTAGTGGGAAAGGGATGAGAGGTCCATTATAGAAGGAGGACCGAGAATAAACAGCTGCTGAAAGATAGTCTCAGAAAAGAAGTTGATCTGAGGGTCCTATTGGTCCACTCCAAGTGATCCCAGATATCAGCTGCAGACAGACAGCTGCCCGGTGATGGAACTCCGGCAGTTCTGACAGCTGTTTCCTCATCTGGAATGAAAGTGATTTGGACTAGATAGTCTTCTAATTCAAAAGTGGGTCTGTGCCAAATGAGGGAAAACATGGGGTGGGTGTGTAAGGAGGACTCTGGGAGACTCTGAGAATAAATAAACCAACCGAGTACAAAGCCAGAATTATCTACCAGCACACCTGCTTGCAGAAACAGTCCGTGCTCCCAGATAGAGCTCCACCTACCTTTACCTCTGATCTACTACTGCAAGCCTCGGGGAGGAGGAAGATGTCTGAACCCCAGGAACCACAAAACAACTGGGGTAGTGTAAGAACTGTCGTGGGCTGAAGCTCTAAGGGAGACATTTTTAACCCTAAACGACAAACTACTAGAATTCTAACAAGAACTTGCACTAGCCTGGCTAGGGAAATATACACTCGTGGGGACAGGGTCGAGCTTCTGTCATAGGTGGTTTGAGCTGGGCTGCATGCAGGAGTCCGTGTGAACATTACAGGACATTTAGGAAAAGCCAGTATCTTTTGATCTTGCCTACACTGTTGCAATTACACTAATCTCATAGCACCCTAATAATCAACCAGGCTGTGGTTTCAAAGTTTATACTGTTCTCTAACATCATGATAACCGATTAATTACTATTTACCAAGTTCACATTTTCATGCTAATATTTCTGACAGCTGTCTCCACATAATCACTGGTGATAGAACTTCCGCCCCTCAAAGATAGATTACTGATAGCCAGTGTCCTTAGAGATGTACAATATTACAAACATATATGTGAAAAAGTCAACATAAACTGCTGCAAATTTGCTTCATCTGCAATTTCAAATATGCACCACTAGGGGGTGATGCTAACTATTTTAAATGATCATTCTAGGGCTCAATTCCAAAGTGCAGATTCCCAGGCCTTGCAGACTAAGAATTTTCTGAGTAGGAGGTTGTAAAAATCTGCCTTCTGAATAAATCCCCTGAGGGAATTTGAGGCATGCTTTCAGATACCAGTAATTAAACTCTTTTTAGCTGGTATAACTGCCATGATCTATCTATTGCGCTCTCTCTTTCTCTCTCTCTCTCTCTCTCTCCAGAAACAAAGCAAAAAATAAAAAAAAATTAAAAAAAAAACAAAAAAAAATCCTCATTTCCTGCAGCAGGCCTCGAGTCCCTGTGAGATTAAGACTTAAGCAGCTTTCCTAGCGCCCCTGATGCTCTTCTCTTGCTGTTCTTCAGAGAAACCTCAGGGCTTTGGAGCAAAGTAGTTTCTCATCTCCTGCCCCCATCCTCAGAACTGACTTCTCTCTCTTCTTTTATGGGTCTGATCACCTATAAACTCTCCAGAGAGACTTTTACTCCTACCTGTTGTCAGACCTGTCAACGGCAGCAGGCGGAAAGAAGGCATGGGTTCCTAGAGAAAGACAAGATTAATGCAGACCCTTTTGCCGTCACCAAGCTGAGGCTCAGTGTGTGTGGTGAATGAATTAATGAATAGACATTTATTTTAATGAGGAGAATAAATCTAAGTGAAAAGCAAAACCCTTTCTTGATTGATTCAGTTAATCAAGAAAGATGGTTTTCTAAGTATTTCCTTTTATTTTGTGTGTATGAGTGGTTTATGTTTGTGCGTGCACCTTGTGCGCGCTATGGCCAGAGGTCAGAAGAGGACATTTGGATCCCCTGAATCTTGGAATTACAGATGATTTTGAGATAGCACGTGGAAGCTGGGAACCAAATCTGGGTTCTCTGCAACAGCAGCGGGTGTTCTTAACCACTGAGCATCTCTGCGGTTCCATACTCAATGGTTTTATAAACTTTGCTTTCCACACACAGTTCTTATCAGACCGGTAGTTTTGTGTGCCATGTAGTAAGCCAATCACCTATTTAAGCACAAGCTTCACAACACGAAAATGGAAATTTATTCGCAAGCAGCCCAGTGCCCAATAGAAAGGCAAGACTCACCCCATCTTCCTAAGGATAGCATTTAAGATAGCGCTAGGATGAAGAAGTACAGTAGCTTCAGGCACAGGGAAGGGTGACTGGTAAAGTCTTCAGAAATCTGAGGACACAAATGAAACTTCATGACATGATGTGAAGACAGAGCTTTGGGTCTGCTAACATCGAAAGACACCGGCACAGACCCTAACAAAGTCAGTGGTTTCAACAAAAGCAACCTTCAAACCCTGTAAAGTAGTCCAGACAACTGTGTCCCATAGGGCTGATCTATGCCAAAGCTAGTGAGAGAGACTAAGAACATCTACTACTCAGCTGTATTGGCCTCCAAACTTTAAATTAAACTCATCTAAATGAAAGCAAGCCAAGCTTGAAGGTTGGCCTTTCCCTTGGATTCAGTCACATGCAACCTATTGGTTTTAATCAGGGACAGACCACAAACACATCAGTGGTCTCATAAGACTATATCACCTAGTAAGAGTGAAGCTGTCTTGGTTTTCATGAGTATATTCCCTGATGTTTGCACAATGATGAGAGATCTAAGGACATATCCCTGTCATTAAGCTCTGTGACTATGCACCCGACGTTCACACTGGCCATCTTTGTCTAGCCTCCCGGGAATAATTTGCAACAGGACGCTGAGGAAAGACACACCATAAAGGGCACTTCCAAATGTTCAATGTTGTATGAATTTAAAGCTGTGTGCTCAACATATTTCATTATAATATTAATTGTCTCATGAATAATCATTTTAATAGAAGTATAGGCCTAAGAAAAATTCCAAAAAGATCTGGCATCATCTAAGCCTAACATAGTAATACAATCCATTTCCTGGCATCGAAGAGATTTGTTGTGTGGCCTTAAGAGCTACTCTCTACCCTGTGGACTCTACTGTCTAAAACACTGATCTTACTGGAAGCAACCATGTGAGTATTCTTGGTCTTTGTTGTTTTGTTGTTTTGTTTTATTTTGTTTTGTTTTTGAGTTTGAGCCAATGGAAGCATCAGCTATAAATGAGAGAATGGAAGAAAAAAAGAAAGTGGGGTGTTATCCCTACCCTCTCCCTGTGGGTGGCCAATGGCTGCTCCCCCCTACCTAAGACCCCCATCTGAGTCAAGCAGCCATCTATAACTAGTCTTCTCCAGGTCCTGACAGCTGTCCATTTCCTCACCTCTGTAGGCCTGAGCTTGTCAGTGGCTCCCACTATTGCTGGCTCTGGGACGTTTCCCTCAACCCTACCAGCGCCTTCATTCATCTTTCTTGAATCATGCCTTTTACTTGGGCTTGCCTTATTACTTGCTGTGACCTCTGAGAGGTTTGCTGTTATTACCTTCTAGTGAGAAATAGACTCAGAGAAACATGGCTTCCGAGGAGGCTATCATTACCTGTCTCTAACGACAAATAAGCCACTCTGTCTGGCTTTTGCGTTGTCATCCTCTAATTTCTCGAACTTTCCTTCACAACTTCAATAATGCTGAGCAGTGCCTTGCCAGCACTCCCAGGAAGTCTTAACAGTCTGAAGTTCTCTACTAAAAGGTTCTAGGATTTTTCTTTTGGGGGTACTTGTATTTTAAACATGTGGGGGTTTAAAAAAAGAACCAGCTACTAAATATTCTTAAAAATGACTCTCCCACACCACCTGTCACCCTATTTATTCTCAACTCCCCAGGAGTGACACTGCTTCAGGCAAGGCTGGTTGTGTGACCAAAATGTCAGCAACTGTGAAGCCCATAAATAGCAGCAGAGAGGACAAATAAGATGACTCAGTCAAGCCCTTTGAGTCAGGCAGGGACTTAATTACAGGGCACTAAACCCATCTTCACTGAAGTCATCTCTGGACCTCATCTGGCCGACATCATGCATCTCGTTTCCTTTGAAGATGTGAAGTCAACATCCTAACTACCATCAGAAGGTACAGTGGCAGGACCAGAGGATTCCTGTAAGCTAATCATTGGTGTCCTTGACAATTGGCCCCTTTCTGAGACTGGCGGGTGCTCACAGCATCTACCTAGATCCTAACTCAAGGCTCTTTCTTCTGTGGGACAGACACATCCCTTTGGCTCCCTGCCTCCATCTCCAGGGTCATGAAGTCAGTAAAACTTGTCTAGCTACAGGCCTGTCATAAGGATGAAAATCAACTTGGCCAACTTCATGATATCATGACAAAGGAAAACTACAGCCATGGAAAGAAGATCAGTGGATCCCAACTCAGGGATGAATAAATAGGTAAAGCACCGAGTATGTGGGGCAAGGAAAGAATTCCAAATGATACTACAATGGTGGGCGTTGATAAGCACATCTGTCAAGACCTGTACAGAAGAGCAAACCCTAATGCAGACTATAGCTTTCAAGCATATGCTAATTAAGCATAATAATCTGTTTCATTATGATAGTTTTACACAAATATATAATTGATTTTAATCATATTTTCCCACTATTACCCTCTTTTTCCCACTCCATGAGTCCATGTCCCCTTCCCAACTACAGGCAAAGTGTTTTATCTAAATAATGCATCATCCTTGGCTCATGGATTGTAACAAGTAACCACAGTTACGGGAGACAGAACTGCGGAAATAGAGGACAGTTGTGAGGGAGCCTCTGTGTACTTTATATAAACTGAATAGTTCTCTGCAGTACAAATTCTTTGGGGGAAACCAAGTTTTGGATAAGATGCATGAATGTGCTTTTTAAGACCAGCACCCAGATGATCTTATAGAACTCGATTCTGACTGTTCATTCAGAAGTTTGCTAAGTATGTCCTGCATCACAAAGAGCCCCAAGTTACATCCTGATGGCTTGTCATTGTAATTTAAGGTCCACTGAAGATTCCCACCTTCACTGACAACTGAAAAGATTCTCACAAAACTAAAGCCATACCACCAAGATTCTGCCTTTTTGAATCTGCCCAGAAGGGCTGGGGAAGATGGGTCAGTTCATAAAGGGCCTACTGCTAAAGCATGGAGTTCAGACGAGGCATGTCAGAACAAGGCTGTAACTCGAGCACAGGGGAGGTGGGTGTGGGTCCCCAGGACTTGCCAATCATCCGGTGAGTGTTGAGTTCACTGAGAAATTCTATCTCCGAAGCTGAGGTGGGGAACACTGCAAGAAGACGCAGGACATTGACCTCTGGCTTCCACATGCACACACACACACACACACACACACACACACAAAGAGAGAGAGAGACAGACAGACAGACAGATAGATAGAGACAGAGACAGAAAGTACTACCCAGAAAATGTTATCCTACAATAACCTTAAACATTGTGTTATCTCTGACTCACACCCTGCCCTGTATTTAGCACCTGTATTTGATTATGGTCACATTTTTCAGCAGTGACAAGCCACAAGATGTAGGTCAGAATTAGTGTCAGTTAGGTTGAAAGGAAACTTTCTTCCTTCTAAACTAGAGAATGTCCACAATCGGCTTCATACAGTGTCTTGCTGGAGGGCTTTATCAGGAGGATGGCTATGGAGTGTCAGCTATGAGCCCCACCCCCAACCCTGTGAGATTCACAAGTTACAGAGGGAGAAAGGGGAGGAGTGGGATCGTGATTAGCCACAGGAACATAGTAATGGCAGAACAGGGGTTCACACTCAGAGCAAAAGTTGCTGGAAGCTGTCCTCAGGTCTTGCCATGTAGAGTAGGCAGCTGAGTTCAGCCAGTTTATTCTTGGATAATGGTGGTCAATTGCATTCCTTCCTGGGTAATACATGTATTTTTGACAAGAGCTTTCAAAGCATTTGACAAAAACTTCCAGTGTTCCTGCACTGCAATTGTTGGAACGCTGTACTTGCAGCTATTAATAGACTTACTATGACCAAAAGAAATGCAGTCTGTGGTCAAATACCTAGGAAATGCCGCACACGACAGACCCCTTTGTGAACAATTAAAATGGACACTCATTCTTAAAGGCTCTAAGTAGCTGCCACTAAGAAAACCACTTAACTTCATTTAACTCCACCATTGTCCCAATTGATTTGAGTATTGAGCGATTTGCAGAATAGTATACTTAATGACATTTCTTTGAGTTCTCGAATGGGAAAATTTGACTTCAGTAGAGGAAGGAAGTGGTTGTGGAAGCTAGAGCCACCACGACATGATTCCGGAAGGTTCTTGTGAGGAAATGATCTCACATCAGCCTTTCTGGTTCACTGGAGAGTATCACGTACCTCATATCAGCCCTCCCAGTTCCCCACCCCTGAGTATCCCATGTGCTTCACACGAGGACAGTGAACACATTCGCCCATATCCTGTGCTCACAACTATCCCACAGGCTACACATTAGATCCTGTTATCACTAGGTATATTTTAAAAGGACTCCCAGGCAGAGCCATACACAGTATGAGGTGACAAAGAGAAGCAGATGTTAGAAAAAGCAGAACAGAGAACAGAGTCTGTTTTGTTTTGTTTGTCTGAAACAGGATTTCTCTGTGTAATGGCCCTAACTGTCCTGAAACTCACTTTGTCGACAGGCTGATCTCGAACTCACAGAGATTGGCCTGCCTGTGCCTCCTTCCGAGTGCTAGGATCAAAGGCGCGGGCCACCACATCCAGCTAGAATAGAATCTGATACAAGGAAACAGAAAGCAAAGCAGAGTTGGCATGTCTTGCCTCGTTCTCACTTACGCTTTGTAGTTGTCTATGCATTTAGACACTAAGTCTCTAACGAATGATCCGGGAAAAGTCAGAGCACTTTGAATACTAATAGATGAGCCATGTGTCAGAGAAGAAAGTCATCTGTGCTACACAAACTCAAAGAACTTACTGTTGGAAGTTTGCAGTCTAGTGTAATCACTGAGGGCACTTTTCAAAACCACTCCCCATTTCAGGGTACAGAATGTCTGATCCAACCGTCCCACCCCACCCCACCCCCAAAGCCTAGCTAAGGAATGCAAACAATGGGTTTGCCATAGAGGATGAGAGCAAGTTCTGTCTGGGCACATGCAAGTCCCTACTCAGGAGGGCCCCAGAGCTGTCGGCTCTTGGTCCTGGCAAGGGAGGGAGCATTACCAAGAAGGAGCCTGCTATGAGCAGAATGAGTCTGGGCTGCCACTCCCTTGGAGTCCAAAGGAGGGTGAAGAATTTCTGAGGCACCCAGAGACCAAAACCCAACTGATAATAGAAGGAAAGGAACCAGAGCATTTCCCATTTCAGCAGCAAGCCGTATCAGAACATTGCTCTTTGAGGCTTTCATCTCCCTGGAAATCCCTGGTTTCAAGCGGACTTTCTGTGCAGAGTAGTGCCCAGTAAGATTGGATGTGAGAGGCTGGGGAGATGGTTCAGTGGTTGAAAGCATTTGCTCTTGCCGAAGACCCAGGTTCAGTTCCTAGCCTCCACAGAGTAGCTCACAACGATCTGTAACTCTAGTTCCTAGGGAGCCTTTTTCTGACTTCCACAGGTACCAGGCATGCACATGGTGCACATATATACATTGAGGAAAAAAAATATGTATAACAAATATTTAAAGATATATTTGGTTTTAAGAATACTGTGTGAGTACAAAGACTATTTTGTGAGATCTCAAGCATAAATTCCACCAAAAAGTGACACATATCAAAACTATGGGTGCCTCAGAGAACACCATGAACAATGATCATGCCCAAGGACAGTCCAGGACAAGACTGTCCCATGCAGTGATTAGGAGCATGAACAGCATGTGGGACAGACTTGCTATAGAATCTCAGTTCGCCATTTAATAGCTGTGCGAGCTGCTAAGTGTTAGCAGACCATGCGGCACCTTAGCTTGCTTCCCTAGAAAGCAAGGCTGGGAATCTTAGCATTACATAGGGATTCAATGGAATGACATACAGATATAGTTAACATGGTACCTGGCCCACGCTAAGTACTCAATATACCGCTGCACTTGTCAGAGTCAGATTTCTCTCCAAGACTGGCAAAGAGGTAAGAGGTGAAGAGACAAGCAAATAGAAGACATGAGGAAGGAGGCCATGTTCAACTGCCCTGTGAGTTGATGGGAAGTCTGTGGGCATTGGCGCATAGTTGGGAGGTACGGTGCTTGCCTTGATTTTTGTCTCCAGCAGTGCCCCTCCACCCCCAAAAACTACTAAGGAAAATATAATTACAACAGGAAACTTGAACTGTTCTCCGCCCAAAATATCACTGTGTACTTGTGTCCTTATCGTGGCCTTGAGCTGGTATGACCAGAAGGTCCTCAGGAAATAGAAAAACAAAGTGAGGTTAAATTTGGAGTGAGTAACTTTACAGGGATTATTACCAACAGCCTTTTATAAACAGTGGCCAACTGTGAATTTTGTCATCAAATGGACATTTTATGACCGTTAACTTCCGCAATAGTCTTAAATAGATTCCCGGCTGTCTGAACTTCTCAGTTGTTCCCAAGGCACAGGGTTAGAGCAAAATAGACAAGCCAGACCCTTCCCCATGCCCCCTGTACTACTGGAAACACAGGCTGGGGGGTGGGGTGGGGGCCTGTCCCTAACTTCACAGTCCCCTTCATTCTGGCATGCCACTGACACACCCACAGCTGCCTGTGGGACAAAAGGGAAACCCTCAAGGATATTTTTATAAAACACAGTTATAAGATCAATGGGATGGTTTTGAATGCACTTGCTTACTAATGGGATTTTTTTTACAAGAAGAAAATAAACGAGAAATTAGCCCAAATTTCCCCCAGACAGATGTTTTAAAGAAATCCAAGCCTTCTAAAATGCTACTTAGAATGTTTTTCTAAGTTAAAGCAAAAAATAAAAAAACGGCAAAATTGTTCCTAGTTAAATGCTTAATGATAATTATCACCCATATATTCATTTCAGAGTAAATCTACACCACAGTGGAATTACTTTTTGCATAGTGTCTGAGTACATTTATCAGTCATTAGAGTCCCGGAATTAAAGTACCAACACAGTAAGCTGATTTTATAGAAGAGAGAGGGACCAGTTTTACCTTTTTATTATTTTATTAGAACCCCATATTGCCATGTCTTCTCGCAAATATATTATTTGGTATTTGACCAAATGCCCCTAACCAAAGAATATAATCTTTAATTAATACATTAAATAAACTCTGTTGATGATGTTACATCCCAGTTTCTAAGAGAATAGAGTAGACATAAGCCTACGGCCTTGAGGACGATGTTTCCAGGTGTTTGAGAGAATGAAGGGCTTTCTCTTTCCCTTCCATCCCAGGCACTTGGGGAACCACAGGTTACCATGCAGACATGGCCAAGTCCAAGAACCGCATCACACACAACTAGTCCTGAAAGTGGCATAAAAATGTCACCAGAAGAAAATTAAAATAAATGTCACAAAGATAGGAGTCTCTTAAGTTTCAACCTCAAGCTCTCCAGGAATGTGCATTTGCCAAGAAGCGCGAAAAGGTCTAAATACCCAGTTAAGCCGCGTGAAGATAGCGCTTACCATGCTGAAGCCATCAAGGCCCTGTGGAGCCCAAGGAAGCTCAACCCAGCAACCGATTCCCTTTGGCCCCAGCCCAGGCTTGTGAATCAGATGTGGCTACAGGGGCAAAGGTCACAAACTCTGCCAACCAAAGGCCAAGGCTCAAACCAAGGCTAAAGCTGTAGCTCTAGCTCAGGCCCCAGGGAAAAGGCCTTTGCTGGAAAGGGCCAATGTGAAGGCAGATGGACTGGGGACTCCTACACACTCTGTTTGCAGAGGCTGGCGTCCCATACTGTTGTACAAATAATCTTGGAGCTAACCCTGGGGTGGGTTTGTTTGTTTGTTTAAAAAGAAGCTAAGGCTGGCTTACATCAGCCATTTGACGAAAGAGTCCAACAAAACCTGCTGAAGGACGTGAAACATCCTCAGAGTGTGTTTTCATTTGTATATACAGAGTAGGACCAGCTGAAGAAGGCAAGACAGAAGAGGAAGTTGCCCATATTGTTCAAAAGGGGGAAAGTGCTTTAACGTGCATCTTTAATTTTTCTATTTTATTTTTTATTTTGGTTTTGTTTGTTTGTTTGTTGTTTTGTTTTGTTTTGTGAGACAACGTTTTCCCTGTATAGCCTTGGCTGTCCTGGAACTCAATTCTGTAGACCAGGCTGGCCTAAAACTCAAGAGATCTGCCAGCCTCTGCCTCCCCAGGTGTGTGTCACCATCACCCACTTAAAGTGCTATTTTTGATCAAAGCGGGCTACCAGTACAATAAGACACAAAAGCATTTGGAATCCCAGACACCAGCAAATGGAATGTGGGTCACATAAAATACTGAGCTCCAATAAGTCTCACCCGGTCACTGAGTGGAAATATTTCCCAGAGTCCTTCAGTCTTTGCTAGTTTAGCCATACGGTTGAGTTTTCACTGTGACATCATGACACCTTCATGCCTATTCTCGGGAAATCATGCACTAAGTGACATTTATTTGTAGACCCCAGGACATTAGGATTTCGTGCTAAACATCAATGTGTGTGAGACCTACATTCAGGCAACAGCTACCGACATTTTCTCCCAGAAAGCTCTTACTCCAAGAACAGCTGTCGGCAGCAGCAGCTCTGAAGTTTCCAAAGCACAGAGTTTCACTTTCTAAAGAACTTATTTTTTCTGCTAAAAGCTAATTTTATCTTTTCTAGGAGAGCACTTTGGCTCTCCCTTCATTTTTGGTTTCAGGCCTCGTCTTTGACAGCTGAGCCATCTCTCTGGCCCATGGCTTCTGCCTTTAAAAACAAACCTGGGGTTAGAGAGAGGAATCAGTAGGTAAAGCGTTCTGAATCATCAGAACTCAGGAAAAGCTGAATGAAGGCTCAGGGCACACATCTAAATGCCTGTTGATCCCAGAGCACAGTGAATGAAGGTGGAACTGAGAGAATCTCCTGCTGTCTGGGGCCAGCGGGACTGGCAGACAGAGGTGAACAAGACACCCTGTTTCAGCCCAGATGGAAGGTGAAGAACCAGCACCCCAAACTGTCCTCTGACCCGAATCCCTGCATTGTGGCTTGTGTGTGCCTGGCACACACATCTCATATACACATGAAGGAGGGGAAACAACTTAAAAAAGAGAGGAAAAAAAAGTCCAGGAAATCAGTTAAATGGACTTGAAATTGTAAAGATTTTCCAGCTGTTGACTAGGATTTTAAATACTAGTCCTTGTCCCACAGTTGATCTCATATAAGTTGGTCCAGAAGGATCTAAGGTCTAGGATCATCCTCCACCTCAAATGTCAGTGTCCTCTCTGAGACTCAGCAAGTATTTGCTCCAAGCACATCAGCTGAGCTCATCTTGGACTAGAGCTAAAGTTGTAGAGACAAGTATCAGCTCAGGACACCCCAAGACCAGGTTCTCAGCAAAAAGGAGATATATTTGCCCCAGAGGGACAAAGGGCAGGGAATAAAATACAAAGACAGGAGAGGATGAAGGAGAAGGGAAAGGGACAAGGGAGACAGGGAAGGAATATTTATACCAGAGGACAAAAGACTACCTCTGGATAGAGGCAAGTTTAAGGTTATAAAGTACAAGGAAAAGCCCGTGTTAAGACGAAGAGTTTAATTTTCATTGGGCATATTAATTAGGTGGGTCAAAGGGAGCTTTTGATCGCTGGACTTCATACTTTGACATCTGGCTCTTGGTAGTCAGCCTTAGGAAGAAGTGGCCCAATAAGGATGGCTAGTTTTAAGAAAATAAGCTAAAGTTTTTCAACAAGGCAGAGGGAATGGGGGAAGCCAAGGCCTGCCAAAGCCATGTTTACCATCCTCGGACTGCCTAGAGTCCCTTCAAAAGCTACAAGCAAATCCTGGGAGAAGCCCAGTTGGACGATGCGGCCTCAGACGAGCAGAGCCAGAGGCGAGGGAGGCCGGACATGCAATATTTTTGTTGTTGTTCTTGTAAGATCTGTGTCACGTACAGGGTATGTGACGATCTAGCAAGGCTGTCACTACCATGGGAATTTACATCTTAGTGTAGAGTGACAATGTTTTTAATAAAGCCAAGATCTGTTGGTGTCATGCAAAGCTTTGGTAGAACCTAAGGATCTAAAAGTAAAGAATACCCACTCTATGTACATGGCTTTTCATGTTTTTAAAATGTTTATTAAAAAGCCTGCATTTGAAATTTGTATGTACTTAGAATTTTTCTTTTCTAAAGCAGACTGAAAATACTTAACTCACATCAGGTCATGTTTAAATATTTAATTTGTACCCACAACATAATTTATTAAGAGTTTGCCTCCATGGCTTTAATGGAATCAAACTCAATGATATTAAAACCAATAGCCATTCTTCAGTACACAAAGCCATGCGATGCATTAGACAGTACACAGTACACCTCCTGCCTTTCACGCCGACTCTGAAATAGCTTAGCACAATTCTGGCTCAGCTGTGACCTCTGACCCTTCGACTGACACATTTGGAGGGTTCTGTAAATGGCAGCAGAGCCTGCCTGCCACCTGATAACATCTGACTCCTCGGGGCTCCTATTGTAGCTCCTTTGGGTGTTGTCTTTCTTTTCATAGGAAGGTATCACTGTCAGGCTGACTTTTGCAGATAATGTCCCTAAAGGACAATAAAACAAACTTATGTTCTTACAGCAGCCTTTATAAATCCACTGCACATGTCCCTGCTGTCCTAGGACTCTGGTGTGGCCTTCTAAATCAAGGTCTACTGTCTGAGAGTTACCATGCCCTGAATTCCTCCAAACTGTGCATCTGCATAACTTTTGACAACGTCCATTCAACAAACACCACTGAGCACGTCTCTACTAAATAAAGAAAACCATACCTGTGCTTATAACCACGTTAAGCAGCCTCAAAGCTTCAGAGTATCAATTAAGGGTGTGTGTGTGTGTGTGTGTGTGTGTGTGTGTGTGTGTGTGTGTTACTGTGTTACAGCAATTGCTTCATAGCAGTACTGTATACTTTTTGTGACTTTTTACTTACATTTGACACTTTGCAAAATTCTACAACTAGATGTTGTCTCTTATAAAACTCAATCTACAAACTTGGCAAGGGGCTTGTTTTGTGGCTGTTGAGACAGGGTCTCAAGGAGTCCAGGCTGGCCTGGAAGTCTTTATGTAACTAACCTTGATTTTCTGATCCTCATGCCTCTACCTCCTGTGCTGGGACTACAGCCCTGGACCACTATGATCAGTTTTATTTTTTTAATTGTGCGATGATGATGATTATGATGATGATGATGGTGGAGTGTGGGTGCATGTGTGACGTGACACATTTGTAGAGGTCAGAGGACAATTACAGGAATATGTTTTCTTCTTCCATGTTGTGATCTGGGCATCAAACCCAGGTCATCAAGTTTGTGCAGCAAGTGTTTTTCATCACTGAGCCATTCCTCTGGAGCCACACCCAGTTTAATATAGTGCTGGGGGTTGGGGAGAGTAAACCAGGCTTCCTACACATTCTGAACGGAGCAACCTCTGCAGCCCCCAGATTTGTGCCCTGACCTGCATTGTTTGGGGATTGCCTTAGCTGGGACAACAGGTAACAAAGGAACAGCAGAGGAGCTGGGATCGAGGGTGTGCATAGCCCAGACACTCGGTCCTTCTATTAAACACACACGGGTGAGGCTCATGACAACTCTGGGCAGAGGGTCTCTGCAGGGGACCAGTCTCCTGGTCATCCTGGAGGCTGAACCTGTGACTGGCACACTTGCAGGATCTGTCAACATCCGCACTCAGACCAGGGAAGGCTTTGCTGCTCTCATGGGTCAGAGATACCGCGGACCTTGACATAACCGCACTCATATCTACAACGCACAGTCATTCCGTTTCTTCCTGACTGTACAAATTTGTATTTTTTAAGCTGGTGATTATTGTTCTAGTCCTCTCTCCGTCCCTCCCTCCCTCCCTCCGCCACCCTCTCCCCCCCCCCGCCCCTGTCTCTCTCGGTCTCCCTGTCTCTCTCTGTCTCTCCCCCCCCCCCCACCAAATGAGGCGACGGAGCCTAGAGCAGCAACAGCTCACACATTCGGTCATGCAGCACAAGTGAGAACCGTGCTTGTCACTCTCATGCCAGGCCTAGTTCTCCTTCTCCTTGCTAAATCGCCTCCTCCAGCCAATACGCAGCCCAACATCGTAGGATTCCAGACAGAGAGGTGAACACAGAAAGCAGAAACGGAAATGCATAGGTGAGAGGTTAAAAAGGCCAAAAGGAATACAGAGGATGTATTCAGGGAAATGCATAGGTGAAAGGTTAAAAAGGCCAAAAGGAATACGGAGGATGTATTCAGGGGAAAAGTGAATTTTCCGTAAAGGCAAAAGGCAGTGAGTTACTAAGCCCCAACCACAGCCGCAGCGCCCCAACCACAGCCGCAGCGCTGTGGACTAGCAGGCCTGCTGCAGTGGTAGCTTGAGTTATGGGATCACAGGGCTAGCGACAGAGGAACTGTCAGCACAGGTAAACATCACAGCGTGGCCAACCTGACCAGAAATGAGAAAAATTAAGTTACAAATATGGCCTAATAAGAATCAAGAACAGGACAGCCAAGGCTATACAGAGAAACCCTGTCTCAAAAAACAAAACAAAACAAACAAACAAAAGAAAAAAGAAACAGAGTCTGGCAGTGGTGACACACACTTGATCCCAGCTTTTGGGAGGCAGAGGCAAGCAGATTTCTGAGTTCAAGACTAGCCTGGTCTACAGAGTGAGTTCCAGGACAGCCAGGGCTATACAGAGAAACCCTGTCTTGAAAAACCAAAACAAACAAACAAAAAAAAAAAAGAATCAAGAAATAGATCAATACCTGGTACAGCTGCCACTGAGAAGACCCAGGAAAATCGCCAGTAAAACAGACTACACGATTTCTTCAAAAGCCCAGGCAGCAAAAATAAAAGTGCTCTGAAGACAGATACCAGTACCAGTCACACAACAATATGAATACTTAATGCTGGTGAATTACACAGTTTAAAATGGCTAGAACTAGAAACTTCATTGTATATGTACTTAAAAACATAATTTTAGAAATGCCTTTTAAAAAAAAAAGAAGAAAGAAAATCAAGAGATAGCTCAGGTTGACCCCTTCCCTCAACCTCAGAGGCAAAATCTGTTAAATCAACAACAGTCAGAGACTTCAAGGTGCTGAGAATAAATGACAGTTAAATGCTCAGTTCTAAATATAACGTTTATATTATTACCCTCTTCTAGAGCCCAGGGACTATCCCAGAAAAGCTAGAGAACAGGAAGAATTGCTGTGACAGCCTTTGCAATCACAAACTCAGCTCACAACAGCCGAGGTCACCTGCTCTGGGCCTGTACAAGACTGGCCTGGCCAACAGTCACTCACAGATGAAGGAAGGGCTTATGGGACCCTGCTCCTTCCTTGCCGAGCTACTAGCTACTGATAGATTCTGGGCAAGGAGAAGCCATTTCTTCTGCTGCATGCCCATTGGTGAACCCAATTGACGTTCACGTAGATGGGGTTGGTTAAACTCAGGAGGTCACAACATAAACCAAAAAGACATAGAAGTGTGAAAAGGTCTTGAGCATGGGAGCGGCTGGAGCAGGAGATACACTGGAGGAGGGAGGCGGGAGGAGGAGGGCTGAGAATAACCAGCATGTATTATATACATGCATGAAGAGATGAGAGAACAAATTTAATTGATTTAGAAAAGTGTGGAGTGAAACAGCAAATATTTAAACGAGATAAAGACATAAACTAGCAATTGAATACAATTTGAGGAGTGTTTTTAAATGTCTGTTTAGAATAAATTAGGAAAAGGGTGAAAGGTGCTGAATTATACACTTAAAAATGGCTTAGAACTGGTAACTTCATTACATATATACTTAAAAGCGATTTAGATTTTAAGTACAATTTTAGAAAGGTCTTTTAAAAATCAAGAGATAACTCAGGTTGTCCATTTGACCTTAGAGGCAAAATCTGTTAAATCTGAAAGGCAAAATAAGAAGACAGAAAAAAATAAACAAAAAACCCACCCAGCATCTAAAATGACTCTACTCACATATTGTGTAACTGAAGAAGCTATAGTAAACATATATTTTAAAAATACAATCGATGTCTGCTAACTCAGACCTACAATTGAGATAAAGGTGAGAACCCTCCTAAGGGGACATTTTGTAGTTTTGAGGTTTGCAAACATAGGACATTGCTTAGCTTGTGACCCCATTTTGTTTGATTTATGCAGTACCTCTCCCTTTTTAATAATACACTGGGCGGACTCCTTCCTTTCCCTGCATGAACTATGCACGCACCTGTCTCCAAACTAGCAAGGTCAGAACCCCTAGGCCTCCCGGCTGCGTCAGCTATACGAACTCTCACAGTCAGGCAATAGTAGAAGTTTCTGCACCCCTGGTAACAACCAAATGCAGGCAGTTCCTCATTCAGGTGTGAAGAACAGAATGGTTAATCTAGTTTAGACTAGTTTTGAGTGCATGCACAGAAAAGCCAAATTGTGTGTTTTATTAATCTGCTAGTGAAAATTCTGTTTATCATTTTACGCCTATGCATATAATTAAAATCAGATGCGTTGTGGGAAAGAATATGCACAGTAGGAAAAGTATGACCTAATCCATAAATCAAAATAGAGAACCGCCAAATTGTGGCTCTTACTAAGCGGCACCTCCCGCCTATAGGTAGACCCTCCTTCCTATAGGTAGCCCCTCCCTCCTATAGGTAGCCCCTCCTTCCTATAGGTAGCCCCTCCTTTCTATAGGTAGCCCCTCCTTCCTTTAGACTGTATAACAAGAAATCAGGAGGCAGAGCCTGGGACCCTTCAGTACTCACATTCATGTTACCCAATGTGGATCTTGGCAGTGTATCCCTCTATAATATGTACTATTGACTTGCTCCCTTCTTTTTCAAATCTTTATACTCCTGTCTTTCTTCCTTCCTTTCTTTTCTCCTTCCTTCCTTCCTTTTAAAATGTACATTGATTGCTTTGCCCTAAACATGTCTGTGTGAGAGAATTGGATTCACTGGAACTGGAGTTACAGACAGTTGTGAGCTGCCATGTGGGTGCTGGGAATTGAACCTTGCTCCTCTGAAAGAACAGCCAAGTCGCTCAACCACTCAGCTATTTCTCCAACCCCATGCTCTCTTATTTTCAATTATTTGAGAAAGAGACCAGGAATGGGGAAACACCTGGCCCAGCCCCTGACCAATGGTAAAATAAACGTGTGTGTGTGTGTGTGTGTGTGTGCGTGTGCGTGTGTGTGTGTGTGTGTGTGTGTGTGTGTGTGTGTTTGGCTGTAACAATGACTAGGTATGACCAGCTAGAGTCAGGACACTAGAGATGTCCAATAATATTCAGCATAATCCTGAAAACAAAGAGCTGTCATAGGTTACAGGCAAGTCTTGACGGTCGTGTAGGTGAAGAACATGTTTATAATAACATGGACCTAGCGTCTAACTTGAATTTACGCATAAAACCCAAAGTCTTTTTGAAGGTCTTTGGATGCATTAAGTTTCCTAGGAATGCGGCTACCACATAAATGAATGGAAAACCCAATGTTGTCTCACTCCTAACTCAGAGTGGAGATGACATTTCCGATGGCGACACGAGTTCAGCTGTGGAATTTAAGTCATTGATGCAACAGTGTTTTGTGCTAATAAACACTCTGCCTTTGCAGTTGTTACCTTCACTGTGATTCTAAGCATAAATGTATGTATCTGATTCTATCGCATGTTCAATGTAAACCCCTCTCCCTCCTTTCTCCTTGAACCTAGTATACTGCCCTTTAAAAGTATATGCAAGATTAGATTACACTTTCTATTTGTTTTATTTTAGAGAAAAAGTATTTTAGAGAGAAAATACTTCCAATAAAGGTGTTGAGACTGCTAAAATGCATCTACATCTGGCTAAGATGTCTTGGAGTTCATAGCTGCTGGTGTTTTCCTAAGCACTGGGACAATCTGTATGTTCTACTTCATACTAGAGATTGCCACTGGCACTGGCCTTCTGTATCCCTTTCCTGCTGGTATCAAAGTGCAACTTTATCCAGACAAACTAGGTACCTTGTCACCTCTTCCAAGAAATTTTCAGGGTCCTGGAGAGATGGCTGGGCAGTTAAGAACACTGGTTCTTCTTCCACAGGACTTAGATTTGATTCCTAGCATCGATCAGGTAGCTTATAACCATTCCTAACTCCAGGGGATCCAATGCCCCCTGGAGCAACCTCCACAACTTCCCATGGGCATTCATGTGGTACACAGCCATACAGTAGGCAAAACACTTATACACATAAGAACAAATGCATAAATCTTGTTTTTAAAGAAGAAATGTAGAGCATCTTTGCTGGGGAGGACGGAGTTCTAATGCTTGACTCTTGGAAGGAAGAGTCAAGGACAGACGGGGCAGATACTAGCACAGAGTGTGGTCTACAGAACTATGAAGAAGAGGTCCATAATCAGTCAAAACAAGATAGTCTATAATACCCTTCCTGTCCCCAATGGTTGCTTCTAAATTAAGGAAAAGGTTTAAAAGATGTATGCAAAAGATTCATTGCACAGAGTAAAACAGGAAGTTGGATTTAACTACAGTTGCACTTATTTACAAGGTGGATCAATCCCTAAATCATTCTGGAGAGCTGATAACATTTTTATGCTCCCTTGGGAGGCATTGAAAAGTCATTAAAGCAAAGGAATCCCATTAAGAATTGTGGTCTCTGTGCTTGGTAAAAATGGAGGGGCTCAACTCGCAGATAATTTCTATACTTCTTTTGTAATATCAATGCTAATTTTCTTTAGTATTATTTCTGTCCAATATACACATCCTTATACCTTCAAATGAAAGAAAACACCATACATTTCTTTCAGAGCACTTTATAAATAACCCTTGTTTGCATAATCATCTTTTAACTGTAAAGCATACCCAAATTTGACTTAAGAATTAAACTGCACCATGAAAAAGGTAACAGATAATTAGAGAGTTTAGGTTGTAATTATTTGATTGCAGTGTTGTCTAGAACCGTTAAAAATGGGAAATGAGGCAGAGGGGTGGCTCGGTGGTTACAAGGACTTGTTACTTTTCCAGAAGACAAGAGTTCAGTTCTTAGCACTTACATCAGGTGGCTCACACCTCTGTATCTCTGGCTCCAGGGAAACCTGATGCCCTCCTCTGGTCCCCATTGATGTATGTCTACATGGGGCAGATACACAGACACACACATCCACGGGAATGAAAAATAAATCTTTAAAAAATATTGGAAACGATTTAAATATTCTACAACAGAACACAGTTGAAAAGAATATAGTGAATTTGTAAATAAAAATCTTTAATATTCAGACTGATCCTCTAGAGTTATTATTTTTCTTAAAAGATATATAGAATATACTTCATTATGAAAATATTACCCAACTTTTTATACTTGATATTAGCCAAAAGGCTACAAAGTGAAACATTACCCAACTTATTAGAGAATGTGTGTGTGTGTGTGTGTGTGTGTGTGTGTGTGTGTGTGCGCGCGCACACATGCAAAGACTAGATAAAAGATGCTAAAGTTAGCTTTCTCAAAATCTAACCAAATTTTTTTCATCACCCCTGTTCAGCCATAAGAAATTATGGAGAGTCTTCACCCCAACTCCCTGGGTTTGGGGGTCTGGTAATGGTTATTTTAAAAATTATAAAAGAGTTGTCATTTTAAGGGATAATTTGTGAATAGTCATAATTTTGAACAGGGAGGAAATAGGTGGAATTGATTGTATAGCCATAATCTTAATCGGTAGAAATCTTTATAATTGATACAAAATTGAAGTTATAATTTTTACATTGGTACAGATTTAAAGTTTTCATTGGTATAAATTTCTTATATTAATACAAAGTTTGATATTAACATTGTTACTCTTGGGTAGGCGCTGTGCCTATACAAATCATTTAAGGATACAAAGCTTAGGGCTGGAGAGATAGCTCAGTGGTTAAGAGCACTGGCTGCTCTTCCAGAGGTCCTGAGTTCAAATCCCAGCAACCACATAGTGGCTCACAACCATCAACAATGGGATCCGATGCCCTCCTCTGATGTGTCCAAGGAGAACAACAGTGTACTCACGTACATACATTAAATAAATAAATACATACATACATAAAATTTCTAAAAAAATTAAAAAAATAAAAGAACACAAAGCTTAGACCCAGTCCTTCTATAACTGGTATTACAAACTGTTTTTAGATGATTAAACAACAAAAGTTAAGGGCTAGATAGCAAACTCATGACTATGTTAGATTCTGATTTAATTATAAAAGAGTGGTTTTGATATATTCCACTTAGAAATAGCTAAGAGTAGTCAAGGTTTAACAATTCAGATTACCATAGATAGATAGATAGATAGATAGATAGATAGATAGATAGATAGATAGATAGATAGATAGATAGTCTTCAAAAACATCAGAAATCCACAGAATGTGACATTTAATGTTATTTAATCATTTGAAAATGAGACATATTTGCTCCTGACAGCACCCCTTCTTGGTTCAAAGAAGAAATTGAGCATCTTCGCCTCCAGGTGAGGTTGCTTATCGTGGCAACATAGCCACAGGTCAGAAACTGCCTATTTCATCTGCAGACAAAGTATTGTCCAGAAAAAGGATACACTATGCAGAATAGTCGACTGTTAGCTCTTCCAAAATAGAGTAAGTAGTCCTAAATAATTCTGCTTTGCAGGGGGGGTGTCTGTCAGCTGATCCTGGGCCAGAAGGCTAAAGACTGATGCTCTAACATTTTGAGGAATTAGGGGGCTGTTCAGGTAGACAGCTCTCTCTACAATTGTTTAAATTTGAGAATTGATACTTCCTATATACCCAGGTAATGTTTAAGTCATTCTCAGATTTCTGATGGGGTTGAAGACTAGTTTTAGTCTCATAATCAAACTAAAGTTGTTTAACATTGAGAGAGAAAGAGAGAGAGTTTATAGAGTAAACGACATGGTTTTCAAGTGGTGTTACAGGCTAAAATCTAAACAATCTAGGAATGGAATAACTCTTTCCGGTAGGAATAATGATAGAGTACTTTATCTAATTGACAAATATGATAGACTAAATGTCATTTATATATCAAACTGTATAATTTACATGATTGTTATGGTTTTGTTCAATTTATGTCTGGGAGAAGAGTTTTTGTTTTTGTTTGTTTTCATTTCGTTGGACAGAAAAGGCGAGGTGTAGGGAGCGGTTCTGATGCTAAGGACCTGATCCCCAACTGGTTCTTGATCTGTCAGCAAAGAAAGCCATGAGCCAATTGTTGGGCAGAAGCAACAGGTGGGACTTCCAGGTCCCTGGAGGCAGGAGGGGGACACAAGGAAGGAGAACAGAGTTTGCCATGCTTTAGAGAAAGGAGAACCAGGCAACCATGTGAGAGGTCAAAATGGAGTGGTCACACAGGCTGTTCCTACAGGGGAGTTTAGGGGCAGGTGGGAGAGACTGAGATAAGAAACTGATAAGGGTAAGGTTTTCTAGGCAAGAGATAGTAGCACCCAGCAATTGTGCCAAGAAGGCAAGTGAAAATGAACAACTGTGTGTTTGGGTCTTATATCCAAGGATTCAAGGGAAGCTGGGAGGAGCTGGTAGCATAGCCACATCCTGGAGCAAAGGGAGTAGTGCACAAAATTACACACAACATATATACACCAAAATGTTTCATATCAATGTAAAATTATTTTGGTAACAATTTTGAAATCAGGCTTGTCTGTATTATTTTAATTTTATGCAGATATATCATCTTACAATGGGAACAATAACCTTTACCAAAATTAAAATCATGTTGAACTCCTATTGATAAGTTTCTCTGAGATCACTGTGTTTTTCAAAGGCCACAAAAAACTAAGCAAGAACAATGAGGTAAAGAACTAAGCTGGGTTTCTTTGCCCATCGTGATCAGCCTCTGAAGTTACTGCCCCTAATGCACAAACTAGTCCTTTGCCAGTGCCCCCCTGTCTTATGAATGACATCTCTTAACAAGCTGTCTAAGTATGTGTCATTTTAGGCCCCTTACCCAGGTGTCCAACTCCATCTAGTGTTTCTCCACCACAGCTCCCAAGGTGACCCCTTCCTCCCACATGGCTGCAGCTAGCTCCTGACTAGCCTCTAAAATGCCAGCCTTGTCTTGGCTGACTTGTTCACAATGCTGTCCAAATAAGGTTCTTAAAATTCTCAGCTGCTATGTCACTCTCTGCTTAAACTCCTTCCTGATCCTTCACCAACCCACAAATGGAAGAGCATTTGAAGCTTCCAATCTAGCCTTTGCTTGTGGCTTCCAGCCCTGCCTCTCATTCTTCTCAGACATGTCAGTCACACAGAGCTAATTCTTACCCTCTCAATACTCAGTGCTTTCTCATGGCTCTCTCCTCTTGAACATAATTCCTCCTGCCTCCAAATGCCTTTCCAGCCCCTTACCTGACTTTTCAGTTCTTGAAAATGTATCACTATCTCATATTGCCCTGCAAAGCCCCTTTAGCCTAGAAGTACCTTCAGACTGCAAACTCCTTGCATTCAAGCTAAGCCATGGTGTACCTCCTGCACCAGAGCATACTGGGAAAACCCACAGACTGGATAGAGTCAAACCAGTCTGGAACTATTGTGTTGTTCTGCCTGTCAAGATTGTAGGTCTGGGCAAAGTACTTTAATCAGCGCATCTCAGGTGTATTCTCATTGATAAAATGGGAATAAAACTGCAACTTCATGAAGTTGGCTGGAGACCAAAAGCTGACATATTCATATGTTTTGTGTGTGTGTGTGTGTGTGTGTGTGTGTGTGTGTGTCCCCACTCTATACCCATGCTTTTTCTAATTTTCTCTTTATTCTGCTCTGATTTTAAGCTAACCACCCCTTCCTTCTTTCATTACAATATAGCATGACAGACACACATGAGCAAAATGCAATTGTGGCGCTCCTGTCACCTTAGGGATCCAGAGTTTATTGGCACCTCCAGAAAATTCCATGCCAGCAGCACTCCCCTCCTGAGTCTCATGCAGATGAGCTCCCACATCAGTTCGCACACCTCAACTCTCACCTGGTCAAATAATTGCCTCCTTCCTTGGCTGCCTTTTCTGATTCGTTTCCCTCAAGGGAATGAGCCACATCTCCTTTTATTTGGCATCAACGGATCTTAAAACAATGCTCTCAAAAAACATTTACTGAAGGAATGGATAAATGGCTGCTGCCCACCCAGCTCTCTTTGAACTCACAAACTTGCTTCTGGGCAAGTCTAAAGTTTTGACATTGTAAACAGTGTCATCATGGTACAGAATTCACACTTAAGAATCATACAACCAAGTTAACCACTCCCCAAAGGAAACCTCTGAAAATTCATTTTTAAGTTTACATGTTTGTGTTGTACCATATCCATGGCTCTCTTCAACCTCATGTGGCCACATGCAATAGGCCACAGGTGGGACATTCCTGAGTTAGACCCTTCCTAAACAGGGAGGTGAGGTGGAGAGATGGCTCAGCAATTAAGAGTACTTGTTGCTCTTGCAGAGGACCCATGTTTAGTTTCTGACACCCAACCAAAACCTCCCAAGTGTCTATAACTCCAGGATCCAACACCCTCTTCTAGTCCCTGTGGCACTACACTTACATGGGACATGGACAGACATGCAGGCAAAACACCCACATACAAAAAATTAAAATAAATAAATTTTAAAAAAAAAAAAGCAGGAAGCCAGGGTGCTTCAGACTGGCACCTATGTTCTTGTTCATGTTCTTTCCCAAAAGAGCCCAGCCTCTCCCATACCCACAGAAGTTGCACAAAGTTCAATACCACTCTGTGCCTCCCCTCTTCTATAATCCTTCAAAATTGTCCCAGTCAATAGCAGCCTGTTTACTTGCAAACTCCCTTAGCACCTTGAATCCGTACCACCATTGCACACTACTAGGCATCGCTCTAATATGTGTGCTCAGCTGTTTGGCATCTTTAGTTTAGGGGTTTACTTTCTTATGTATAATGAATGTAATCCCTAAATTGCATCCAGTCTGGCTTTATTCTTATCCTAAGGTGATTTGCATTTATATCATATAGCCCACACACTGGGTACCTCAGTCTATGCTCTGAGCTTTTTCGAGCTTTCCCTTCAGATCATTAACACCAGGATTCTTTTGCCCTCTGATTTGAATTTTGGCTCAACCAATAGTAAGTAAAACAGGAGGTAAGCAGGTAGGGAGAGAGCAGTTGGGAGCATGGCCAGCTCTGCAGTGATCAAGACCTTCTGAGATGGTGGCATCTCTAGTGCACCCCCTTCTTGGGCCTTACTGCTCTTCTGGGCTCCGCTAATGTTATTATTTCTTTTTCCCTTTTCAGGCTTTGTATCCCAACATCCTTTCTGATGCCCTTGTCTGAACCCACACATCGCAAAATGTCCCTTCCCCAGAGAGACTCCTCAGAATCATTAGAATTCCAGAAGACTGAGCCCTCTCTTCTTGTCATCCTGATAGACACAGGAGCTTTCAGTTTCATTGGAATAAGACTAGAGTCCAATTATTCAAAGACATTTCTAAGAGTAAAAGTGACCTATGCCTGGTTAAACCATCACAGCAGGCGTAAACACAGGAACTGTCCCAGGCAATCTAGAACAAGTGGATAACCAAGGTAAGCAAGACACATAAAAAGTTAACTGTTATAAAGAAGAGACAAAAAAAATGTCTCAAAGAGATAGCATTACAAGACAGGTTTAGATAAGAACCAAGGGTGGAGTCGGCTTTCAGGGCTGCACCATTCCAAAAAAAAAAAGCTCATTTCTCCGGGGAGAAGACATCTGAGATCACTGAGTTGCTCTGAACTTCTTTTCCAGCTAGATGAAGTCACACAGTCCACGTGCACTTGGCCTATTTTGTGCATTTTCTATCATTCCTGGTCCGCCCTCCTCCTCCACCCTTCATACCTGATTATGAACTTTTTACCCTGCCTTTCCATCACTTAACTTGAGGCTCTACAGAAAATCAAATTAAGTTAAATCTCAGTCAATCAACTACCCTTTTCAAAGATATCTAACACACTCTTGTTGGGGGTTGCTTGGGTGCTGCTATGTATTCAAATGCTAAATTCTGCACTCCCAAGATCTGATTGCCCCAAGACAAGCTTATTCCCAGTACACCAGCTTTTGTTGTGCAAACCTTGCTCCCTAATTTAAAACTATTGGTTAAATAAAGGTGACTACAGCCAATTACCGGAGGGAGGGAATAGAGGTAGGTGGATTTTCAGTTATCAGGCTGGGGTCACAGATAGGGGCAACTAAGAGAAAGAGAAAGGAAAAAGAGGAGAGTGAAGGAGGGAAAGATGCAGAGAATAGGAGGTCTCCATTAGATGGACCAGCAGCATATGCCCTAGCGAAATGCCCTCACCCCAGGCAGACTGCTGGAGCAGAAATAACCTGGAAGATTCAAACAGCAAGTACTTGGGAGCACAAGGGGGATTAGGAGTAATCCCCCAATAATTGTGCAAAAGCTAAATAAATAAATCATAGCCCGAGTGTTGTAAACTTGGAAGCAACGTGGGGACAGGTATAATTCATTTAATTTACACACTCCTAATTTAGCTATCACTATAGATATCTGGCCTCCTCCCCAGACTTTTTTTCATTTTTAACAAGACCATTTCTTGTTAAGTAGTCTAGGTTGGCCTTGAACTCACTGTGTAACTCTAGATTACCTCAGACTCTTAGCAATCACCCTGCCTTGTTTTCCCATGTTCTGGGATTACAGACGTGAACCACCACCCCCAGCTCTCTGTCTGATTCTTTGAACCATGTTTTAGCTTTGTTCTGCAAAGTTATTTAGGAGGTGATTTATAAGCTTTACTTGCAAACTCAAACATCAGCATTACCAATAACATAAAGACTAATAAGGAACCGATGTTTGCTTTGCCTCATAAAGGGATGGACAGTACCACAGTACTCGGAAGCAGGCGTGCCCGACCTTTTGACCCTGAAACATGTCATTGCCACCTACAAGGTTCACACTCATGTACAAGAACGAATGCCAAAGCATATCCCCCACGTTTGAACGACGTTTATGACTTTGTGTCAGGCGTCATGTACAGCTATCCTTGGAGACACGTGGCCCGTGGGGGTCACATCCTTTAGGGTATTAAGCCTTCCATTCCCAGCAAAGTGAACCCAGTCTCACTGCTCTCATTTCCACCTGACTTGAAGCTGCTTAGTGGGGGACTGTTTCTAATCCTCCAGTTGCTAGTAGGAGCAGGTTGCTATGAGCTGAGGGAGTGATTCCAGCCCTGCTAAATCACCGCTTTGTTCAGGCATTTCATACTCATGGGAATAGTTCACGGAAAACAAAAAACGCCCACACCCCAACCCAGGAGCAGACAGCGCTGTACAGAGGGGCGGCCAGGGCTGCTGCTTCCTCCTTCTCAAGCCAGGATTAGATCAGCAGAGTTGGGGCTGAAAGGTCCCTGATAGGAAAGTCAAAAAGAACCCTGCAAGGACAGGCGACTAGGAGAGGGAGGCAATGACAAGATAAAAAGCAGGGCAGACAGACGAATCGGATGCAGGAAATGGTTCAAATTGAAGCAGGCAGGTGGGAGCACACAGGGAAGGTCTGTAAGCGACGATGGCCACGTGGGCAGCCTCTTATTCCATGCTGGCAAGCCATTAAAATCTGCAAGGAGCAATGCATCCGGGACGATTTTAGCAGGGTGCCTGTCACAGGCACAAGAAAGGAAAAGCTGCACAGTGGCTTAGAGACCAGAAAAATTAGAAATGACCTAAGAGCTTTTACAAATCCATTCACATTCTTAAAAGGTACTTTCGGGCTCCCGCCTACCTATCACCGGGGAGCATCTCCAGCTGCTGCCCTGATGGATGGGGGAAGCTGTCTCTCCAGTACTGGGAGCATCCAGAGTTCTGTAGGAGGGAAGGGAGTCCTGGAAACTCCCTGATGAGAATAATCTGGGTCCATATGGGGTGTAACATTCTATCAGCTTGTGAATTTTAAAAACTACCCTAAGGCCCAAAAACTAATCCTTCCATTATGGGCCGCTGCCTGCTGTGCTTCGAGTGCATTTTGTGAACTGTATTATAACTAATTTTTCAAAGTCGGCAGATTGTTATTTACCCATATGTTGACAATCAGTTTGCAGGGTTCTTTTTGGCTTTCCCAACAGGGACCTTTCAGCCCCCAACTCTGCTGATCTAATTCTGGCTTGAGAAGAAGGGAGCTGAAGCCCTGGCCGCCCCTGTGCACAGCGCTGTCTGCTCCTGGGTTGGGGTGTGGGCGGTTTTGTTTTCGTGAACTATTCCAATGAGTATGAAATCCTTTTACAAATTGCATCAGGTACTTTTATTTCAAATAAGATGTTATATTATCTATAATTTAAAAATCATTACTTTTATAGAAACTATAATTTTTCTAGCTATAGAAACTTATAGCTAAAATATGATAGAGTATGTAAAGTATATTATAGATTTTCAATTGTGTAATTTATATAAATTGTATATTACATATAACAAATACTATCTATCATAAAATCGTATGAAGCTAAGATAAATATTATATTATCTATAATTTAAATATCATTACTTTTATAGAATCTATAATTTATCTAGCTATAGAAACATATCTAAAATATGATAGAGTATGTAAAGTATATTATTGATTTTCAATTGTGTAATTTATATAAATTATAGATTACATATAACAAACACTATATATCATAAAATCATACGAAACTAATTTTATATTATATATAATTTTCATATAATTTTATGACACATATTACTTTTAAACATTAAATACCCTCTTAACTTTTGACAGGTCTTTCTCTTAATTTTTTAAGTATTATTTATTTTGTTGGGAGAGTTTGACCATGCTACAGTCTAAGTGTGGAGGTCAGGGGATACAACTTGCAAGAGTCCAGTCTCTTCTCCCATCATGTGGGTCCCAGAGACTGCACTCAGGTTGCAAGTCTTGATGGCAAGAACCTTTGCCCACTGAGACATCTCACCACACCATATATAACTTTTAAAGTAAAAGCCAGAAGATATTAATATATCTGTAAGTAATTAATACTATTGATTAGTTTATCTAAAAGGTTCTTACAAAGTATTTATATGGAAAAATGTACATGCTAATTTTAGAAATCTATTGAAACAGTTAAAAAGTAGTGGCACTCTTGTTAGCATTCTAAGCTCCACCCCAGTTACCTGGCAACAGCGAGGTGTGCCTGACTCACTATAAAAGGGGCTGCTTTTCCCCCTCCTCGATCTCTTGCTCTCTTGTCTTCTTGCTCCCACTCTGTCCCCTCGCCCCTTTCCTCTCTTTCCCCATTCTCCCACACCCCACCCCCATGAGCTTATGGCCGGCCTCTACTCTTCACTTCTCTACTCTCTCTGCCTTTCTCTGCCTCTACTACCCTCTTGACTCCCTTCCCAGTGCCTTGAATAAACTCTATTCCATACTGTAAGGTTGTGTGACTGGTCACTCAACAGGAGGGATGCCTTGGCATGGGCCCGCTGAGAGACCTCCTCCCCCCATACCTCACCACATCTCCATAGAACATAGTCCCCCTTCTCTTTATCTTTTTATAAACACATAACTCTGACCAAGGAAACAGCTAGGCTAACTGCAGAACTTCCCCTATCCCCACCCCTTCTCCAGCTCCATTCCTTCTTCTGCCACAGACCACCTGCTGAAGCCTTGTTTCCCCACCCCCACACCATCTCAAGAGGATTACAAAGATCTGGTCCTAAGCTCCCTTCCCCACTCATTGTTTTATCCCAGCCCCCAACTCCACCAGATACTCCCTGGGAACCACAGGTCAGCCCTGCGTGGGAAGCAGGAAGGCTAGCTATAGATCTTCACCCCACCCTAAGTTCCTTTAAGTCCAACCCTCTAGTCCCATTCCCAACCCTCTAGTGACCTTCTCCTGCAGCCTCCCTTCCACTCTGCCACCATCTCTAGTGGATCCCACAGATCTACCCTTCCTAACCTCCTTCCACCAGCTAATTGCTTTAGCCCAGCCCACAACTGCAGCAGGCACTCCCTTGGAACTTGCAGGACACTCTGACCAGGAAAGCAAGCAGGCTAACTGCATCTATTCACCTCTCCCTCAATCCCCCAGTCTCATCCCTAGCTCTGGAGCAGACTGCTATGGCCTCTCCTCACTCTCTGCTTCAGATCCCAGGGCACTACACAGATCCTGGTGGAACACCCTGCTTTCCTCACACATGTGAACCCACACACACACACACACACACACACACACACACACAGCCCATACCCATTCCTAAATGTCACCTCCCAATACCCAGAAATATATCTTTCCTAGAACCACAAGGGGTCACACCCATCAGGACCCAAGAGCAATTTCCTATCAGGCAACGCACAGCCACCAGTCTCCTAAGAATCCAAGGAAATAAAACCCAAGGAACAAATTGCCCACATACCCAACAAAGAAAAGATAAGATATAAGAACCTAAAATCACAATCTTCCAAATCCTAGATGTCTAGATACCAGCATAAAAACCCAATAAGAGCTAGGACAATATGTCTCCACTAGAGCCCAGCAGGCCCCAAGTGTTCCAACATAGCTGAAGCCCAAGAAAAAGCCCTTAAAACACCTTTATGAATATGATAGTGGCCCTTAAAGCAGAATAAATCCCTTAAAAAATCTATGGAAAGACGAACAGTGGAAAGAAATGGACACAACAGTTTAAGACATAAAAGGGGAAATAGACACAATAAAGAAAACCCAAACTGGGCAGAGGTGGCACACGCCTTTAATTCCAGCACTTGGGAGGCAGAGGCAGGCGGATTTCTGAGGCCAGTCTGGTCTACAGAGTGAGTTCCAGGACAGCCAGGGCCATACAGAGAAACCCTGTCTCAAAAAACAAAAATAAAGAAAGAAAAGAAAAGAAAACCCAAAGTAAGGTAACTCTGGAAGTGAAAAATTTAGAAATTCGAACAGAAACTACAAAGGCAAGCTTCTCCAACAGAATACAAGAAGAGATGAAAGAGAGAATCTCAGGTGTTTAAGACTCAATAGAAGAAATGGATACACTGGTTCAAAGAAAATGTTAAATCTAAAAAAATCCAGGCACAAACCATCCAGAAACTCTATAAAAACTCTATGAGACTCTATGAAAAAATCAAATATAAAAATAGTAGCAATAGAGGAAGAAGAAGAAACCCAGGTCAAAAGCACAGAAAATATTTTCAACAAAATCATATAAGAAAAATTTCCTAATCTGAAGAAGGAGATGCCTATAAAGGTGCAAGAAGCATACAGAATACCAAATAGATGGGACCAGAAAAGAAAATCCCCTTGGCACATAATAAAATCCTAATTGTAAGCAAAAAAAAAAAAGAATATTAAAAGCTGCAAGGGAAGAAAAATAAGTAACATATAGAGGCAGACCAATTAGAATTATAACTGACTTCTCAGTGGAGACTCTAAAAGCCAGAAGGGCCTGAATAGATGTGGAACAGACTCAAGCAGACCCCAGATGCCAGCCCAGACTACTGTACCCAGCAAATTTTTCAGTCACCATAGATGGAGAAAATGAGATATTCCATGATAAAATCAAGTCTAAACAATATATATCTACAAATTCAGATCAGCAGAAGGTGGTAGAAGGAAAACTCCAACCTAAGGAGGTTAATTACACCCATGAAAACACAGGAAACAGTCTCCCACCAGCAAAACAACAAAAAAAGGGAAATACACACACACACACAAACCACCACCAACAACAGAATAACAGGAATCAAATAACAGGAGTAATCAATTGCTCATTGATTACTCTCAACACCAATGATTTCCATTCCCCAATAAAAAGACACAGACTAACACAATGGATGGCAAAACTGGATCCATCTTTGTGCTGCATCCAACAGACACACCTTAGTGGTAAGGACAGATATCACCTCAGGGTAAAAAAGATGGAAAAAGATATTCCAAGCAAATAGACATAAGAAGCAAACTAATATAGCCATTTTAAGTTCTGAAAAAATAGTCTTCAAACCAAAACTAATTGGAAGAAACAGGGAAGGACATTACATACTTAAAGGAAAAAAATCCTCAAAGAGAACATTGCAATTCTTATGCACTAAACTCAAGGACACTTCAGTTCACAAAAGAAACACCACCCAATTTAAACCATATATGGACCCTCACACACTGAGAGTGGGAGACTTCAGTGCCCTGCTCTCAGCAATAAGCAGGTCATTCAGACAAAAACCAAACACAGAAATGCAGGAGCTAACTGATGTAAAAACCAAATGAACCTAATCGATATTTACAGAACACTCTACCCAAACACGAAAGAATGTTCTTCTCAGGACATCATGGGATTTTTTCCCAAAAGTGACCACATAGTCTGATACAAAGCAAGTCTTGACAAATGCAAGAAAATTGCAATAACACCCTATTTGCATCCTATCTGACCACCAGGGTCAGATATCAACAACAACAGAAAGTTTACAAACTCATAGAAACCTAACAACTCACTATAAACTGAAAAAATGGGTCAAGACAAAAATTATGAAAGAAAAAGACTTTCTAGAATTAAGTGAAAATGAATATAACACATACCCAAGCCTATTGGACACAATACAGGCATTTCTAAGAGGCAAGTTTAGAGCAGTAAGTTACGAACATTAAAAAATTGGAGAGGTCTTATATGAGCAACTTAACATCACACTTGAAAGCTGGAGAACAACAGAAAGAAGAAATCACGCCCAAAAGGAGTAGATGACCAGAAGTTAGCAAGCTGAGAGCTGAAACCAATAAAATACAAACAAACAAAAATACGAAGAGTCAATGAAATAAAGAGTTGGTTCTTTGAGAAAATGAACAAGACTGACAAACCCTTATCCGGATCAACTAAAAGGTAAAGAGAGAATATCCAAATTAAAATAATTAGAAATGAGAAGAGAACACATAACAACCAACACAGAAGAAATCCAGAGAATCACAAGGACATGCTTTAAACCCCTGTATTCCACAAAATTGAAAAATATGAAAGAAATGGGTAGTTTTCTCAATGCACAACTTCTATCACAGTTACATCAAGATCAGATAAGCAATTTGAACAGACCTATAACCCATAGTGAAATAGAAGCAGTCATTAAAAGTCTCCCAACAAAAAGCCCAAGGTCAGGTTTTAGCAAAAAATTCTACCAGACTTTCAAGGAAGAGTTACTGTCAATACTACTCAAATTATTACACAAAATAGAAACAGAGGGAATATTACTGTGGTGGTTTGAGTGAAAATGGCCCCCATGGGCTCACAGAGAGTGGATTAGGACAAGTGGCCTTTTTGAAGTAGATGTGGCCTTGGTTGGAGGAAGTGTGTCACTAGGGATGGATTTTGAGATCTCAGAAGCTCAAGCCAGGCTTGATGACTCTCTCTCCTTCTTCCTGCTTCCTGTGGATCTGAATGTAGAACTCTTGGCTCCTTCTCCAGCACCATGTCTGACTATGTGTGGCCATGCTTCTCACTATACTGATAATGGACTAAACCTCTGAAACTAAGCCAGCCCCAATTAAATATTTTCCTTATTAAGGCTTGCTGAGGTCATGGTATCTCTCTATTCACAGCAATAGAACATTGACTAATGAACCTGCATGTAAAAATTCTCAATTAAATACTTGCAAACAGAATCCAAGAGCACATCAGAAATATCACCCACCATGATCAAGTAGGCTTTATCCCTGAGACCCATGGATGGTTCAACTTACATAAATTGGTAAATGTAATCCACCATACAAGTAAACTGAAAGACAAAAATGACATGATCGTCTCCTTAGATGCAGAAAAGGTCTTTAACAAAACCTAACATCCCTTCATGGTAAAAGTCCCTGGAAGATTAGAGATTTAAAAAAAAAAAACCACCTTAACATAATAAAGAATAAAGGTAGTTTACAACAAGCCTATAGCCAGCATCAACTTAAATAGAGAGAAACTCAAAGCATTTCCACTAAAACTAGGTACAAGACAAAATTGTTCACTTTCTCCATACCTCTTCAATATAGTATTTGAAGTCTTAACTAGTAGTCTTAACTAGACAACTGAAGGAGATCCAGGGATACAAATTGGAAAGAAAGAAGTCAAAGTATCTTTATTTAAAGATGACATGATAGTATACATAAGGGACCCTAAAAATTCCAGCAGGAAATCCTTACATCTGATAAACACTTTAAGCAAAGTAGCTGGATATAAAATTAGCTCACAAAATTCAATAGCTTCCCTACATATCAGGGAAACACCACCTTTCAATGTAGCTTCAAATACTATAAAATATCTTGGAGTAACCTTAACCCAACAGGTGAAAGACTTGAAAGCCAAGAAAAATGAAAAAGCTAGAAGAGGGGAGCCTATTGTTGTAGTAAACATTCACTATGCTTTAGTAAACATTTTAATGAGAAAGGAATTGTTTCTGGTATGTAATTAATTGACACATTTTAATATATGACATTTTGCTATTAAACATCAATGAATCTGGTCTTGCGCTATAATTATTATATATAATTTACTTATATATTCATGTATATTCTGCCCTTAAATATATTAATTATAAATATATAATATACATATATTCTACCCTAAAGTGACAGATAAAGGGTTATCCCTTCTCAAAGGTAGACTGCTTTAAAAGTGAATTGCTTTATGGGTGTCAAAGTTTGGGTTTCCTAGAAGCAGATGCCAAGAAATGCTAAGTTGATGTGAGGTGTTTGGTGTTTATAAATCAGTACAAGGTAAAAGAAACAGAGAATTCTTGAATAAGATGTTTCTTAGACTGGACCACATCAGGCTGAAATATCTGGGTTTTGCTCTCCCATGCCAGTCCTTGGCTGTGACTGTACGTAGAAGGCATGACCTCAGAAGGTGGCTCATTTTAGCTGAGACAGACTTTATGGGGCCAACAGTTGGAGTGGTTATAAGCAGCTGAAACAACAGCCCACATCTGGACAAGTCCTTTCTTGAAGGAGACCTGAGATGCATATATTGTTTCAACCGTCTAGGGATGGCAGCCATTGTCAAAACACTCTAAGCTAATGTAATATTGAAACGACAGCACCTCAGCCAGCTCTGATCACTGGCTATTGAAGCAGCACCTACATTAGCATTCTAAGCCATTTTTCTGTCATTATAAATATGAAACAACTTTCAGTAGTAAACATAGATGTGTTGATAATACTCTCCTGTCATTTATATCAGTATAAAGTCATGAACTAGACACGTATATTATAATATAGTAGCATTTGCTTTTGGAATTTAAGGATTGAGTGCTACCTATATTTCACATTTGAAGAAAAGGGAAAAAAAGACCGTGAAGGTATAAACAGTTAAGTGGCTGATATGTCCATATTATCTAAAACAAAATCACCTAGGTTTAGATGAGCGACCATTTAATGCCACCTTTCAAAAAACAAAAAAGAAGTACAGCCCTGAGAAAAATGAATGAGGCAATCAATTATATTTGGTTATACATTGCATTTATGCCATTTGACATCTCCTCCTTTGCAAAACAAATTTCCCCGTGCCAGCTGTAATTAGGTGCTGAGATAAAGCTGCCCCGCTCTTCTGCATATTTGATGAGGCCTGCCAGCAGCTGTCGGATCACTGGCTCTGTTCTCACGGACAATGGAAACATCAAAGACATCTGTGCTTTGCCCTAAAATTAGTGCCAGAGTTGGCCCTCTCTCCCGCATTGTGTAGCCCTCTTTGCTATTTGCATAAGTAACAAGGGAACCTGAACACAATATTCAATATTTGCTGAGCCGAACTATCTTCCCACCAAAAGACCACCTTGGCCAGTGGCTGGAATGTGCTGTCTATCATAAATCTCCCATGCATGAGGGCAGAGTCTCAAAGACCTAGGACTCTGTCCTTGATTTTTTTTTTACTGCTTGTAACTGAGAAAGTTACTTGAATTCCCAGTCACGCCACCTTTCTTGGTAAAGTGTGTGCATAGAGGTGGTGTGGAGAGATAATATTTATTTCATAGTGTTTTGCTCTTTCTTTTCCTGGAACCAAGCTCAGTATGAACGGCTGAGCCAAATCTCTGGCTTCCACAGAGTCCTGTTTTGTTTTTTAAAGAACAACTGAGATCATGTTTGTAAAGATCTTAGCATGTGCTCAGGACCTAGACTGTGTTCTTTAAATGTCAACCATCTTTATAGCTTCACCTATAGTCCTTCTCTGAGTTAGTAACTGTAATGTATTTAGGACATTCACTCGCTGGGCTTTGGAGCTCAGTTGATAGAGTACTCAGTCCCGAATTCATGAAACCCTGGGCTCAGTTCCTCCTACCTCATAAATCTAGGCCTGGAGCTGCATGTCTATTGGCACGAGGATCAGAAGCTCAAAGGTTAGCAGGGAAGATGGTTCGGTGGTTAAGAGTGCTTAATGCATAAACATAAGGAACTGAGTCCAAATCCCAGATAGCCAAGTAAAAGGTCAGGCATGCCTGTAACTCCTGCACTGGGGGATCAGGAGCAGAGACAGGTAGATCCCAAGAGATTGCTGGTCAACTCCCTCAGCAGAAACAGAGAGTTCAAGTTCAGTGAGATACC
Organism: Tokudaia tokunoshimensis; assembly: GCA_036184795.1. Classification (NCBI taxonomy): domain Eukaryota; kingdom Metazoa; phylum Chordata; class Mammalia; order Rodentia; family Muridae; genus Tokudaia; species Tokudaia tokunoshimensis. Next base: position 34,925,785 of record BTHU01000009.1, on the reverse strand, counting down.
CTGTCTTTGGGGAGTTGAGTGAAAGTGTTGAGCAGGACTCTCAACACTGGATTCTCTGAGCATGAGAGTACACACACCCATACACTTACAAGGACTCACACTCACTCATACACACATGCCCATATACACCTTCACACATGCCCACATATACCCTCACATTCACACATACACTCACATTCACCAACACACACACACACACACATACACACATTCGCACTCATCCACACACTCATCTACATATAGCTCCAATATACACACATACACAGTCACCCTCACACATGCACACACACACACCCTCACCATCACACAGCTAAATTCACACACATTCTCACATCCAGTACACACACACACACACACACACACACACACACACACACTAATTCACACATATTCTTACACACACATACATACATACATACATACATACACACAGGCTAATAATAAATTTTAAAAAGAAGTTCAGGGTCATCCTCAGCTACCTAGAGAGTTGAAGCCAAGCTCCAATAGTCTATCTCATAAAATATTTTCCATCCACGCTCTGTGGTGGTGGCGCACACCTTTGGTGCCAGCACTCAGGAGGCAGATAGAGCAAAGAACTATAATCCTTGGTCCTCCTGTTTACAATTCTGTGCCGGATTTTAAGCCTCTATATCCTTCGTAAACCATGGACTTACTATTGATTCACACTAACAGGAACTCTACTCGAAGTACCAGTTGTAGACCTTTAGCTGCAGGTTGCAAGAAGTTTGACCAGACTGCCTTACGCGACAGATATTTCTTATCTCACATAAGTCATCTGCTGCAGCCGGTGACTCAGCAATAAAGGACAGGCGGGTCCCAGATCACTGCTCTGTACCTAGCCTCTGCACGTGGACTTAGTTTTCAGACTAGGTCTTACGCAGTCACGAGATGACTGCCATACATGGTTCTAACCATTTATTCTGTGTCTCTTTTTAAGAAGAAAGAAACCGGTCTCAGAAGCCCACCAGCCTGTTTTCTCAAGAGCTGGGGGCCAGAGCAGAAACCCCCGTTCATGAACCAGTCCTCGGCAGTGCAATGGAATCCCAAGCACAATGCTCAGTGAAGCACAGGGCACTGTGATAGGAAATGCTCACCAGCACAGCAGGCTGCTGTTTCCCCAAGGGGCCGGTGGGATGCGCGCTCACCCACAGTATGAGCGCTTATACATAGCTACTTTTTAACTGACAACCTTGGTTTCTCCAGCCTTCCAAAAACTACTGCACCAATCGTTATAGAAAGACAAGTCTTTATGTATAAGTGAATTTCTCAAACCCCAGGGCTGATACTTAGTTGCACAGGTTGGTATGGCTGGCATTTGTTCTAGAGGGGCACATATATTGTTCTAGCCACTACGTAACATCATCATCACTATCACAAACCTATCAAACTGCGTGTCCTCTTAGAACAAGTCACCTGTGTGACCTTGTGTGCCATTGTATCCTCTGTTGGACAACAGGCAGCAGAGAGTATTCAATAAATATTTGTTGAGTAAATAAATGAAAACATTGCTGCAAAAAATGGCAAAATAATAAGACACCATGTGTCCTGCAGCAGGACTCCTGCTCCCACAGTCTTCTAACATCACATGGAGGGTTGACCCAATCCCCTTCTATAGCCTCAGAATTAAATGCTAGTCTTTTGTGTGCTTGTTAGGATTTTGTTTTGTTTTGATTTGAGACAGACTTTCTCTACATAGTATTAGCTGTCCTGGAACTTGCTCAGTAGACCAGGTTGGTCTTGAACTCAGAAATCCATCTGCCTCTGCCTCCCCAGTACTGGGATTAAAGGAGTGCCACTCCTCCTGCCTCTAAACACTGTTCTTTACACAGAAGAGTAAGTGATATACTAAGCAAGAGCTTGCCAACTTGCATATTCAACTACAGTACTATGTTTTGTTTTTGTTTGCCTGAAGAACAAGGGGGTTGATTAATGGTTGGCACTCAAATCTGTCTCCCTATGCACTAGTCTGACAATATTTAAGAAACTTAAGAAGTAAAGGGAAACAGAGCTGATAGTTTTTAATCAGGAGTCAACAGAACAGTTAACACTGGATGCATGGGGGCAGTGGTGGCGCACACCTTTAATCCCAGCACTTGGGAGGCAGAGGCAGGCAGATTTCTGAGTTCGAGGCCAGCCTGGTCTGCCAAGTGAGTTCCAGGACAGCCAGGGCTACACAGAGAAACCCTGTCTCAAAAAACCAAAAAAAAAAAAAAAAAAAACCACTGGATGCATGGAACCAGGTAGAAATCCTAACTACCTTGTGTATCTATCTTGTCAGGGTTTTCTCAATGAACAAAACCAATAGAATTAATATATAGTAAAGGGGGATTTATCATATACAGTTGATACATGACACAGTTACATGATACAGTTACATGACATAGTTGGGTAGTTCAACAGCAGCTTTCTTCATACTGGAATAGCTGAGCACACGTAGCTGCTTGGTCCATGAGGCTGGATGCCAAGGCCTGAAGGACTTCAGGAGTCTCACTGGTCTCCAGTCCACACTGGAAGGCCAAAGAAGTGGAGTTCTGATGTCAATAGCAGAGACAGCAGCAGCAATGATAGAAACAGAAGAGACAACCTTGGGAACATCTCATCAGGACTCTCATCTACCAAGACAGGCAGGCAAAAGCTTTTCCCTCCTTGCACAAGACCCAAATTCAGTATGGGTCTTCCCACTTGAGTTAATGTAGTTGAAGGAATTCCCACAAGTTAATCTAATTGAGATAATTCCTTGCAGACATCTCCAGAGTCTTGCCTCCTCGACAATTCTAGAGCCTACCAAGCCAATGGTGTTAACTATAATACTTTATTATTGAGGAAATTCTGATCCTTCCATTTTTCTGGCTGACATTAGAGACTTCTTGAAGCTCTTTTAAGGTCTTTACTTTCTGTTCTCAGGAGCTTCTTTGGGAGATAGGATGTTTCAGTCTCAGAGGAAACTGCTCTACAACATGTAACAAGCAGGGAAGCCTGGTGGCTGGAGACTGACATTGTCCTACAATCCATTCAACTCTTCATGCCTACCACAGACTCCTGAGATGCCCTGAGAACTTCGTGGTTACTTGCTCCTGTTTATCTGAATTTCATGTTCTGTCATTTGTACTATTGATTCTATACTGTCCTCGCTCCTGCTGCCAGTATAGAAAACTACATTCTGGGCTCAATTGGAGCTATGCTGAGGATCTTTGGACCCCGCCTGTCTCATTTACCTCAAATCCTGCTTGGATTAATGTTGCTCAAACTCCCTGCCTGTCATCCTTCTGAAGAACTCTAGCTCAAATTTCTGACCTCTAAATTGGATGCTCTCTCTCTCTGTTTCTCTCTGTCTCTCTGACTCTCTCTCTCTCTCTCTCTCTCTCTGTCTATCTGTCTTTCTCCTCTCTCCCTCTCCCCTTCTTACATAGCTTTTATCTGGAAACACATTGGATTTCCTTTTCTATAACAGTCATGGTATATGATGTCACTAGACCACCCAAGCCATTTCTAAAACAGGTATTTCCCATCAGCCATCCCTCCTAACTCTGACTCTACATCTAACTATTAATTTTTAATAAATCACTCTATTTTGAACTGTATGTTAGACTTTTTAGGTTGCCATTAAAAGCGTATATGAATATACACACAGAAATAGGATATATAATCTTTAAACATAAGAGGTGAGGTGACTTGAACTCTCCTTAGTTACGGTATAAAGCCTACGTCTGTGACTATCTCCAAGTTCCTATACATTTCAGAAATGAGCTGGGTTTTGCTTTGTTTGGCAGTAGTTCTCTGGCTCAGTTCCACTTCAATCTCCCTAAAACAAAAAGGATGAGGCAGGAACCGATCACATCTCCTTCCAGCCTTAGGTTCAGCTGCAGATAATGCTTCGCATCCTTCTGGAAGCTCAGATATCAAGTGGTGAGCTGAGGCTCCATTAGCTTTTGCATCAGCAGACTCACATCCCATTATCTTCCCTTCCCACTCAGAAGCAAGGTTTACTTACTCGTTAATTTTGAGAGGGTTTCCTAAGAGATGCAGGAAAAGATTTCCTGCAGGTGTGAGCTGACAGCCATGGAAGTACTAACAAGGGACGTCATAGAAATCCCTTCCTTGGGAGTCTTTATGAAAAGCAAAGCCACATGAATCTTGTTGAAACATAACAGGAGTACATAGGAAACGTGAAAGGGGTGAGGTGTCATATAATTCAATTATTTTATAGCAACAGATGGACTATTAATTGAGAATAAGAAGCAACATCCAATTAACAGCAGAGTTGGTGATTCCCAAATTCCATGGGTCTTTGAACTGGGAACTGAAGGAAACTACATCTTACCTTCTTGCTCAGCCAAAGTTTCGGTCTCTGTCAGTTACACAAGCAACATGCTGCAACTGCTACTCAATATCAGAAGAAACTACCTTCCTCCTTCTGTGTAATTCTGCTGCTTGGAACCACGTGGAGGTTTTCTGATGTGGGTAGGCTGTGGGATGTGGTGTTTTTATTGCACAAGTTCACCTCTGCTCACTCCCTGTATTTCTCTTACACTGAAAGAGGATGAGCAATGAGTACCTGTTGCCCAAGTCTCTCATTAGACAAAAACAGAGTTCTGCTTTGGCACCAACACAATCAGGTTCCATACTTGGTTTCTCCATACACTTGGCTATAGTGATTTCATACTCCAACCATCTTGTCCACCAGTGAACACGACAACAGTCTATATCCTAAGTTGTGAGTTCAAATCCCTTTCCATGTGTAAGTTCATATAAATGCAGTTTCATTTATGGGTTGTCAATGGCAATCCCCTCATTACATGAACAAATGTCCATGGAGAACACATACCATGCTCTTCTTAGGAAGTTTATTTAAAGTGCTAGGTTAATAGGGTGTCTTAGATAGGGTTTCCATTGCTGTGAAGAGACACCATAACCAAGGTTACTCTTGTACAGGACATCATTTAATTGGGACTGGCTTACAGGTTCAGAGAATCAGTCCATTATCATCAAGGCAGGAGCATGGCAATGTCCAGGTGCTGGAGGAGCTGTGGGTTCTACATCTTGCTCTGAAGGCAGACAGGAGAAGACTGGCTTCTGGGCAGCTAGGATGACGATCCCAATGTCTCCATTTCCTAAGCCTATGCCCTTCCCTATCAAATGACTATGTAAGTTTCCATTTCTCATAATCCTGTGATTTTTCCAAAATACCTCATTTTTTTTAATGTTGGGGACTTTCCAGGACACCAGGTTTTGATTCCCTTTTAAACTGCAGACTATCTTATTTAGCCCTGGGTCATACTGGCATTTTAAATCTATCACTGCACCCAGACTTCAATTTCCTCTGCACATTTTCTTGTCTTCATCATCGAATACCCTTTATGGTTACATTGTCTCTTCTCCTGATATCATGAAAGTGATCAAAAGGTCACTAGCTCCTGCCTGTGGCTAAGTAGAGTCGGGCCATTTTACAAAGGCATACCCTTGAATGCCTCAAATACTCCCTCCGATGTGTACAGAAACGTGTTGTCTGTTTAGTTTCTTTCTCTTACCTCTGTGAGTCCTCTTGAGGTTGACACTGAATACCACCCTGTCCACTATCAGCACATTCAACATGAGCTACAACAGTCTTCACAACACAGTGCCAGGGCTGGCGGTTCTACACTGTACCACATTTAAGTTTTCCAAAGATCTCCCATAACACAAATGTAACATGTCAACCTGAAGTATATTTACTGTGGTTTTTGTGGTAATAGTGGTTGGGGAGAGGAGGCTCTAATGCTGGTAATCAACAGGAAAAAAAAATCGAACAAGAACACATACACACACATGAACTGTAATTGTTTGAATGGAAAATATCCTCCATGAGCTCATGTGTTTGAACACGTGGTCTCCAACTGGTGGCGCTGTCTTGAAAGGTTATTGAACCTTTAGGAGGTGGAGCCTTGCAGGAAGCCAGTCACTAGGGGAAGGCTTTAGGGGAAGGTTTATAGCCCAGCTCTCTCTTTTCTGGCTCTTCTTGACTGTAGATGCAATCGGGTATCTACCCCTGCTGCATTCTCCGGCCCTCCCCGGCCCCCGCACCCCACCCTACCCCCGCCATGATGGACAGTATTGCTATAACCAGTAAAGACAAAATAAACCCTTCATTCCTCAAATGGTTTTGTGAGTTGTTTTGTTACAGTATTGAGATAAATACATATACTCTCTCCATAAGAACAAGGGAAAAAGAGAAAGAATAAATACTGAATTTTCTTAAGTCAAATAGAAGAAAATAAAAATTTCAAAGGAATTCTTTTCTACTGTGTGCTGCTGATAGTGTTTGTTAAATGTTGTTTGGATTCACAATGTTAGACTCTATGATTTGAGAATTTCTGCTCTCAGAGCCTGGACAAGTCAGACTTTAAACAAGGCTTTCCAGTAATTCTTCTGTACACATTAGTCTGAGGGCTACCTCTCTGAGGGCAGCACCAATAATAACATTTGTGATACCAAGGGCAAGGTGTCTCCACTCCGACTCCATCCTATATCTCAAGGGGTCCACTGGTGGTCACTCCATGTTGACTTCAATCCTTTTATCCTTCAATAAATCCAACTTGTTAAATCAGAAAAAAGGCCTGTGTAGATCCTACAAGAAAGCTGTTCGATGTTCGGGCAAAAACCCTTGATACCCAGAAATTGAAGAAGTGGAAAAACAGACCTCATGTAGATTTACTCTTAGGGCCTGCAGATAGATTGGACACTGAAGACCCAGAATAGGGCCAGACTAGAGGCCTAAGTCCCTTCTCTAAGGGAAAGAGTGGGGCAGACCCAGGTTTCCTAAGAAATTACTTCACAGAGTTGCTCTATCCCATACATATCTATTCCCGATTTAAGGGGTCCCCACCACCACCACCACCAAGGACAATGAGAAAATTTTAATTTGCTCTGTGGTTGTGCTTTACCCAAAACAAAGGAACTATGAGGTAAATTTACAATGATAAAATAGTGCATCCATCAACGTAAAAAAAAAAAAACCAAAACCACGACAAATCTGAATTGTGAGTAACAGCATCCCATTCCAGGAACTTAAAATTTTCTTCAGGCAAGTGGCCTTTAAAAGGAGGAAGCACATAACAGTTAGTGACTATTTTTGGTGATATGAAGCATTGGTATTATTGATGCTTCGAGCAGATGTCGGGCTCTACAGCAGAGGAGGACAGAAATCTTATAATGTGTAATTTCTTCTTACTCATTATTAATGCTCTCAAAATTCTCCCTATATGTAGGATGAATATTTGCAGGGTGAAGGCCCTAGTTCACTGTTCCCATGCTAACCCTTTGCTTAGCCCTCTGGGCATTGCCTCTTAGCGGATGTCACCACAGGGCCATATACAGGGGGTTTTTTGTTTGTTTGTTTTTTGTTTTTTTTTTTAATCTCCAGAGCCTATTGTCTTCAGATCATCCTTTACCTTGGAGCGTTTCCTAGGAACCGAGTTTGTGTTATATAACCCTGCATCCTTAGCAACAGTTCTGCTGGAGACACCTGGCTCCTACTGGGTCAGCTTGATTTGCTGCATGGGGAATCTGGAATTAGATAGAAAACATCTCTTCTGTGTGTAGTTGGACTTGAAATATGCAAAGTTTGGAGTTGGGATCAGCCATGAAGTCCTTGTGGGTTGGAAGCCAAGGAAGCCTATCTTCACACACATAACTGAACAGATGTTCCAAGATGACAGGAAATGTTTCCGGTATTCCAACAGCTGCTGAGTTTCTGGCTGTTAGTTCTGTGGTTCACCCCTGAGACTTAACAATAAATTCCTTTGGTAGGGCTGGAGTTGGCTGGGAAGGTTTTTTGTTTGTTTGTTTTGTTTTGTTTTTTGTCTACTAAACTGTTCTAGCTAGAATCTCAGTAACATTCTCCTTTCTCTCCTTAGTCCTCTATCCAAACAGTAGGAAGTCTGTGTGTGTGTGTGTGTGTGTGTGTGTGTGTGTGTGTGTGTGTGAGTGTGTGTGTGTGTACTTGATGGTGGAGACCAGAGGACAACTGTGGATATCATTCCTTGGGATCTATCCATTGTTTTATGAGAAAGGACCTCTTACTGGCCTGGACTGTACCAAGCTCACCTGTGATCCCCAAAGATTCACCTGTATTGGGATTACAAACTCTCTCTCTCTCTCTCTCTCTCTCTCTCTCTCTCTCTCTCTCTCTCTCTCTCGTGTGTGCACTTTTTCTATTGGTTATTTTACTTATTTACATTTCAAATGTTATCCTCCATCCCAGTTTCCCCTCTGCAAACCCCCTATTCCATCCCCTCTATTCCCTGCTTCTACAAGGGTGCTCCCTCACCCATCCACCCACTCCCTCCTCACCACCCTAGCATTCTCCTACACTGGAGCATCAAGCTTTCACAGGACCAAGGGCCTCCCCTCCCATTGATGCCAAATAAGACCATCCTCTGCTACATATGTGGCTGGAGCCATGGATCTCTCCATGTGTACTCTTTGGTTGGTGGTTTAGTCCCTGGGAGCTCGGGGGTCTGGTTGGTTGATATTGTTGTTCTTCCTATGGGGTTGCATTACAAACTCATGACATGGAACTTGTTAGTTTTACAAGACAAGGACTCCCTGTGTACCCCTGGCTGTCCTGGAACTCACTGTGTAGACCAGGCTAGCCTGGAACTTATAGAAATCCTCTTGTCTTTGCCTCCCAAGTGCTGGAATTAAAGGCACGTGCTGCTATATCAGTATTTTGTTGTTATTGTTTATGTCATATTTTTAAACATCTTGTGTGCACATGCACATGTGCAAGCATGTAGAGGTCAGAGGGCAGCTGAGGGAGTCATTCTCTCTTTCCAGGTGGGTTCTAGAGTTCAATCCCTGGAAGAAAGAACCCTTTACTCACAGAGTCACTTCTCTGGCCTCTGTTAGTTTTTTGTTAGCTTTTTTGTTTGTTTGTTTTGTTTGTTTGTTTGTTTGAGACAGGGTCTGACTATGTAGCTCTAGGTGTCCTAGAACGCACAGAGATCCACCTGCCTGTCTAGAGAGTGCTGGGATTAAAGGTGTGTGCCACCATGCCTGACCTCTCTGTAAAGCATTTAGATAGGATCTTATGTAGCCCAGGATGGATTTGAACTCTGTAACTGAGGATAACCTCAACCTCCTAATTCTTCCTTCTCTGTCTGTCTGTCTGTCTGTCTATCTATCTATCTCAAGTGCTCCCATGCTCAGCTTGTCTCTGTTTCAAAGTTGGAGGAACAGGAACTCACAAACATGAACTTACCAAGGTGTGGGGGAAAGTGGAAAAGATCTGGAGTATAATCCAAACATGTCCTACTCCAGGATCCATAGTCAGTCTGGCATATGACTGAGTCTCTTCCTTCCTAGGTATATTCTTATATCAGAAAGAAAGAGCAAGAACAAGAATTGTGGTACAGTCTTTTAAGCACATAATTTAACCCACTGTGCTATCTTCCAGGTGTTATTTTAGTAGTGACACTGAGCATGTTGACCCCCCTGAAACAGTGCAGTCTTTTTCAAAACCCTTCACAACACATTATATATAAATATGAAATGTCAGTCATAAGCTATTACATGGCACTTAGGGTAGCTTAACCATAAGCACAAATCTGAATTACTGGTATAAGAAAGGTACATATTAACATACTGGATACATGACTGATAAATGGTTAGATAGGTAGGTGGGTACATAGAGAGACTCACAAGACATAGAGCCACACAGGACTTTTGTAACAGCTAATTAACTTAAATCTGAAATCTGTTATAGAATGTCATTTGTAACCAAACTTAGAGTTCTGTAATCTTTTTCACACGTTTCTTTCTTCCAATTGGAACTACAAATATGACCACATATGAAATCTTTAGTATTCGATGCACACATTGCATTCAGATGATTGATTGCTAAAGTTTAAACAAATCCAACCTAGGCATTATATTTAAATAAAAGAACCCAGTATTTCTTTATCTTTAGTGATATTTATTAGCGCGTACTAATTGTATAAAACAATTGGTTTCTCTGTGACCTTCTCACATATGTGTATAATGTATTTCAGTTATTTCACTACCCATAATCCTCTCTTACTCCCTCCCAGGTATTCCTCGTCTTCAATTCTTTCAAGGACTGATGCTCCAGATTTATCATAATGATTTACACTGAAATGAAACATTCTTACCTTTGAATACAAAATTGGGTGGCATAAACTATTGAAAACATACATACACTGTGTGTTTAAAGATAATCAGCATTCTTAGCAGTAAATGGGATTTGCTGCACTCCAAGGAGGTGGAGTATAGTTATTTTCTTTAAAAACTTGGCTAGTAGGCACATTACTTGGCATAGTAATGTTAAAAGTGCACTTCCTGACCCACAAAGTTCATGTCGAGCCCTGAAGACTGCCTTTTGTGTCTTCAAAATACAACACAAGATGCTTAACGTGCAATTTTATTCTAGTATTAAAATAAAGTTTCAGGACACTTTAAAGTGGTGAAATATCTTTAGTTAAGCATGTTGATTATTTTGCGACAGCTGGTATTTTCTAATCCTATTTCCCCTGTACATAAGCTTCTTCCAGTGTACATGTTCTGCTAAAATTGAGAGTCAAGAATCACACTCCTGCTTCCTGCTGATAGCTTGAACCCAAAATAGCAACAGCCAATGAAGGCGGACATCTGTAAAGGCTCAGGCAGAGCACATTCACTAGTAATACTTCTGGGCGTCACTGTATTTACTTTCAGAAATATTTTTACTTGCTTCTTTGAAGGTCTGACCAACATCGTCTAATACCTAAACCAGTCCTCTAGGAAGATAATATATACTGAAAAACAGCTTCCTTCAGTTTAAGTGGGAGCTAAGACTGCATGCCAAGGATATAAGAATTCACCAATACAAACTTTATGATTTGGACGTACAAATATCTCCCAAAATCTTCATGTGATGTAGGCTTGCTCACAATCCTATCCTTGGGATCACTGGATCATGTGATCCTGGATCCTATCATTGGATCCTATTGTTAACAACCATTGGATCATATGATCCCTGACCTATTAACAGATAAGTCCATTGATGGATTCATAATTCGATGGCATTACTGAGAGGTGAGGTTTTGGGTAGAGGCAGCAGGTCCCCGGAGGCATGCCTTTGAAAGGTGTGTTTCCTCTCTGGTCCTTTTCCATCTAACTTTCTGCTTCCTGGCTGACATACAGTGAGTACTTTCCTCTAACATCATGACATCATCTACCTTGCCATGGCTCTGAAAGCAACCAAGCCAGCAGACTATGAATTGAAATTCCTGAAGCCAGAAGATAAATGTCTCCTGCTTTAAGTTGCTTTTCTCAGTCATGGAAACTGACTAACACATGGTCATCAATGAATAAAAAGCAGAGCATCTGAGGAGATGGTTCTGCAGTTAAAACCATTGGCTGCTTGTGGTAGTCTGAATAAGAATGGCTCCCATAGGCTCATATACTTGAGTGCTTGATCTCTAGAGAGCGTCATTATTAGGAGATGTGGACTTGTTGGAGCTTCAAAAGCCTAAACCAGACCCACCCAGTCTCTCTCTCTCTCTCTCTCTCTCTCTCTCTCTCTCTCTCTCTCTCCTTCTCTTCTCTCCCTCCCTCCCTTCCTCCCTCCCCTCCTCTCTGTGTATCTCTGTCTCTGTCTGTCTCTCTGCCAGCAGATCCAGATGTAGAATTCTCAGCTACTTCTCCAGCACTATATCTGGCTGCATGATGTTAATGCCTCCCCACCAGGACAATAATGGACTAAACCTATGAAATTGCTAGCAAGTCCCAATTAAATGGGGCTAGTATTTGTGTGTCTATGTGGTACTGAGGGTCAAACACAAGACTTCACATGTGCTAAGTAAGCACCCTACCTATAAACTAGACATGTTCATACTGATAAGTGTGACATATTAATATTCAATATTAATTATTAATATACATTATTACCCTAAGAAGAAAGCTTATTTTTCTCTGTGTCTCTCTCTCTGCCTGTCTGTCTGTCTCTGTCTCTCTCTCTCTCTTTCTGTGTGTGTGTGTGTGTGCGTGTGTGTGTGTGACAGAGGTCTTCCCTAACTACTAGCATCTTTGGAGACAGGATCTCTCAGTGAACCTGGAGCTTAGGAACTAGGAACTCTCTCTTCTCTAGAGCTCTAGGATTACAGATGTGCCCCTCCCCCTTTCTCTGTTCTGTTTTTAATGCACTGGTTAAGTATCCCAGCCCAAGTACCCATGTTTATGTAGCAAGCTCGTTACTGACTCAACCATCTCCTGCCTCCTTCATTTCTTAGTTTTAAAGATACTGATGCAAAGGTTGACTCCAAAAGGAATGACAACAATTCTTCCTTGTAGATTACTTTTTTTCAGAGAAAACAAATTTAACTGTGAATTACATCATATTTTCCAACATAGATTCTGAATAGAAAGAAACATTCCTTCCAAAAATACATTTGCAAAGTTGGGTGTGGTAGTGCATGCCTCTTCCAAAAATACATTTGCAAAATTGGGCATGCTAGGGAGTGGCTGGACTCCCAATACTCAAAAAGTCAAGGTAGGAGGATTAGCCATTCAAAGTCATTCTCCAACATGGAACAAATTCAGGGACAGCCTGGGCTCCAAGAGAGCCTGTCTCCAAAAAAAAAATAGTGCTAGGGTATGCAGGCACACACCTTTAATCCCATCACTCAGGAGGCAGAAGCAGGTGGATCTCTGTGAGTTCCAGTCCAGCATATTCTACATAATGAGTTCAAGGATAGTCAGGGCTACACAGGAAGACCCCATGTAAGAGAGGGAAAAGAGAGGGAAGGGTAGAGAGAGAGAGAGAGAGCGAGAGAGAGAGAGAGAATGAGAACACAGGAGCCTGGATGAAAGAAGACCCACTAAAAAATTAAAATATTTTAAAACTCTAAAAATAAAGTAAAAAGCAAGAGCATCTTTGCCTTCCCTTTAGTACTGAGGGCAACTGTATTAAGTACAAACTGTACCATACAGGTTCCAACACTGTCATAATATCTGTGGAATCCACTTATTCATTCAGCAAATATTTACTGAGCAATTGAATTATTATTGTTTTAAAAATGTTATAGAAAATCTTTCTTCCAACCCTTGATAATTTACAACTGCATCTGGTTTCATCATGCACTTCTAGTCAACTTACAAATAGTATTACAAATATTTATCCTACTTGAGATTTATTTTGCCTAAGACCTGAAATCATACATTTGGATTTCAGTATTTCAGCCATCCTTAGAGCCACCAGGAATTAAACAGTAAATACTCTTTGCTGTAGTGGTCTCGATTTTGTACCCATGGTGATGGGTACAGGATTTCATGTATACAAGGCTTGCCTCAAACTGACTATGTAGCCACAGATGATCTTGAACTTCTGATTCTTCTACCTCCACCTGCTGAAGATTGCAATTATAGGTGTGCATCAAAGCACATGTTTTATAAAGTACCAGGAATCAAATCAGGACTTTGTGTATGCTAGGCAAGAACTCTACTGTTGCTGGGCTGTGGTGGCGCACGCCTTTAATCCCAGCACTTGGGAGGCAGAGGCAGGAGGATTTCTGAGTTCGAGGCCAACCTGGTCTACAAAGTGAGTTCCAGGACAGCCAGGGCTACACAGAGAAACCCTGCCTCGAAAAACCAAAAAACAAACAAACAAACAAAGAACTCTACTGTCTGTGTAGAGGATACGAGGTCCTTGTGCACTCAGATAAGTACTGGAGAAACTTGTCACAGGCTTGACTCTTCAAAGGACCAGTCTTCTTTCTGGAGTGCTGGGAAAGGATGGGGTTCACAGCCTGGTGATCTTTTGCTACCTGTAGGGCCAGGCTTCATGTATACCCCCAGAATATTGTTTATCCAAGACTTTCCCCTTCTAAACCTGGAGCATTGCTTCTCAGTCCATAAAACGCATCCTTTGAGAGATGTCACTTGTATATTATAACAGCCTATATAACTCCTATATTATCTTAGAGCTAGACCACATCCTGACAGTCACAGACAATGGGTTTAACTCTGTCATTCTTCCTAGATCCTTATCTTGAACATAGTTTCTAAGTCAACACAACTGTTGTAATGAAAAAAAATGAGTTTCAATGTAAACATGTCTTAAGTTTGTTGTACACTTGGGATTGAGTTGTCATCAGGAAACTTTTTTCTAAAGTTGTGCTGTGCTTAAATATGGCTAAAATAAGCCAGCAGATGTCATGTTTCAAGTTTGGACCTGTACTGACTAACTAAGTCAGGCTGAACTGAGTTTCATTCCTACCTCACCCAAACCACTTTCTTGCCAGTTGTGAGGTTTGCAGAGAGGCCCACATATCTGAGCTGTCAGCAGCCACAGGGGGAGTTTTGATGCATTTCACATGATAAACCCCATCAAGATCAATTTCATATAGAATCTCAGCTTAATATCATCAAATCTGTCAAAAATGCTACCACGAATGTAGATGTGACACTCTTGGTTTGATATATTTTCCAGTCCCATGGAATATTCACATTCTAGTCTATGGACCCATCTCAAATTACTCTAGATTTTTAGTTTTTAGTTTTGTTTTTTTGTTTTGTCTTTTTTTTTCTGGATAGAACTTTTACTATTAATTGTCAGTGAAATTAAGTCAAAGAAGAACTTGGAGTGACGGTTCCCATCTGGAATTTCAGCAATTGAGAGGTAGAAGTAGCAAGAATATGATGTTGAAGTTAGTCTGGGCTATACAGTGAGATAACTCTATAACCCCTCTACCTACAACTACGTAACAGAAAGATAGACAGATGATAGATAGATAGATAGATAGATAGATAGATAGATAGATAGATAGATAGATAGAAATATAGATAGGCAACAAAGGTGTGCTGGTTATTACAAGAAGTTAATGTGGTAGGCTGAAAATATTCTCCCATGATCTGTCCATGTCCCACCCTAGAAAATCTACAATCCTTATTTTAGATAATGAGATTATCTTGAGTTATCCAGATGAGATTTAAATGTTATGGGAATGTCCTTATTATAAGGGACCTACAGGGAAAGATTTGCATAGACTCACAGAGGAGACAATATGTAGACAAAGAAAAAGGATTGGAGTGATGGACTGATAGACCAAGAAAGCTAATGAATGCCAAAAGCCTTAAGAACTTAAAAGAGTCAAGAAAGAAGCAAGGAAGCAAACAAGGAAGGAAGGGAGGGAAGAACAGAGGAAGGGATGGAGGGAGAGAAGGGGTAAAGAGGAAGGGATACTGATTAAAGGAATTAATTCATATGATTGTGGCAGTGATCAGGTTAGCAGTTCTGAAAACTAGGAAAACATACATGGTATCCTCTTGAATTCAAAGCACTGAGCAGTTTTCCTCCTTCCTTAGGTGACTTCAGGTTTTTTTCTCTGAAGGTTTTCAACAATTGGTTGAGGCCTACCTGCATTGTGGAAAGTAATGTATTTTACTCAAAGTATACTGATTTGAGTCTTTTTTTTTTCAAGACAGGGTTTCTCTGTATAGCCCTGGTTGTCCTGGAACTCACTCTGTAGACCAGGCTAGCCTCAAACTCAGAAATCTGCCTGCTTCTGCCTCCCAAGTGCTGGGATCAAAGTGTGTGCCACCACTGCCTGGCTTACTGATTTGAGTCTTAATTTCCTTTTAAAATATACCATCATACATATGTGTGTATGTATTTTTAAGTACACAAGTACAACCTTCACAGTCTGTATAATATTACTTGTATGTATAACAATTAAAGAAAAAGAGGCCTCAGATTTGAAAGAGAGCAAGAAGTACATGAGAGGTTTTGGAGGGATGAAAGGGGAACTGGTGTAATTATATTATAGTCTCAAAATAAAAATTAGTTTTTAAAAACACCTTCACAGCAACAACTAAAGTTGCATTTGACCAAATGATTCCACACCTTAATCTGTCAAACTGATAAATAAAATTAACCACCTTACTGTCTGTTCAAGACAGGACTCCAAGGGGAGGAGCATGGGGAGTGTGAGTTCTAGCTCTCCAGAGGAAAAAAAGAAAAGATTAGAGTGAAAGACACTAAGAAGCTGAGCTGCAGATTGTCAAAGAGAACAGAGAAAGCTGATGTGGTGCGTAGAGAAATTTTAATCTGGCAACAAGGTTTCTCTGGCATGGTATCACATCCAAAAACCTTCTAGTTCTGTGTGATCTAGCTGGATTACAGACATGGCATTCGTACACACCTTTAATCCCAAGCAATGAAGGTTATTTTGATTTGTAGAAGGAAGCAGACATGTTTGAAAGTAATGTCTAATTGAGGAGAAGACAAAGTGATGAATCAGAGAAAGATTTGACATAATGAGTCAGAGAATGGACATGCTCAATTCTCATGAGAACAGCATAAGAAAAAGATGACTAAAGAGAGCAGCAGCAGCGAGAAAGAGAGAGAGAGAGAGAGAGAGAGAGAAAGAGAGAGAGAGAGAGAGAGAGAGAGAGAGCAGTTTTACTGGTACAATTTTGCAGAGAAAGGTTGCAGATGAACACAGAACAAGCCACAAGCCAGAGAATGAGAAGGAGCTGGAATGTCCTTATAAGAGACCTACAGGGAAAGATTTGCATAGACTCATAGAGGAGACAATATGTAGACAAAGACAAAGGATTGGAGTGATGGACTCATAGACCAAGAAAACCAATGAACAGATTGCCAGAGTTAGTTTGAAATTGAGCAGAGCAATTCAGTCAGAAGCTGAGAGCAACCAGTTTGAGGAGTTTGAGTCAGAAGAGCTGAGTTGAATCAGCCAGCCAGAGTTCAGAAAGAGCTAGAATGGGTGAGTTTATTCCACAGTAAGCCTCAAAGATGACAATTACATCTGGTAAACAAAAGTTACTTTTACAGTGGTGGCTCACACCTATAGTTCCAGTTCTTGGAAGATGGAGGCAGGAGGATTTGGAACCAATCTGGGATATGAAGTGTGTTAGACACCAGCCTAGGGCGAGAGAGAGAGACTCTCCCTTCTTTCCCCCAAAAGATGGAGGCTATTGAGGAATGAACACTGAAATGTATTTGGTACTTTAAGTGTTGTGAGGCCTTCAAGAAGTGTTTGTTGCATGCTCTGATCTAAAATGTAGTTTTAACCCACAGATCCCCTCTATTTTTGACATTAAGATGAGGGTGGTATCCTGGTGAGCTCAGATTCCAGCCTGTTCATTGATGTATCCAATAGACAGCTGCCAGAAATCCACCACAGCAACTTCTGAGCCATGACATCTGGAAGCATAAGAAAGCAGGATCCCAGCCTGGTCTACAGAGTGAGTTCCAGGACGCCAGGGCTACACAGAGAAACCCTGTCTCGAAAAACCAAAAAAAAAAGAAAGCAGGATCAATCCAGATCCCAAAACCAGAGTGAGTAAAAGTGAATCCCAAATAAATATAATGGTACTCGGGAACTCAGAGCAAGGACAAAATTAGAGCTCTATCTGCAAGACTATAGTGGGTAAATAAATACTACTTAACCAATCTAAGGTATCATCTGGAGAGGGTTAAAAACAGAGAAACTTGCGAATTGCTAGCAAGAATAAGAAGTGAAGAGTAAAAGCCTGGCCAGGCAGTGTTAGCATAGGAGGCAGAAGCAGAATTCCAGGCCAACCTGGTGTACAGAGCAAATCCCAGGATAGCCAGTAGTACACAGAGAAACCTGTTTTAAATACATGTGTGTGCGTGTGTGTGTGTGTGTGTGTGTATCTCCATGGCCATGCATGCACACACAAATAAGAAGGACAGAGGTCAACCTTGGGACCTTGGGTGCTGCTCCTCAGGGTCAATTCATCTTGCTTTTAGAGACAGGGTCTCTCACTAGGATATGGGACTTGCTGATTAAGTTGAACTGTCCAAGAAGCCCCAGGGATCTGCCTGTCTCCACCTCCTCAGTGCTGGGACTGCAAGCATGCACCACTTCCACACTTGGCTTTTACATGGGTGCTGGAAATGGATCTCCAGTCTTCATGCTTGCACAGAAGACATTACCAACAAAGCCATCTCCCCAGCATTGAAGGATCAACTTTTTGAGAGACTTTGAAAGACTCTTTAAAGAGTCTTTGAAAGACTCTTAACTCTGTAAAGAGTTGCTTTACAGCCCAGGTAAGAAAAGATCTGTATCCAGGTCCAGTGTCATAAACTACATGCTACCAATATAAAGGTGACATAGCAACCTTAATATAAACATTGGCACCAAAGGCCTCAAGTATTTTCATAACATCATACACAGATGTAATAGATTCTTCAGAATAGTATATCACTGATTCAAAGTTATGATAATTTGGAAACATGAAAGATTATTTATTTAATATTTTATCTAATTACTAAATTAGTTAATAAATTAATATTTATTTAAACAATGTTTAATAATCTGATTATTTTATTTCGAATATATTATTAATAAAAATAATTTAATAATTAATATAAATATTTAATATGTGATAAAGAAAGAAGTCTATGTATTACTTTGTATCCATTTTCAATACCTTTAATTTCCTTTGCAATCCTGTATATTTTATTGTATTCATTGAAACATTGTTCTAAGAAGCAGTCAAAATGTTTATTAGAATTTACTTTGTTCAAGCCAAAATGCCTAACTTTAAAAGTGCTTGAGAATAATTTAGGGGAAGGAGATGTAGAACATATTAAGGTATTAATTTGAATCACAAGAGATAGGCCACAAAAATAAAGATGAAAAGCAAGCTGTAAGCTGGGGAAGAACTCTGTTTGAAAGCCTTCCTAGCACTATATAATTTCTTACTGTTACTCTCCTGACTGCTCTATAATCAGGCTGATAAATGACTAGTACAGGGCTCATCCAAACAACTGAATTCTCTTTTTCTTTGGAACTCTATCTCCTCCTCTTTGTGCAAAGTCTTATAGAATTTTAATGGTTCTACCTCCCTTTGGGCCATCTATCCTTCTATATAACTGATAAAAGCTTGGTAATTTTTCTCATCTAAACTACAGAGACTGGGTGTAGTAAATTACCCAGAAGCCTAGAGAACATTTATTGCATCTATCATTCATTTTTTAAAAATCACCTTCACAACCATCACAAGCACACCAATTTATATATGGCGTTTTGACAATAAAATACATGACATGAAAGAGAAGATAGAAAAAATTTAAGTCTGCCAAAATGTGTAAAACTTACCCTTGTGTGTCATCCATTGATTATCTAATGAAATATAATTGTAATTGTAGTGGACAGTAAAGGAAGTGTTGAGATGGGTCAGAGAGATCTCAATTTGTCATAGTTTGAACCTCAAAGTACAAACTAAACAAATGAATAAACAAAACTTCAGGTGAAGGCCAGTCCCCTAGTAAAGAGCTAATAGTACAAATGTCACTCCCGCTATTTATGAGACGCATAGACCGTAAGGGTTCTCAACCTTCCTAATGCTGCAGCTCTTTAATACAGATCCTCGCCTTGTGGTAACCCCCAATCGTGAAATTACTTCATCGCTTCTTCACAACAGTGATGTTGCTATTGTTATGAATAGTACTGTACTATCTGATACGCAATCCACAGAGACTGAGACCTGCTGGCCTAGTGCCAGGGACCATGAAAACCCTGTAAGAAAACAGAGGGAGTTGACCCAACAGGCAGCAGGGGAAGCTGATGTGTTTCCTCTCTCGTCAGACCCATGTGGTGGCATGAATGGGGTGAGAACATGGAGGTTGGTGAGGTCACACTTCCCCGTTTCTAACACAGGCTCTCCTGGACTGATCTGAAACATGTGGTGCAGAATATTAGGAACAATGGAACACAATGTTTGCATCTGAGGGCTGTGAAGAAGGAAACTCTTCATTCTCCCTGATCCCTCCCCATACACACAGCACACTATCTCCACTGATTTTGAGCCATTTCCACAATGGCAACACTTTTGGAGATAATTCTGCTCTGATCGTTTTCTCTTCCTTCTGAAAATCAGGTCAAGAACATATCCTTCCATACTTTAACACCCAGTACTGTTTTGTTTATTACTTTAC
Source organism: Tokudaia tokunoshimensis (assembly GCA_036184795.1). Lineage (NCBI taxonomy): Eukaryota > Metazoa > Chordata > Mammalia > Rodentia > Muridae > Tokudaia > Tokudaia tokunoshimensis. The sequence goes on along the minus strand of BTHU01000009.1, from coordinate 34,905,801 downwards.
CATGCAGACATTTGAAATCATAATTTACACACCTTCACTTGAAAGGAAACAAAACAACCCCTCCCCCAAAAACTGTAGATTGCATTTAAAAAACGATGTGTAGATCAGTCTGTAGTATCTCACAAGCACAAAGCCTTGGCCTCAGGGTTCAGTGCACAGCACCACATAAACCAGATTTGTAATCTTGGTACTGGGAAAGTGGAGAAGGATCTCACAGTGAGCTCCAGGACATCCAGCTGCATAAGATCTTTCCTTAAATTAAGAGAGAGACAGACAGAGAGAGAGTGGGTGTCTAAAGAGGTACTCGTCCATGTTTATTGCTGCACTATTTGAAACAGCCAGGAAACAGAAGCAGCCTACAAGTCCATCTACAGACCAATGGATAAAGAAAATATCATGTGATGCAGCCATACAGAAAACTAATTTGATAACATTTCATGAAAATGTATGGAACTGAAAATCATTGCTACATAAAATCAGTCAGAAAATCAAGCACTGTGTGTTTTCAATTATATAAAGAAACTAAAGTTAGAATTGCATGTGTATGTGTGTGTCTATCTATCTATCTATCTATCTATCTATCTATCTATCTATCTATCTATCTATCTACCTATATCTACCTATCTACCTACTATCATGTCTGTCTGTCTGTCTGTCTGTCTGTCTGTCTGTCTGTCTGTCTAAAGAGGTCATGAAACTAGAAAGGAGAAACAGGTCTTAAGGGAAGGAAGAAAGATTCAGCAATGGACTACATGCCATGAGAAGGTAGAAGGGAGAAGGCAGACTGGGGAAGACAGGAAACTGGCCCCCTTCTCGAGAAGGGAGCTGGTGAAGAGGAGGCCAGTGGGTAAGAGAACAAATGAAATCAAAGTATAATGATACTTATTATGAAGCTATCATGATGAAACCCATTACGTGTATGCTATCCTAAAAATTAATTGTACAGATAGAATCATAAGCATCAACTCTCAGATGCTGAAGTCAGCTATTAGCAAATCTACTACTGCTTTCACCAAGTCCTTAAGAAGTAGGTGTTATGAAGACCATCTGAATCCTCTTTAGAGCTAAATAGTGTAGTTGAAACTGTAATCCCATTTATCCCTTTGAAACCTTCCCTAACATGTCAGCAAAGGAAATTAAAATCTTAATTAAGCCCTTTTCATTAGATGTAGCAATGAACACAGTCCAGTCATACTAGCCATAATAAGGTAATAAAACATCTACAACACAGGAAACTTAACCCTGTCTCAGTCCAAGAATTATATCCAATCGCTCCTTACGGTGACACCTGCAATACCCCGTGATCTCATGCCAAAATCCAGAGATTATTGCTGGGCTTTGAACAACCGACATGGTTTATTATGAACATGTCATGCCTTATCTAATCCTTCATCAAGCCTATTGTCTTGTCTACCTAGCAACTCTTTTCCAGGAATGGCCTCACCTCATTGCCTAACTTGCCTGACTGCAGAGGATTTGCAATAGTCCCCTGTGAGACTGCCCCTAGCTGTGGTTAATCTGTCTGAGAGCGCGTACCTGACCTTATCTGGGTCTAGTGCTCCCTTCCTTATGAGTTTTTAAACTGAAACCCAGAAACAGATAATTTCCCTCCAGGAAGCTGGATCCTAAATGCTAACATGGTGACTATTCCTACCGACTGGCACGTGGATGGCAAATAGGAAGATTACTGAGAAAGTAAGACTGAGCCTAAGAAAGTAGCAGAGATGTGGGAGAGCTTTTAGATTTGTTCTTGTGTAGCACTTGGTAGCCAGTCTCTCTTGATTTCCAGTAATAAGGCCAGTAATTCTGCAATAAATAATCAGTTTATTTTTAAGCTAATTTGACTTACATCTCTATTCCACCTAAAAATGAAACTAGGAATTTATATTGATTTATTCAACAAAATTTTATTTATGTAATATTTAACATATAAATTACTTGCATTTTAACGGTTTGTATCTCAAATGTAAACTTCATAAGCTTTTAATCTATTTCTTCTAAAGAACACGTTATTGCAGTGTCAAGAATGCCTTCAGAGACTGGGTGTCAGTGTCATGTTCACACTAACCACGTCTTTAAGATCTTTGCTCATGGCCTCTAAGGCAGTGGTTCTCAACCTTCCCAATGCTGTTCAAATATTTGACCCTTTCAAATAGTTCCTCATGTTATTGTGACCCCAAAACATAATAATTTCCATTGTTACTTCCTAACTGTAATTTTGTTACTGTTATGGATCCTAATGTAAATACTTGTTTTCTGATGGTGTTAAGTGACACCCCCCCCCATGAAAGGGTCATTCAACCCCTGCAAAGGGGTCAAGGCTCACACATTGAGAAACACTGCCCTAAGGTGTCAGCTCAAGTCACATGTTTTAAATGTCTACTTTGAGTCAGACCATAAATGGACTGATGTGTACTCAAAAAACAGAAGCAGGAATCTGACAATATAATGGAGGAGAAATACATGAAAATCAGTAATTGAGATTGTATTGTGCCAAGAGGTATAAATGGCTAGTATATACATCTATTTTTCCTATTTTTTCTGAAATTTTCTCCTTCATCTTGTCCTCTGTATAGTAATGTGGTTTTTTTTCCCTTTCATCCAAGGAAGTTGAATCTTCATGATCTTGGTGATTCCACCTCCACTCTGGCCACCAGGACTAGGAAAAAAAAAAAGGTAACAAAAAAAAAATCTAAACTGTGGGATGGTGATACACACCTTTAATCCCAGCATTCAGAAGGCAGAGGCAGGCAAATCTTTGAGTTCAAGGCCAGCCTGGTATACAGAGCAAGTTCCAGACAGTTTCAAAAAAACACAAAAGAAAAAAAGGGGGGGTGGAACTGGAGAGATGGGTCAGTGGTTAAGAGCACTGACTGCTCTTCCAAAGGTCCTGTGTTCAATTCCCAGCAACCACATGGTGGCTCACAACAATCTGTAATTGGGTTCTGATGCCCTCTTCTGGTGTGTCTGAAGACAGCTACAGTGTACTCACATATATAAAATAAATAAATCTTTAAAAAAAAATAAAGTAATCTGTGTAAATTACAGTGCCTTGGAATGCAAATCCTGAAACGGTGCCCAATGGTTCGTGGCCTATCTTTCATACCTGGGTGTAAAATACTTAAATCCCTTTACACTGAATGGGGCTAAGCCCAACCTCTAATGGCTGAGCCATCTCTCCAGTCCTGGGGAGCTGACTTATGTAATAGAACACTAAGAAAAAGCAGAAAATGACAGTAATGGCTTGGTTATCACAGACATTACATTTTTTTTACCTTGTCCTTTTGATTGGTCATGATAGATTGGTGGTTCTCAACCTGTGGGTCATGACCCCTTTCAGAGTGAATGACTTTTTCACAGGGATCGTCTAGGACCACTGGAATCCACAGATATTTACATGGCAATTCATAACAGCAGCAAAATTATAGTTATGAAGTAGCAATAAAAGTAATTTTATGGTTGGGGGTTCACTACAACATGAGAAATTGTATTAAAGGTCTGCATTAGGAAGGTTGAGAGCCACTTTTCTAGGAGAAATCAGATACCATTTCATGAAAACACTCAAGACATCTTATGAATGTCCTCATGGTGAGGAACTGAGGCTTCCTGCCAACACACATTACTAATGTGCAGGGCTATTAAGGAGTGGTTTTAGAAACAGATCCTCTGACTTAGTTAAGTATTGATTACAACTGTACATAGTCACAAACTCACCAAGCTAACCTTTTCCTAAATACATTTTAATAGAGACTATATGAAATAGTAAATGACTTCTTGTTATTTGAAGCTACTAGGTTTTAAGGGGTAATCTATTATACAGGAACAGATAACTAATACTATATTCTATCCTGATGTACTACTTAATTGGTCCAAGGATGAGCAACTAACCCAACTTAGGGTAATGAGTAATTTCTCACCATATATATCAATTCTAATGCAGCCTAGTCTGGCTTCAAACATGCTCTGTAGCTGAAGATTGACAATGACATTTGCTTTGTTTTGTTTTTGATGAACTGTTGCATGGAACATAATTATTGTTTCTATGAAAAGGCTAAATATATAGAATTTAAATCCCACAGTGAGCATGTGTCTACTGAATGAAAAAAGCCATTTAGAAGCAAAAGAAGAAGTTAATGCAGAAAGAACCAGAAAGGCAGAAGAAGGCATAGTCACGGTTCTAACATTCCCAAAACTCAGCCCAGTCTTGCCCTTTTCTTAAGAGCCTTTTCCAGGGACCTCCATCCAATGGTTGTTGCTTCAAGGCTTTTGCATATCCTGGACATCTCTCATTTACTATCTAGGCTCAATCTCTTACTTCAGGAGCTGTGCAAAGTTCATCTCACCAGTGAGATTGCTCTCCCTCCCTAACACAAAGCATTTAGTATCTGATAATTGTGCAATGGATCTTGGCTAGGTGGAATTCACCTTCTTACATGCTTCCACTAGAGAGGACCACAAGAAGGCTTCTTGTGAGATTTTTACAGTTGAAGGGCAGTAATAGACAAACATAACTCATGTATATTGCTGCTGATCTAATGACTTTCCTTATCCCTGTGAAGCAGCAGCTGACCAGAAACTGCTCTCTTGCCCCCTGGTTCTCCTTTCATCACCCCCAATCCTTGTCTAGTATATGTGCTTTACCACAAAGGCCACTGGCAGTTAGCATCAACATGGGTTTTCACCTATCCTTATGTGAGCATACATGCACACACACATGTGCACGATCCTTAAGATATAAGTGGGTACATATAATATATATTGTTTATGAGATTCCAATATGATTTTGAATGATAAATAGGTTTTATCAGAATGAAGTTAATTTGGGGAGAAAAGTGCTCCCAAGCTAAGGGACAGTCAAATTCAATAGTGTATGATATGATCCCTTAGAAAAATTGTTTTTCTTAGAGCACATACTGCAGAGATAATTGTAGGATGAAAATTTAAAACAATATTAGAAGCAAAGTACTTAAAGGTTTTATACATGCCCCTAAAGAAATTTAGACTTTAGCCGGGCAGTAGTGGCACACGCCTTTAATCCCAGCACTTGGGAGGCAGAGGCAGGAGGATTTCTGAGTTCGAGGCCAGCCTGGTCTACAGAGTGAGTTCCAGGACAGCTAGAGCTACACAGAGAAACCCTGCCTCGAAAAACCAAAAAAAATAAAAAAAAGAAATTTAGACTTTAATCTCATAAGCAAGCAAGCATTCACACATACACACACGTACAAATTTGTTTGTCAAATTCCCTTCTAAAACTATAAGTTAAAAATTTAGATTCCAAAGTCCAAGTCCCATTCAAAGTCATTAAGTGTATCACAGGACATACGAATTTGCATTTTTAATATACCATTCAAATGACTTGGGTCAAAGGTGACTTAAGAAGTGCACTTTGCTGAACAGTGCTCTCTGATGGAAGCTAGCAGAGACAGACAAGCACGAAGGCCCTTTAGATGAGATCTAAATCTCTGAAACATCACTCTGCATGCAATGCATAAAAATTGAAGGGGAACCTGCACACAGACTTATTAGGATGTTGTCACAATAATGTAAAGGAGAGGTAGTGGTGTCTGTTGATGATGGCAGAACCAAGTTATACAGAGAGGTGACGCTTAGAAAATGCTGTGTAGCCTTGAGGTTCTTGAACTCCTTATCCTCCTGCCTCTGCCCCAAGAGTGCAGAGGTTATAGGCATGTAGCACCTACTCCCAGATTCTCCTATTTTTAAATCACATTTTATTTGTTGTGTGGGGAATGACACATTTGGAGGTCAGAAGACAACTCTTGGGGGAGTTAGTTCTTACTTCTCACCAACACGAGGTTCCAAAGATCTGAGACTGTGGGGCTTGGCAGAGAGCTGCGCCGCCTCACCAGCCTTCTCCTAATTGTTTTAATGAACTATCACCGAGAATGTCTTAGCACAGTGAGGCTTCTGATAGGTGAGTATGAGAGAATAAACTGAAGTGTGTGTAGCTCATTCAACTCTTTCCTCTTCCTTTGAGTTCTCTAGCAAAGAGAATGGAAATGTGAATGTATGCAAATACAGAATACTGAAGGAGGCTGGAGGGTGGGACAGAAACTGTAAAGTTGTCTGGGTAGCTGCCATCTTAAAAAAGACAATGTTCTTCTAGAGAAGGTGTAAGAGTGAAATGGAAATAGTCTTTACACAGAGAGGGATAAGGCAACACTGAGAAGGACTCAGAGGAAGCCTATATCACGGTCTATAAGGTAGAGACCATCACTTTAGCAAACAGTCTTTGGGAGCATCATTAGACAGAGACAGAAGGAGACAAAATACAACAGGCAATCCCTGCCTTCTGTTCTGGTAGTGACCTTCAACCTAGTGAGCCAGAACAGGGAGAAGAGTGGAAGAGCAGGCTTTGAAGGCACATTAAGTATAAGGCAACCCCTTGGATGATAGAGAAATGTAGAGCTACCCAAATGTGAGCTCTGACTCAGGGTGGGGGTCCCCTGCAGGCTTTACAGCTAGCAGGGAAACAATCTGGGTGACATAAGAATGAAACTTGGTTCAGCTCAACTTCAGGATCTGGAGTTGGGTCAAACTTCCAGAGTCTGACGCCAGTAGGTTTATTTTAGCCAAATGTAAGCACAGCACAATTTTAGAGAAAAAAAACTATAACAAGTAACTCAGTTCCATAAGTATAGCAGAATTTAAAACATGTTTACAGTAAAATTCTTTTAAAAATACACCTGGATTCTTTTTTACAAAGATGGGTACTATTAAGTCAGAGATAGTGCCCAAGTTTTAGGGTCCAGGAGAATGACTGAAGAGAGCAGTGGGTGTGGGTGTCAGGATTGGCCTGGCCCTAAGATAGCACAGAATTCACTTAGACAAGTGACATCACTCATTAAGATAGGTTTGATGGCCTAAAAGCCATGCTCAAGATTTAGGTGGAAAGGATCTGGGATAAGTAAATTCTGGGGATATGGGTAGAGCCTGGCTCACAGATAGCAAAGTGTCACCAGGTTGTAAACTACATCCTTTCCCAGGAGTCCAGGTGGAAAACAGGTAGCCATCTCCTTCTTTTGAAGGAGGCCTGCGTGTTTAACTTTCCTGGCTTCTCCAATGCTTATCTGCATACACAGGGAGCTCTCGCCCTCTACATGTGACCCAGGAAGAACATGTCTAGTAAAATCGAGCTAATAAAGTACAACAGAGGGTGGTAGGAAAATGGCATCATCTGTAATGTTCATACTCCAATAGGTTCATTCTGCCCAATCAATTGGCAATTTTCAAAAAGACTTTTTTTTTTTACAAAGAGTTATATGGGCTAATAAAGGTAACTAATGCATTGTAAGATGACTAAGGACAAAATCCAGAAGGACATCATTAAAGAGCCAAGAACTGGGAAAGGGGCCAGCCAGTACGGACGAGTAACAAATAGATGAGTCCAGCCAAAGGGCCAGGGCGGGGAAGAGGCTCAAGAGGAAAGCAGTGATTTGTGGCACATAAAAGCACACGTGACTGATCCCAATGTGCCACCAGCATCTGAATGGGCTGTGTAATTACACAGATCTCTAATTTCTCATGCTCAGCCTACATGGTTGCTGTCATCTTCCCAGTCATCCCTACTATAAACCTCTCAAGGGAATATTGCTTCTTTGTTGTCTTTAAATGCCCTATTATCCCAAAGCCCCAAATCCTGAATGGACTAAACAGATTGCAGTTTATTCTCCCATGCTGTGAACCTACTCTCTTCCATATTCAAACTTAGATGGTCACTTAGAGACTGCTAGCTACCTGTCAATATATTTTTTTTTTTTGGTTAATGGTAACAGGCTACCAAGGAAAAAGTTTTTCTACATAACCTGGATCTATTTATCTATCTCTCTCTATCTCTCTCTCCCCCCCATCTCCCTCTCCCTCTGTCTCCCTCCCTCCCTCCCTCCCTCTCCCCTTCCCTCCCTCCCTCCCTCTCCCCTTCCCTCCCTCCCTCCCTCTCCCCTTCCCTCCCTCCTTCTCTCTCCCTCTTTCTCTCCCTCTCTTCCTTCCTTTCTTCTTTTGGAAAAAAGGGTTTCACTCCAGGCTGGCTTTGAACTACGTGCCTCAGGCTTTCCTCAATATCTCCTTGCCTCAACCTCTTGAATGCTGGGACTATGTAATACTCCTGCCATACAACTTTGCTTTGCTTGAAGTCACACAAGGCTTGCAATAGACTCTGGTACTTCAAGCAACTAGCAGGATAAACCCCATTCTTTCTCTCTCTCATTTAGCCAGCTGGAATATGAATGCAGAAGTTGCAGAGCTTTTGTGAGGCTATATGTAATCTGGCAATGCGGAGGCCACAAAGATGAACACTAACATGTCCTTCCCAATTTGACTTCAGATGAAAGCTTTGGGAAGAGATGTCAGTAGGTCTCCTTTAGCTGCCTTCCCTTTAGCTAGCTTGTTCAAAGTCTATTTGAGGATGGGATGTATTTTATGACTTATCAATGCAGGAACATGAAGGTCTGGTCATTTATAAGAAGTCAAGACAACTCCAAGTGGTTGTTTTAGCTCCTTTTTCCTGTGGGGTTAGACATGGCTATTATTAAGTCTGCAAATAGCCTTATTTCCCCCCTCTACCTCTCCACCTGTTCCTACTTCTCTGGAGAGCAGCCAGATGAGGTTTTGTGTGGCTGTTCCTTCAGGCAGCAGCGCTCTTTGCCCAGATAGTCAGAGAGAACTTCCTCTTGCCTTTGCAGTCTTTGTCTTAAACTCTTTCCCTGGGAGCCTTCAGACAGTAGACCAGCTATTCCAACAGCACTCATGCTCTTCACTCTGCTCTGCCCCTCCCTGCCCCGCCCCATGCCCTTCAATACAATTACTATTGATTGTTGGTTTACTTACTTACTTTCTCCTCTTACAGGCCCTGAAGACCATGAGGGATGTTGGTTACATGCAGTTATGCATTCAAACACTTTTGATTGTGACTGGCATGCAAATTTGGTGAATATTTGTTGAACGAATGAAGTGAGTAATTCTCTGTGGAATTTTTGCAGACCTTCACTTGTCTGTACTCTCTATTAAAACAAACAAACAAACAAACAAAACAGCCGGAAAGGGCTCTGGCAGCAGATTCGCCAAGTGTTGTAACTTTTATAGTATCCAAAATAAAAGATGACTCATGTATGTTTATAGGGTATTTGAAATCTCTCTTTATTGTATTTATTCACACACATACTTGTTTCACAATGAGGTTGTGATTTTATGTTCTGATGATACATTCATTGAAAAGAGTGATTTTCCTTAGAACTAGAAATTTAGAAAAGGCTAACCTAAAATTCTCAAGTGTGGTGACCCAGGACAACTTGCTAGGTGACATTATAGGGTATAGTTACTTCTAACAGGATCTGTCTGTTCTCAAGCGCAATTCATTGCAACTGAGTTGCTGGAAACTTTGGTTTGCTTCATGTTACCAGATTCTGAAAGAGGTCAGAATGGGTGAGGTTTCAAGAGGTGTCCTTTGAAGTTGACAGTCAAAAAACATGAACCAGCTCAACTGAGCACCCATGGAGTTGACCTGGGGATTTTATTTTTGTAGTTTTGAAATCTCAGGGGAAGTCCTTTCACTTCTTATTAGTAAAGGTTATGAAAATGTCACTAACTCAATTAGAAAGTCAATTATGATAATACAACAAAGTATCATTCAAGACGAAGTATCATTTAATCATTTGGATTAAAACAAAATAATTCCAATATTATTTATAAACATATCATAAACATTGTTTTAAAACATTGACCTAACAATAATACATTTTTATCATTATTAACTAAATAGTAATTTGTTCAAAATTATTAATATTTTGTATATATTAACTAATACTGGAAATTGATATGGCAGCAGTTATTCCCTAACCAGCTAGTTCCCCAAATAATTACATAGGGACATTTTAATATGTCAAAGCTTAGACCTTTCCTGGGCAGACTTTCAACTAGCTCATTAAAGTAAACCTGACCACCTCGCCCCTTCTAGCCATGTGGAAACTATACCTTTCATCCCCATAGTCATGTCTGTTTTCTCCCATGTTTTCTGGGGGAAAGGCCTTCTTCCTCTTTCTTCTTCCCAGAGTCCCTTTCTCTCAGGAAGTCCCACCTATTTCTCTCTACTGCCCAATCATATAGGCTTTAGCTTTTATTGACCAATTAAGGTGGGGAGCAAGGTTTGCACAACAAAAGCTGGTGTTTTTGCTCTTGGGGCAAGCTGAACTAAGGGCACAGATTTGAATACTTAGCAGCACTCAACCAACCCCAACAGTAATTTCTACTAAGAGATGGTGAGAATAAAGATATTAATGGTATTATTTGTAATACTTTGGCTTGGTTTGATTGCTTTGAGCTTGGAAGCAAAGCTTGGCCTCTAACTCAAGTGACCCTCTTGCCTCAAAATATTGTTCTGTGGCAAATAATAAAAATTCATTAATAATAATAATATTGTTTCCCTTTAAAATATATTAATATGAATCAAGTTTAGAAAACCTCAGTGCGGTCTACAGAGTGAGTTCCACGACAGCCAGGGCTACACAGAGAAACCCTGTCTCGAAAAACCAAAAAAAAAAAAAGAAAACCTCAGTGCATCCATTTCGGTCCTTTCACTTTTTATTTGCATCCAATTGGTTCTCAGTAGAACTTGATTATCATTACCAAATGTGTAACCATTTGATGGTAGACCCTTAGAGCTGTTTGCAGTTGCCATAACTAGTCCTTCCTCGAGGAAGTGTTCTTCCTTGTCTCCAACAGAATTCTCTTGCATCATCTATTGTCTTCTGTTGTCTTGATATTAACATTCTTTTCAAACTCATTGGCCTCAGAGAAATACATCTCTGCTCTATTTTTTAAAAGGCAGGGACTGGAGAGATGGCTCAGTGGTTAAGAGCACTGACTGCTCTTCCGAAGGTCCTGAGTTCAAATCCCAGCGACCACAGGGTGGCTCACAACCATCTGTAATGAAATCTGATTCCCTCTTCTGGGGTGTCTGAAGACAGCTACAGTGTACTTACATATAATAAAATAAATAAATCTTACAGGGCAGTGGTGGCGCACCCTTTAATCCCAGCACTTGTGAGGCAGAGGCAGGCGGATTTCTGAGTTCGAGGCCAGCCTGGTCTACAGAGTGAGTTCCAGGACAGCCAGGGCTATACAGAGAAACCTTGTCTCAAAAAACCAAAAACCAAACAACAACAACAACAAAAAGCATTCTATGGAATATCTCCATGGGTAAGGGCATATATGACAAACCCAAAGACTGGAGTTTCATTCCTGGGACCTACATGGTAAAAGGAGAAAACCAAGTTCCACAAATTATCTTCTGCCATCCATACACATGCTTCAACATACATAAGTACATACAATACAAAGTAAATTCAGTACAAATATGTAAATAAGAATTTTAAATTAGAGGTATCTTACCACTCATAAAACAGCTTTTGTAGTATTCCTGAAATGGATGCACACTGCACTGTACAGAGCCACCTGTAAGACTGAAGCACTGATTTCATTAGTCATAGCAGTTCAGTTACTGAGGGCTCAGAGGTGGATTGTCAGGAGGAATTATTCCTCTCCTTTCCCATGAGTGTCCAGATCAAAAACCTGACCCTTGTGCAAGAGAACAATAGCCTCACATCTCAGCTGGAGACATGTCTGGAAAGAACATCCTATCTCTAAAGTCCCCTTTGAACTGGCAGGGGCATTGTGACAAACTGAGGCTAGTACAAAGATACTTATCCAAAAGTCACAACCCCATAACTGTCCTGCATTCTAATCTTCATTTTAGAGTTTTCTCCTTAGGACTCTTGATCTGTGAGAAATTTTTTTGTCAGTCAAATTGCTACTTCAATGATCTAAAAATCTCACCTTTAAAATGTAAAATGTTCATAATAACTTGTGTATTACTCATAGTAGTTCAACCTCTGTAGTAAACACTCTCAACATGGTCAGTGACTCAATACAATAAATTTCTGTTTCATAGTCATCCCATGGTGCCCTGCAGCCTAGTGGGAGAGGCTTCACCCCTGTCATTCAGGGCCCTGCCCTTTCCCAAGAACCTGCCCTTCTGAGAGACCAGGAAAGAAAATGGGGAGAAAAAAAGTCTCCAGGAGGCTGGATGGCTTAGAAGGGTATATGCATGGATTCTGCTATTTTGCTAACTTCCCATTGGGAAGAAGTCAGTCACATAGCCATTTTAAATCAAGCAAGGTTGAAGAACACCCTGAGTCTCTGCTTCATGTGTATACGATTGTGAGTTATTTTTCAATATTCCATTGCCCATGCCCTATGACATTTTGCACTTTCTACAATCCTTCAATTTACCAGATTTAAAAATGTCATCTTTATCAAAGATTCAAGAGTCATGAAGTTGCTACATGTCTCTAGAGGGTTTGGGGATATCTTTAGTTTTCTCTTGTATAGACCCTCTGTATCGTTTACACTTTTTTTTTAAAGAGAAACAACATAATAACATTATAATATTTAATAGAAATGATGCTTCTTTAATGTATCTAGTAATATGTGCATTCATGTCTCTGATGACTCTTCATATCTTTCCCCTTCTCTTTGTAATTCTTTTAATTCCAGACATCTTCTAACATTTCTGTCATGCTGGTCCCAGCACAGGCCATGCCTCTACTCTATCTTCTGAAACAGAAATGTCTCAGTTCATTCTCTGCTGTTCTAACAGAATATCCAAACTAGGTAACTTATAAAGAACAGAAATTTGTTTCTCACAGTTTGGAGGCTGAGACATTTCAGAGCTTGGGGCTGGTATCCCTGCAAGGCCTTCCAGCTGCTTCAGGGTGTGACTGAGGAGATCCCCCGGTAAGGAAACAGGCAAGAAAATACAAGGTCAGGCTCTCTTCCTTGTAGGCTTTGTGCTTACGTAAATGTGAACTCTCAGCAAGATTTTTGATGACAATAGACTTTTTCTTTTTAGCTTTTGTGGGCTGTGGATGTAGCTCCACAGTAGAAAGTTTGCCTAATATATACAAGGTCCTGGGTTTATCTCATCTTTACACATTGAGGAGTGGGCAAAACTGAAAGTGAAAGAAGGAGAGGTGAGAGAAGGGGAGGAGAGAAGGGAAGGCAGGAGAGGGGAGGAGAGGGGAGGGGAAGGGAGGAGAAGAGGAGAAGGGAAGGAGAGGGGAGGGGAGGGGAAGGGAGGAGAGGGGAGGGAAGGACTGGGAGATGGTTCCTTAGATAAAAGCTTTAGACATGCAAGACTGATGAGATGAATTGAACCCTGAAAGCCATGTAAAAAGCTCAATGAGGTGTGCACACCTGCAGTCCCAAGCAGAAACAGAAGAGCCTCTGCCCCGACATGGTGAAAGGGAAATACTGCTCACACAAGTACAGGAGTGCGCATGTGCCAACTTACAATTCTAAACATTAAAAAGTGTCATATTACCTTCATTTGCTGTTAATAATCACAATAGCAATTTCAAAAAACCTCCACCTGCTATTGTATCATTAACTACTACTTTAAAGTACTATCGTAACTTTAAATTACTTTTTACTTCCATTTTGCTGGTTGCAGCTTTGGACCACACATTTTATAGCAATGCTAATATAGACTGTTTCCTACTTTGTTTAATCGTATCCCAAAAACTTACAACAATCACTGACGACACTCTTCAATTTTTAGTAATGAGAGAGCTAAATGTATCACTCTTCTGTAACTTTGTTTTTTTCTAAACCTATTTTTAATGATGGTTCTTAAATGCTTTAACCATCCTTGTAGCTCACTACCCATCAGAGGTAGTGGAAAAGAAAGGCTATGGGGGAAGTGGACCTGTTTAGAAATGATTCTTTGGAGCAATTCCTGTCTGTGTTGTCTGGAAATTGGCAGTTCAGTTCACAGATCAGCAGTCACAGTTCTATCCACTCACAAACACTTCACAGATACACCAGCAGTCCAGTTTGGTAGAGTCGGGAGAGCAAACATGAATCAGCATCAGTGTCACTGCTTAACAGAGACAGCCAGGCCTCAGTCTCACCACAAGTCAGCAGAAGGGACCAGGGCCAACAGGAACACCAGGAAAAGTTCTCCATTGTGTCCTCTCTCAACTAAGCGAAGATCAGCAAAGATGTGAGATCAACAAGCACTTAGCTATGCAAGCAAGCCAAGCTCAGCCTCTGTCACTGTCTGGGGAGTCCTATTTATACTCCCTCCAAACATCACATCCTCCATGGGTCCTGCTTCAGCACTTGGGTCTGTCTCAGCTGATATCACTCTGCCAACCAGGTCGAGTCCTTAGAAGTGGCAAGAAACTACAGCACCTCACCAGAAGTTTTTTGTTGCACTTCTCTCTATGGAGTAGCAACAAATGGAGATCAGCAACACATGTAAGGTGGACCAATACATGTGGGTCTTTAGCAAAGAATCCTTCATCATGTGTCCTTTCATGTGTTTGTTTTAATAGAAAAGTTCTCCTCTTTTGACTTTACTTAGCAAAATACTTCTCTGCTAACATCAATTGTGCCAACTACTTTTCAATGACTTGCGCCAAGCCAAATGTTCTATAAGTCTGCCATGGGTCTATAATTGTTTCCTTCTTTGGGGTAGTGTGTGTGTGTGTGTGTGTGTGTGTGTGTGTGTGTGTGTGTGTGTATGTGTGTGTGCACATGTGCATGTGTGTACATGTGAAGGCCAAAGGACAACTTTAGATGTTGTTCCTAGTATACTATCCATCTTGTTTCGTCTCTTTCTTGGCCTGATGTTCACTAGAACTGGCTTTCAGAGAACCCCACGTATCTACCCATCTCCCTGTACCTCTCCAGCCTGGGATTACAAGTACATGCTCCCATGCTTGGCTATTTTATGTAGGATGTGTGGACTGAACTCAAGTTCCCATGTTTACAAGGCATGCTCTTTACCACCTGAAATATCATCCAGCACCTATAATTCCCATTTTATAGATGAAAATCATGGAGAGTAAGAAAAGTCAGTGACTTGCCCAAAGCCACACATAAGAAGCAGTAAAACCAGTACTGGAAACCGGGTCAGTCCACTTGGGAGCCTGTGCTCCTTTTGTCCATGACTTCATGCTGTGTCTGGCCTTCAAGGAGTTCCCCACTGGTGCTCTTATCAAGAGCCAGCATCTCTCTTTGGCTTCCAAGGCCTGCCATGGTTACACCATCTCTAACGGTTTCTTGAGCCACTTCATGGATACAATTCTCATCAGGTGTGTCTCTCCAAGGTCCCTCCTAGAAACCAGATCACTTTCATTATATCATACTTTTAAGAAGAATATAATTTTTCAAATAGTCTACACTAACCTCAAGGTCAATTAGCATAAAGGTAACTAAAGTAGAAAAGTATAACTGGACTAAGCTCTAGGGCTAAGCAGCTGGTGATTACACATTTTTAGTTAGAAGGAAAATATTTTTTACACTGTGATTAGGTATCCTAGGCTGGCATCAGAATGGCCACATCAGAGTGATCATGTAAAATACCCTCTTTCAGATTTCTTACTTGGTTTGGTTTGGTTTGGTTTTTTTCCTTACCAACTGCCCATTTAGAGTCCAGTCATCCATGGTAGCCTGGCAGAAGCCACAGGAGTACTGACTCCTTTTTAAAAAAATTGGGCTTCTTCATTACTCATAAACAAACAAACAAACAAACATTAAATGCATTTAAAGGCTTTAGCACCAAGAACTCTTGCCTGACTGTTCTGGTTCTCATTGGCTGTCTTCTAGCCTATACTTAAAGCCGGAGTCACACAATCAGCATTTAATTATAGTGTTTGCATTGTTTGTTCCCAGTGTGAGAATAGGTGACAAGGATGTGGGTGGATTACGGGGCTCTGGGACAGGGTATGGACTTACAGAGTTGATGAGTACAGGGACAGGAAGGGAAACAGCTAACTAGGAGAGATTACAGAAAATGATATTGGGAACTTCGACTATAGGACTGAGTAGAAATCTTGAGACAGAATTTATACATGAGCTTTGAGTCAAAGTAAAACAGTATGTGAAGGCCAAGAATCTGGATAAAAATTGTCTCAGTCTATTTTCCATGGCTTTAAGAAAATGGCTGAGGCTGTGTGTGCCATTTAAAAAAAAGTAGTGCAGTTTGGATGTGGAACCTCTTCCATCACACCTATGTTTAAGCATTTGTTTGGGGAGATCGTAGAACCCTTAGGAGACAGAACCTAGCTGAAGGGAGCGGATCGCTGGAGATATGTCTTGAGGTTTTTATAGCCTGGCACCACTTCCTGTTCTATCTCTACTTTTGACTGCAGATGAAATGTGACCAGTAGCCATACATTTCTGCTGTCATGAGTTCTCCAACCTGGTGGATTGCATTGTCTCAAACTGTGAGCCAGAATAAACTCTTCCTCCTTCAATTTGCTTCTTTATAGCTATTTTGTGGTAGCAGAAAGAAAAGGAACTATATAACACTGGTGAGTAAAAAATCCAAATGGTATGGTTCTGGCACTTGGTAAGGAATACATTAGATGCATCATATCAAAGAGGAAAGAGAAATACACATAGAAAGAGCTATTTATATAGAATGGCTTCACTCTGTAATTGTCTGCTCTTAAAGAGAACAAATCCAGTCACATAGGACCTAACCCATTCTCTAGAGAAGGGTTGCTATGCTAATCTTTTTGAGGGTGGTACTCTCAAGATCCAATCATCTCCCACCAGGTCCCAGCTCAGAATTCCAACCACCACAATTCCTTTAGTTTGGGGACCAACCACCAATCACATGAATTTTTGTAGGGGGAAAACAAAACAAAAAAGCCCATGTTCAAACCATAGCAGAGATACAGAAGTATGAATAGACAGAAACCAAAATGAAACCAAACACTAAACCCCACTAAAACAAACAACAAAACCCAAAACTAAAAACCAATACAAAACAAAAAGATGATTAGTTATGCTTAGTTTAAATACTATATGAAAGATTTGGTGAGTGACATCAAAATAAGTCAACGACAGTGACACATGGATGCAACAAGAACATGTAGGAGACTGAGAGAGGAATTAGGAATTCCAGTTTGTCCTCATCTACACAGTGAGGGTAGCTTGGGTTATGGAAGATCTCATCTCAAAAAACCATCAAACCCTAGGGATGAACAAAACATAAACAAGACAAAACCAAAAAGTGAAAACGAAAAATAAAAATGTATCAATTTCTTTATAGTGGTGGAGGGGGGTTGCTGGATAAAAGCCCAATGATGATACATTTTCACTTTATTTTATAATAAACTATTTTAATGATATCAGATAAATATGATGAGTATCATACAAAACACCCACACAAGTTTACTTCCTTATTTACTAGAAACTAATACAAATGAAGTCAAGCAAAAAAAAAAATCAGAATTCCAACAGAGACCTAAATCCACAATTCTTTAAATACATTTATACTATTGTTAACAACACGTTACTTTGTTAAAGGATATTTGAAACTGTTTCTAGTTAGGGTGTGACTCAGCCCGTAGCACACATCTTTAATCCCTCTGGCTGGAATATAGACATGCCCTTAGTATTCACCTTTAATCCCAAACAATAAAGAGGAAAGTTAGTTGGGAGAAGGAAGCATCCATGTTTAAAAGTGATATCTAAATAAGAGGACAAAAAAAGTGATAAATCAGAGAAAGATTTGACAGAATAGGATATGTCCAACTCTCATGAGAAGAGAGGAAAAGGATGCTACTTATGGGAAAGAGAGTACAGTACAGGAATACAGTAGTTTGTGGAGAACAGAGCAGAGTTGAGAGGGAGAGAAGAGCAGCACAAAAAGAGAAGAGGAAAGAAGAGGGCAGTTTTACTGGGACAGTTTTACAGAGACAGGTTGAAGAGAGAACAAGCTAGACACAGATGAAGACAGAACAAGCCAGAGAGTGAGAAGGAGCCAGAAGATTAGAACGCATTGCCAAAGATAGTTTGAGACCCAGCAGAGCACAAAGCCAGAGATGCAGAGAAGCCAGCTTGAATCAGTGAGCTTGAGAGCAGTTTGAGCCAAAACAGCTGCATTGACTCAGCCAGCCAGAGATCAGAAAGAACCAGGACGGGGTAAGCTTAGGCAGAAAGTCTCAGAGGCTGAAAACATTCTAGGCCTAGATTAGATAGTAAGAAGGCTAGACGCTTCTGGGACTAGGCCTAGGTTAGCAGTCGGAAGCAGTAAGCCTCAGAGTGACAATTATTACAAGAGAATAAAAGTTACTTTTGCATTACTTTCTGCAACCTATGTTCCATTGGCATTACAGAACTAATTTTCAATGTAAACATGGAAGACAAATGTTATGGTTTGAATATGACCTGTGCCCCATGTGGCTTTAGCGCACATGGTCTCCATCCAGCTTGAGGGTAATATTTTGGTAGATTATGGGAACCTTTGGGACATGGGGCTTAGCTGGTAGACATAGACCAATGGACAACCTTGAGGCTATATCAAAGCCCAGATGCAGGTCCTATTCTCTGCTCTCTGATCTTCCAACAGGTGAGGTACCTCTGTCACACACTCCCACTGACATGTGTCTTCTGCACCACAATGGACTGTATCCTTTGAATTTTGAGCAAAACTAAACTTCTCTCCCCTTAAGTTAGTTCTGTCCAGGATTATTCCAGGCAATAAGAATATATCAATTAAGAATGTGTGTGTGTGTGTGTGTGTGTGTGTGTGAGAGAGAGAGAGAGAGAGAGAGAGAGAGAGAGAGAGAGAGAGAGAGAGGACGGGAGGGAGGAGGGCTGGAGAGAGGCCCAGTGATTATCTTGCCTTAATCACTGACTGCTCTTCCAGAGGTCCTGAGTTCAATTCCCAGCAACCATGTGGTAGCTCACAACAACCTGTAATGGGATCCAATGCCATCTTCTGATGTGTCTGAAGACAGCTACAGTGTACTCACATACATAATAATAAATAAATCTTTAAAAAAAATGGAACATTCATATTTATATATAGTTATATATCAGGCATGTCTATTTACAAAGTGATACTCATCACTTTGCAAGAATCCCTAGACAGAAGAGCCATTCTAGGCTGGAGTGAGTAGAGCAGATTTTACAAAGATAGACTTTCAGGGCTAGCAATTTGGCTCACTTGGTAGAACATTTGCTTGTCAGTATTGTAGTTACTTCTCTATTGCTGTGATAAAACACCATAACCAAGACAACCTATAAAACAAAGTGTTGCATTGCTATTTCATAGGTTTAAAGTCCATGATGGTTGTTGTACTGGCTGGTTTTGTGTGTCAACTTGATACAGGCTGGAGTTATCACAGAGAAAGGAGCTTCAGTTGGAGAAGTGCCTCCATTAGATGCAGCTGTTGGGCATTTTCTCAGTTGGTAATCATGGGGGAAGGGCCCCTTGTGGGTGGTGCCATCTCTGGGCTGGTAGTCTTGGGTTCTATAAGAGAGCAGCCTGAGCAAGCAAGTAAGAAACATCCCTCCATGGCCTCTGCCTCAGCTCCTGCTTCTTGACCTGCTTGAGTTCCAGTCCTGACTTCCTTTGGTGATCAACAGTAATGTGGAAAGTATAAGCTGAATAAACCCTTTCCTCCCCAACTTGCTTCTTGGTCATGATGTTTGTGCAGGAATAGAAACCCTGACTAAGACAATGGTTGAGCAAAGGCATGGTGGCAGGAACAACTGAGAACTTACATCTTGATGCACAAGTAAGAGGTCTAGAAAGCTAACTCCAAATGGTGTGAGTCTCTGGAAACCTCAGAGCTTGCTTCTAGTGAAACCCTTTCTCCAACAAGGGTACATTTCCTAATCCTTCCCAAACAGTTCCAACAATGGGGACAAAGTATTCAAGAATGAACCATTCTCATCCAAACACCACATTGCTCTCATTGTGTAAAGTCCTGGATTCTATCCCCAGTAACACATAAAGTAGAAGTGATGGCTCACAGCAGTAAGGAATTCAAGATTGTCCTTATTACATGGCGTGGTTAAGGCCAGCTTGGGCCAAATGACACCCTATCTAAATAATAAATAAATAACAAGTGAAAAAATATAGGAAGGTTGGAGGAAGATTTTAAATAATCAGGGGGAAGGAGAAGATGTTATATCATCCTAGTTCATGGGGGGTGGGGGGGAAGATAAATCAAGATGCAGGAATGGGCAGGCAGGGAGGCACTGAGGAGAGAGTGGTGGGTAAGTCAACCCAAAAAGAGTTTACGACAAATAAAGCTGGTAGAGTTTATACTTCAGCTGTTAACTATACAGTAACCTCTGCCTTTTGATGTTCAAAAATACAGTTCAGTAGAGGAATCAACCCAAAATCAGGGAGTAGGAAATGAGTGAGTGATAGAAAAGGCAGTGGGTATTTAGCCTGCTGGTGGTCAAATGTCTTTTCTAAAACTCACGTTGAAATTTAATTGACACTGTCTCGGTATTAAGAGATAAAAACTTACAAAGGCCCTTAGGGCTATTTTTTACAGAAGTGGGTAAGTTCCTGGTTTTTAATTATGAAAACCTTTAGACCTGTTTCTTTTCTCTGCCTCCTCTTATGTTCACTTGCTCTTCTGCCATGTTGGGTGCAGCAGGGAGGCCTCTGTCAGGTCCTGGCACAGTGTCCTTGACTCCAAGGATGGCATCCAGAATTATTTTTAAAAAGTTTGAAATAATAAATTACCCAGACTTAGGTTTTGTTATAGCAACACAAATGGACCCATTTGGGAATTTGGCAGGGGAAGGACAGCTTTAAAAAAGAGTGGGATTTAAATAGGAAGATCAAAAGATTTTATTTTGTAAAAGCAGGGAGTGTCAATGTTTACAGGAGAGGATATGAATCCAATAAAAGAGAGGAAATGTTTCAGAGGATGAAATTTGGATTTGTATTTCCCAAGTGTATTAAAAATGCTCAAGAAGTAAACTACAGGGAGATTACACCAGCTTAAAATGTAGCGGGAATTGGACTCACCAAGTCTTCCAAACAGAGCGGGGCAAGCAGCAGACCATAAAAGCAAATGAAGTTTCTACAAGCCCCATGTACTGCACTTCCTTCACTTGATCCCAAGTCCATGAGCTTTCTCAATGTTCTTCAGAATGGAATGGGCTGAGAATCCAAATGTAAAGGTTTCAAATTACAGGATAAGCTCCTGCACATACATACACACACACACACACACACACACACAGAGAGAGAGAGAGAGAGAGAGAGAGAGAGAGAGAAGCACACACTTGTGTTAGAACTAAAGCTACATAATATATTTGTGACTTCAAAAAGAAGTAGTACCTTAGTCAATGCTGTATTGACATGAAAAGAAACCATGACCAAGGCAGCTAATTAAAGAAAGCATTCAACTCGGATCTTGATTACAGTTTCCAAAGAGTCCATGGCCATCAGGGTGGGGAGCCGGCAACAAGCAGGCAGGTAGGCAGGCAGCAGGCAGGCAGGCAGGCAGGCAGGCAGGCAGGCAGGGAGGCAGGGAGGCAGGCAGCAGGCAGACAGGCAGGCAGTAGGCAGGCAGCAGGCAGGCAGGCAGGCAGACAGGCAGGCAGGCAGCAGGCAGGCAGGCAGGCAGGCAGGCAGGCAGGCAGGCAGGCAGCAGGCAGGCAGGCAGGCAGGCAGGCAGGCAGGCAGGCAGGCAGGCAGGCAGACAGGCAGGCAGGCAGGCAGCAGGCAGGCAGGCAGGCAGCAGGCAGGAAGGCAGGCAGCAGGCAGGCAGACAGGCAGGCAGGCAGGCAGCAGGCAGGCAGACAGGCAGCAGGCAGGCAGGCAGGCAGGCAGGCAGGCAGGCAGGCAGGCAGGCAGGCAGGCATGGTGCTGAGGCAGTAGCTGAGGGCTTATATTGTATCCACAAGTTTGAGGCAGAAAAAGAGGGGGAAAGCGATTTTCTCTATCTTTTGAAACCTCAAAGCCCATCCCCCAATGACAGACCTCCTCTAATAAAAAAGCAGTTCCATCAACTAGGGACCAAGCATTCAAATATATTACCCTGCATGGCCATTTTCATTCAAATCATCACAGGTAGGTAACAGGTTTAAGTGTCACATTTAGCTTGAAACGTCACTCAGTAGCTTAGCAATCTTTTCCTTGGATGAATCTTAAGGTTTATTTATAAACAATCTTAAAACATATATTATTTTCCATCGATGAGTACTAAGATAATTGGCTTGGTTGTTTTACATTCATTAGAATTTTTTGTAATGTTTTCAACAACTCAGAAGTGACAGGTCAACTGCAGTTATTCTTCTTAGGATTTGACCTGAAAGAAACCATCCTTGAAAAGGATTTTTTTTTCCATTTCAGGATAGGCTGGCCAGAGGAGACAAATATGTCTCCTAATAAAAGATTTATGTAGCTGGTATTATCCTTTTATTCTGAAACAGTAAGGTCCAGTGTCAAGTTGATAGTATACTTCATTTTGTATTCCTACTCATATAAAATTCTAGTAATGATTTGAGAAAAACATGGTTTTTAAATAGAATGATGTTACTTTGTATATTTAAATATCAGAGAATTTTACCATTTTTATTTCAATTATACTCATAAAAACTTTCTATGATTGAACAAATGGAAGTTATTAGTCCAGGTTGATCAAATGGGTAGCCAGCCAGTTTAAGATACTGGCTCATGAAACCAATGTCAGAATGTTTATTATAGAATCCTAACCAGAGCAGTAGTTTTCATTAACTTATTCATGTTTTATCATGTTTGGAGACAGTGTCTCACTAAATAGCCCTAGCTGGCCTGAACTTACTGTGTAGACCAGACTAGCTTCACAGAGGTAGGTCTGCCTATCCCTGTTTCTCAAGTGCTGAGTTTAAGGGCATGAGCCAACATGCCCAGAAAGATTTTTTATAGCATTACGTATCTCAGAGATTTGTATTAGTTGTTTAGTAGTTCTAGTGAGAGTTATAGTTCTTTATAGTGGCTGAATCAGAATCCTTGCTCCAGGATGTTAATGGAAACACAGCCAGCCATATTGCATATTTTATGGCTACTCCTCTGAAAGAGACTTGAATACAAAGCTCACAATGTGAATCTTGGTTAAATACATATGTGAGACCAACCTACCTCAAACCAGCCTGTTGGGTGCGTTTTGTCCAAAAAGGTCTTTGTGTTTGGTTTGTCAAGTATCTCAGGCAATTTTATGCAACAAAATGTTGTGTGTATCTTTAGAATACCCTTATAATATGGATTAAAGGTTAATACTTGATTATATAAGCAACAGGATGCAAGGTATGCAATCATAATATGACAATATCTTAGGAGGCAACTTTAAATTTAGCAGCTGCATCATTGGATTTCTTTGCATTCCTGAAAGAATTTGCAAGCAAATAACTGGGTACTTTATACCTTATTGTCCCAGAAATAGAAATGAGTGCTACTATACAGGAGCCCAGAGTTGTATAAAAACACAACAAAACAGAGAAACAAAAACAAAACAGAAACAGAACCTTCATTTTTGTTCAACCTCGTTTTGAAATTAAAGTCCTGACCTATGATGTCATTTCTGGAACAGAAAAGCAGAAGTCATTTTCTACATTATTATTTTTTGGGGGGGGCATGGTTTTAAGATTTTTAGAGACTTTTTTTAAGGAGTTACTTGAACTAATTGCTTTTATTAGGTTGGAAACTATAGGCACAAAAAGTACATTTACACTTATAGTCCATCTTTTGAATCTTAGACCCATATTTTCACTCATCATAGGCAGCTTAAGGATGACCAGGCAGGGCTGGAGAGATGGCTCAGTGGTTGAGAGTATTGACTGTTCTTCCAGAGGAGCAGGGTTCAATTCCCAGCACCCACATGGCAGCTCACAACTGTCTCTAAGTCCTGTTCCAAGGGATCTGACGACCTCATACAGATATGCATATATATAGTCAAAATATCAATATACATAGGATAAAAATAAATTATAAGAAAATTAAAAATAAAATGACCAGGCAAAGTCGATCATGAAAACGTGCTCCTTCCATATCAAGTCCCAATACTACCAGTAAGTCTCATGTTTATAGCTCTTTATATGGTCTT
Organism: Tokudaia tokunoshimensis; assembly: GCA_036184795.1. NCBI lineage: Eukaryota > Metazoa > Chordata > Mammalia > Rodentia > Muridae > Tokudaia > Tokudaia tokunoshimensis. The sequence continues at coordinate 34,881,874 of BTHU01000009.1, read as the reverse complement.
GTAAAGTTTCCAATGGTCTCTTGTCCACTTAGCCCTCTGCTTGGCAGGGGGTATAGGTATTGGCTGTCTCCATGTTGCTGATGTAGTCAGCCCAGGCAGATGACTGCAGAAGAGGCTCATAATTTAATCTTCTTCAAGTCTCTGATTTTTGAGTCATAGCTGTTAGAGTTAGAGACTAGGGCAAATAAGTCTTGAGCTCTACAGAAGCAATAGCAATAAATAGGTTAGCAGGACAGGCCCGCTGGACCTTAAGCCAAGTTAGAGGGCTACACAGGGGGGCTTCGCTTTGAATGACAATGAGCTGGGAAGATAAGGGCAAGGGAAGGTCTTCGTTCCTCCGTAGGGTGGAGGACACCCTTTCTTCCCTCCATAATTGATGGGAAGCCTGCATGCCCTGGCCTTAGGAAGGTTCCTTATGGACCGGCTGCCTCGGAGTGACATGCGATCTGACAGCCACAGAAACACCCCACTCGGCCCTCAACCCATTCCTGCGGCAGCGTGCATGCAGAGCCGGAGCTCTGGAAGGGCAGCGCGAGGCGTTTCCCGCACCTCGTAGGCCGCCGCGTGCGGACGCAAACCCGGCGCGGGCTCGTACCGGGCCGGGCCCCGCCGCGCGCGCTCCCGTCCCGGCGGACGGTTGAGACCCGCCCGCCGCCAGGCCGCAGAGGTGCTGGGCGGGGCCGCCTGCAGCCCGAGCGCGCGGGCGCCGGGCAGGAAGACGCGGGCGGCCCAGTGTGCGCAGGCGCGCGGCGCCCCGCCTCCCCAGCGTCGGTCCGGGCGGGCGGCGCGAGCCCTCCCACTCTCCCCCGCGCCGCCTCACGGCTGCGGCCCTCGCTTCACCCCGACGCCCGGCGTGCGCGCCTGCCCGCTCGCCCGCCCGCCCTCCCGCAGGCCCGGGGCTCCAGCCCGCTCGTCCGCCGCCGCTCGCCGCGGCCCCGCTCGCGTCCACGCTGCCTCCCGGACCGGCGCGGCCGCGGGCCACCGCTGCCCCTCCCGCCGCCACCCCGCCCCCTCCCCGCCTGTTTCGCCCGCCCGCCGCCGCTCCGGATGAGGTGATGGCAACAGCCAACTTCGGCAAGATCCAGATCGGGATTTACGTGGAAATCAAGCGCAGCGATGGTGAGCCGCGCCTGGCCGGCCGCCCCTTTGATTGCTCTACGGGTTGTGGGGGCGGGAAGGCGGCGGCCCGGCGCTTTTGTGTGCGGCGTTGTGCGGGTGAGGCGGGCGTGGGGTCCGCCCGGGCGCCGCTGCAGTGCGGGGCCCCGGCCGCAGGGCGGGGGCCGCTCCCGGGTTCGCGGTCCTCCTCCTCCCCGGGGGGGACTCCGTTAGGGCTGACCGTGCCTCGCGCTGCCCCGGCTCTGCCTTTTACCGGTCTCTGCATCGGTGGCATGCAGAGAGGGTGGGACCGTGAAGATCGGGGGCTTCAGCACCCAGAGACCCGACTGGCGGCCACAGTCCGTTGGGGAGCCATCCGGTTGTTTTTAACTGCTATCCGGTTGTCAGGCCTCTTTGCCTGTCCTCCCCTCCCGAGCATGCTGCTTTCTTTTGCTGGTCCAGGTGCAGAGAAGGCTGCACTCGGCCATGAAAAGGGGTGGGGGGAGTAACGGAAAGAAATACTCCATACGCTCCTCCAAGGTGATGATACTGAAAGAGAAGGAGAGGAAGGAGAGAGGATGGACGCAGTCCACGGGAGACACTACTGAGAGGGTGGGGGTGGGCGACCGGATGTTGATATTTTCACACCCTCGGGAGGTAACTGAGAAAAGTGTAAGGCGAGGTGAAGAGACTTGTTTAATTCTTTTTTTTTTTTTTAAAGGCCCGTAGGCTTATGGGTGTTGCTGTAGTTCCTCTTGGGGGGTGGGGTGGTGGCGGTGGTGGTGTATTTTTGTCACTTCTAAGTGTAAAGTGAAAATCATCCGTATTGTAAATGGAATACTGAGTATAAGGGGATGAATGATATTAGAAATGCTAGTGTTAGGAGTTGATTCTTGACTGCATCTCACTTGTACCCAATTCCTTTTCCTTAACTATGGCCTATTCACCATCCTTTACCCCAATTAATAAGGGCATGGCTATGACGCCTACTTCTTGGTTTCTACCAAATTTGACCAATTCACATCAGAATACCTGAGTAGATTGGTTTTCCTGTTATTTATGATGTGTTGGAAGACCTTATATGGTTAATGACTTTTTTCCCCCTCCCTCTTTGCATCCCAAGTAGTTTGGTAACTGGAAGGATTATATATGAGAAAATATAACTTGTAGAGCTTTAGAAGTTACCAAATGGGAGAGGGATGCTTTCTGTACTTGAGTTGGAGTTTGCTTTATCAATTCTCTGAAGATTACTTTATGCTGTCTAATGCCATTTTATTTTTTGGTGAATATGGGTTGGCTGTATATTAACAAATAGAGTACTTACGTGCTAATTTAAAACTTGAAGTATAATAAAGAGCATGTTCTTTGCAGTCTTAAAGGTGTTAACTATGGCAGTTCCTGAAATTGTCAACAAAAATAACTCAGTCAAGAGATTGCTGTTTCAGTTTATTTGAGATGCCATTTTTTTTATTATGTATTGGACTTGAAGTAATTTTGGTTCTTTGATGGCTCTAGGATATAGGTTTATATTGTTCTTTCAGTCTTTAGTTTTAACCTATAGCAGAAATTGTGATACACAAATGCTTTATATTCCAGGTTAGAGTAACCTAGACATTTTCAAAAGTGGTTTTCCTCAAGTAGGGTAAGTCTGTATAGTGTGTATTGCCCTAACTGATAGTGTAAATAGTTAGCTCATGTAAATACTTAGATGATGCAAGAGAGCCAAAGTAGGTAACTTTCCAAAAACAACATTTAGAATATCTTAGTTTTGGAGACCTTATGATCTCAGGCTGGCCTTGAACTTGCTTTGTAGAACCTTGAACAGTTCCTGTCTCCACCTGAGTGCCAATTTGTGAGGATTTGGGGATCAAGTATTCACCAATTGAGCTACATCCTCAGCCCTGAGAAGCAGGTGACTTTCAAAGGAAATACCTGGAATTGAAAGTGTTCAATTTCATTTCTATGAGACTCCTCCACATGCTTCCTCTTTTCACTTTAAAGAGACTGTTTTTTGTTTTTTTCCTTCTATAACAGGTCTGTGACTGGATAAAATACTAGTGGCTATTGTAAAAAATAAAGTTGTGTAAATAAACCTAGTGATTGAATAAACACTGATATCCTGAAAACTCAAATCACAGGAGTAAATAAAGGGCCACTTCAGCCTGCTGTTAACAGGGTAATAGATACAGCGTTGCGCGTATGATCTTTGTCCCTGACTACTAGCTTTTCCTATCAATGATAGCCATATATTAAAAGATTCCAAAGACCAAATCATAAACCAAAATGGGCCTATTCGTATCTTTGAAGATCCTACAAAAATGCTAATCCCAGTAAGTCCTCACTGATGATTAAAACCAGCTTTCTAGTGGACTTCTGATTCCTAAGTCATGCTGTCTCATTCATGAGACAGCGTATTTCCTTAAGCATTGATTCTCAGAACTGTACTGTTTAATATGTTTTCAAACTCTGACTAGACATTCACTGTAGAGCAGTGGTTCTCAGCCTGTGGGGGTTACATAGCAGATAATTACATTATGATTCATAACAGTAGCAAGATTACGGTTACGAAGGAGCAATGAAGTAATTTTATGGTTGGGGGTCACCACAACATGAAGACATATATTAAAGGGTTGCAGCCTTAGGAAAGTTGAGAACCACTGGGATAGAGAAGGCAGTGGAGGCATGTGAAGATACCCACACCCCAACCACAGCCAGGATGTTACAGGATTAAAATACTTAATGGCCTTAGGAATGGCTTCAATACATCTGCATAACCCCCACACTCATGTGGGTGACAGGTGAGTGCCTTGCTCATTGTTGGATGTTTGTTTTCAAACATTGTTTAGGGCTGGTGAAAAAACAGCCTGATGATCTGAGTTCAGTCCCCAGGACATAGATGGCAAGAAGAGAGGACCAACCCAACCCCTTCCAGTTGTTCTTTGGCTTCCACACATGCCCATGACATGTGCATGCACAAATACACACACACACACACACACACACACAAAGGAGTAATTTAACAAAATTTAAAGTCCTTTTAGCCAGTCAACTGGAATTTTATCAGTAAGTGGAACCCCATCTATCTGTGCTCATTTTGTACTACCACCTTCCAGTTGGGGATCCCCTTTCCCATGGCCTCTCAGGTCAGGATCCTCAGAAATGAGTGAAATGGAGGGATCTAAGGTCAGGTTGGTTTATTGGTTGTTTGGGTTTTGCTTTGTTTCATTATGCCTTTCCTCATAATATTCAGAAGTCAAACATGGCAGGAATTTGGCTCTGTCAATCGAAGGCAAGCTGGTATGACATTGGAAGTTTCCCTAAAATAGACACCTCCATTTTCTTACCTATGCCTTACTATTACTTGATTCCAGTTCATTTGGAGTTAAGACTCTAAAAACTACAGTTACACAGCTACATAGCTAGATTGCCTTCATTGGGAAAAACACTTTTTAAAGCTGCACTATTAAAATAAAAATTGTCAGAGCAGTGACTGATTCCCCTTTAGGGGCCTGGGCATAGCTGAGAAGTGCTGAATACCTGAGAAGTGTAGCTGAGGTGGTGTTGGTCTTTGGAGGTCTCTTAGTTGATGTGTTATTTAATGGGAATTTTACATTTTTCAACTAAGAAAATCTTGGAAGATTATTTAATTCTCATTTTGTATAAATGGAAACTGAATCACAGGTCAGCGTGAGTAACCTGTCTAGATCACGTAGCTTGTCTGGGGAAGTTAACCTGTTTTGCATAACAAAAACCTGACTGCCCAGAATTACATTGAAAAGGGAATTCTCTGTTCTTTAGATTTATACAGCTTCCTACAGCCTGGTCAGTATGTAGAATTGTGTTTTGCTCATGGCAAAAGCACCACAGAGCATTGGGCTACCTTGTGTGATAATAGTTACTAGAGTGACACAAGACTTAAAACTGTGGGAGAAAAACATTCCTGTTTCTTAAACTCTGAGAAAAGTGTCTTCATTAAAGCATCTCTCCAGCCCTCGGGATGGGGATTTTAAAGGGCCATTAGAAATGTGGAGCCTGGGGCAGATAGTCTTACCAAGATCTTTAAGTGACCCAATTCTTTACATGCTTTGCCATCTATTCTTCTAGTTCATCCTTACTTGCTATTTAATGGGCTTCTAATGAACAGTCACACTTCAAATAATAAAATATAAGAACACAGTTGTAATTATGGCGCTAGGGCAGAAGGGGTGGTTTTGTAAATTGATCCTTTCCTTCTGCAGGTGACTAAGGCAGTAATGCTCTGCTGTTTTTATCAGGCGTAGCTGTCCATGTGAAGTAAAGAGCAAGGTGGGGAGACAGCAGACGAGGCATTTCATTGTGTAGAGTCAGAACTTGCCAAGCTCACATAGTTCGAAGAGGACAGAGCCTGGTCAGACGCTAACTCATCATTACTAAGTGTAGCAAATGTTGTCATTGACAATAGAAAGTTTTATACTTTGCGAATGTTAAACACACAGACCCCGGTAACAGAATTCCCTTCACTACCACCAAAGCTTAAACAATTACCGGTTTATAACACAGTTTAAATTTGCTAAGTTGGTGAAATCAGTTTCCAACATTTTGTCATTTATAAAGGTAAAGAGATAATTATCAAAGTTTTATTTTTTTTTAAATTTATTTACAATCCAGCCCATTCCTTGTCCCCCCTCTCTCCGAGAGGATGCTCCCCCATCAGTAGGCTCCCCCCCTCACCCCCAGGGCCTCAAGTCTCTCAAGGATTAGGCATATCTTCTCCCTTCTTAATGATATCCTGCTATACTCAGATTTGTTCCTTGTCCATTGTCATCAGAGAGGCTTCCTTCACCAGCACAGCGGGGCATGTACAGAGATCCGTAGCCATAAACTTTGCAATGACTTTCAAATGGCAGCTCCTTCACTACTTTCAGAAACCTCTTTATTAGTTTACTGGTCAGAAATGAGGAAAGAAACATTGTCTCTGGATGATAACTACCGTTACCATTGAATTGGGATGGTTCTATGCGAATATCTTAAGTTGCTATTTGGAAAAATATTTATTTTTAATTGGATAGTTTATTTATTTACATTTCAAATATTGTCCCCTTTCCTGGTTTCCCCTCTGGAAACCCCCTATCCCATCTCCCTTCCCCCTTCTATGAGGGTGCTTCCCCACCTACCCACCCACTCCTACGTCCCCGTTCTAGCATTCCCCTATACTGGGGCATCGAGCCTCCACAGGACCAAGGGCCTCCCTTCCCATTGATCCCTGACAAGGTCATCCTCTGCTACATATGCGGCTGGAGCCATGGGTCCCACCATGTGTACTCTTTGGTTGGTGGTTCAGTCCCTGGGAGCTCTGGGGGCCTGGTTGGTTGATAATGTTGTTCTTCCTATGGGGTTGCAAACCCCTTCAGCTCCTTCCATCCTTTCTCTAACTCCTCCATTGGGGACACCATACTCTCAGTACAGTGGTTGGCTGCGAGCATCCACCTCTATATTTGTCAGGCTCTGGCAGAGCCTCTCAGTAGACAGCTATATCAGGCTCCTGTCAGCTCTCAAAGATTTTTAAAAGTCACCTTGCTCCCATCAGTATCACAAAAAATTATGTATGTATGTATGCATGTCTCTGTCTCTGTCTCTCTCTGTCTCTGTCTCTGTCTCTGTCTCTCTCTCTCTCATCTAACTACTCCATTTTGTGACATATTGGGGAGAAGTTTGTATATTAACTTTCATTGTCAAGTGAATATACCTTTTAATTTTGGAGGAAACAGGAAAGAGCCAGGTAAACTGTCCTTGCTGAAACACAGAAAAGCAACCTAGTGTGGAAACCCAGAGTAGATGAGGCACTCAGAATGCATTCTTTGTAGTTACAAGTATACTTGCCATTAATACTAAATTGACCAGCTGGTTGTGGTGGCATAGTATATAATCTCTAGAATGCAGCACCCTGGAGGGAAGCTGAGGCAGGAGGATCTCTGCAAGTTTGAGGGTATGGTGAGGCCCTGTATCAAAACACAAAACAACAAAATTACAGTAATCTTTTGCATAGCTCAGTTACTGAATTCAGTCACTTTTTGATTACATATACTCTGCTCTGTAACCTAAAGTAATTGCTTAAGATGTTTTCTTGTTTTGAGGTCAAAGCAAATTCTTACCTTAAAGGATAGACATTTAAACTCTTGATAAAAAATAAGTTTTACTCTACTGGTCAACTTGTGGGGAAAAAATGCAGTTTTCTTTGTCACTCTTCAGCTTTTAAGAAAAAGCCAAAGTAGGATGATTTCAGGAGGAACATATCTGATATGAGAATCTGCAGTATGAAACTGCAGAACCTGAAACTTTGACTACTTGATGTGATATTAAAATTTGATACCTGGTCTTATATAAAGAGTTACAGTCAAAACGTGGGCACATTAAAAAAAATCAAATTAACTTTATGTGTATAAGACCCCCCACACACACACACACACCACAAATGGACTTCAGGATAGGCTCTTCAGTAGATCTGATTATGTGTGTGCAGATGAGCATTCCCAGTGAGACACACTAAGCCTCTGGGTCAAAACTGAAGTAGACATAGGAGGGGAAGAGCGGCCAATACTCTTGGGTTCAACTATGGCAGCTCATAACAGGCTATAATTCAGTTCTGTGTGATGCAGTACCCTCCGGAGCACATGGGTGCACGGACATACCTGCAAGCCACACACCTTTACTCAGGCCTTACATGCAAAGGTACATTTTCAAAAATCAAATAACAGTATCTTTGAAAATAGACATTAGTGCTTTCTCATACTTAACGTTTAAGTGCTTGGGAATGCATGGATGCTGTGGATGCCCTGCCACACAGATGAATTAGAGACCAAAGTAAAGTGAAGTGCGTGGGCAGTGAGATCTGGCCTAATGAGAACACAGAAGGACATGGTATGTCAACTCACTGTTGGTTAATTGTGCTAGCTTTTAGTTGTTTTCAAAGAGTAAAATGAGGAGCAGATGTCTTTCTTAAAAGTCCTACTTTATCTGGGAATGTAGCTCAGTGGTAGAGTGCAAAGGCCTGGGTTCCATCGTAAGCACTGTTGACTTGTTCGAAGTAAAAGTCCTATTTCCAAGGCTGAGAGTGTTGCTCAGTGGCATTGCAGGGCCTAGGTTCAGATTCCCAGCAGTGCAAAGCCATGTTTCTAAATAGGGCCTTGTGTAGGCCTTTCTTATTTCTGATTGTTTTCCTCATTACCCATTGTAATAAAACTTGCAAATTCAAACACTTACTAGAGTGTGAAGTATTTTGGAATATAGACCTTAAATGATTGTGGCATATCAAACTAATGAAATTTTTTTTCTGTTTTTTATGACATTTCGTTAAGTTAATTCTATATCATATATTCAGATGTGTGTAGAAATTCAGTGACTAGGATCCTAACAAAGAAATAAATCATTTACTAGTGTGACTAGTTCTAATAGACACATGCTCTACAATCATTTACTAGTGTGACTAGTTCTAATAGACACATGCTCTACAATCATTTACTAGTGTGACTAGTTCTAATAGACACATGCTCTACTCTGTGTACATCTGTGCTTTAGGCTCTGCAGTTATTCTCTGTGTCCCTCATGCTAATGCTTTCCTCAAGGACCCATATTCAGCTTAATACAGCACTGTCACTCTTGATAGCCTGGGCCAGTTAGACGCGTTGGCATTACTTGCCACTAGTGAGCTACTATTCTTCATTTTCTACGTTTTAACCTTCATTCTGATTTCAAGAGGTTCGAACTGTAATCCAGTTCTAGGTTTCTGGCAGACTACCCTTGGCTCCTGACAGCTGCTTTTTTCTTTAGAGAACCTGGGTTGGAGTCCTTATAGACACAGATTAAGGAAGTAGGATGTGGAAGCCGGTAGAGTGTTGTGCCAGCTGCTTAGTTGAGTGTGATTTGAGAGTAGACTCTCTTCACAGTTGCTGTAGAGGACTTCCCTCGTACATTTTATTTACTTTAAAAATCTTTCCCTTCTGTAACTTTTGGCATTAGTCTTTAACATATCATCTCTGCAAAATTATTTTTAATGATGGAATCAAGAAAGAATATGTGTGTGCTTGTATTTAGTGAACAAAGTGTCTACCTATTAGTTTCTGTCTTTTACACTTGCTGTTTACCTCAATTTCTTTCTTAAAAAGTTGACCCAAAAGCCGGGCAGTGGTGGCGCACACCTTTAATCCCAGCACTTGGGAGGCAGAGGCAGGTGGATTTCTGAGTTTGAGGCCAGCCTGGTCTACAGAGTGAGTTCCAGGACAGCCAGAGCTACACAGAGAAACCCTGTCTCGAAAAATGAAAAAAAAAAAAAAAAGTTGGCCCAAGCAGGAGGATCTGTTTAAATTGGAGACCAGTGAAACCCTATGTCAAAGAGTTAAAAGGTCACTCGTTGCTTTGATATCCAAAGACATTTAGTATTCCTGCTCTTTGTTAAATGTCTGACATACAGCATTTGATTATCACAACTGGCTATAAGGTAGGCAGTATCTTCTCTACAGAAGAGGAATGGAGCCTCACACAGATTCTAGTGTGGGCCTGGATTGTGACCCATTATTTTCAAGAGTTGTGTCTCCTAATGAAGGAGACCTGACTCGACAGCATGGAGAGGAAAGTGTGAATAGTGGAGGATGGCAGGAGGCCGCAGTCCAACTTACGGCACAGCATGGGGGAAGCCCCTGAGCTGGAAACACAGGACTGTTGGGAAAGGGAATTTACTATGGGATGGAAGGGTGGGCGATGACGGGGAAGCAGGGCAGGAGGAGGGTACCTAGAACACCTTGTTAAAGACTTGGTGTCTTAGTCAGGGTTTCTAGTCCTGCACAAACATCATGACCAAGAAGCAAGTTGGGGAGGAAAGGGTTTATTCAGCTTACATTTTCACATTGCTATTGATCACCAAAGGAGGTCAGGACTGGAACTCAAGCAGCTCAGGAAGCAGGAGCTGATGCAGAGGTCATGGAGGGATGTTATTGACTGGCTTGCTTAGTTTGCTTTCTTATAGAACCAAAACTACCAGCCCAGAGATGGTACCACCCACAGGGGCCCTCCCCCCTTGATAACTAATTGAGAAAATGCCTTACAGTTGTATCCCATGGAGGCATTTCCTCACCAAAAACTCCTTTCTCTGGGATAACTCCAACTTGTGTCAAGTTGACACACAAAACCAGCCAGTACACTTGGAAACAAAGGTAAGGTAAGGATCTTGGAATTAGTTTCTAGGACACTTGGAAAGTCCTGTAGGACTTAATCTCCTGAAGTCGGTAATAGGAGTTAGCCAGTGATTAGTGATAGATTAGAGAGACAGTACTACAGCAAAAGACAATTAGCTTGGATAAGAGTACATGCATGGTCTAGGGTTGGGTGAGCAATGATTTAAGAAGCAGATGAGATGAAAACATGGCAAGAACCTTTGTTATGTGGTGGTATCGTTTGTGGTAATGAGTTTCACATTTGAAAAGTCTGAGTACAGTTTGTTAATATCTTTAGTTCTGTTTAATCAAGCTAATCCTATTCATGAATACAGTGTAGAGTACTATGAAGCCTGGGTGTGTTGTGACAACAAAGAGACTAATAACTCTAGCTACTTTTTGCCATTGTTATCTAAAATGAATTCAAGGTATGGGACACTTCCAATAAATGTTTACCTGCAGTAAGCTTCAACAAATTGCTTTGCCTTAAGACTGAGAAGACTCTCAGAATTCCTGGAATGGAATAGAAAGGAAGAATTCCAGCAAAAATCTTGATTTTTATCTCTTTAAAAGATAAACTAATGTTTAATGTATTATATATATATGAGTGTTTTGTTTGCCTGTATGTCTGCACACTGGACATCGGAGCCCTTGGAACTACCGTTATAGATTGTTGTGAGCTGTCATGGGTGGAACTGAACCTAGAGCCTCAGTAAGAGCAGCCATCTCTCCAGCCACCAAAAGATAAAATATTTTGATTCTTGCAGTGGGACTGGTAGTGTGGCTCAGTTGCAGAATGCATGCTTAGCACCTGCACTTTCTGATCGCTGTCCTCTGTCCTCTGCTTTCACACACAGGCTGCCCTCTGTAAACATTTCTCTGTTCTTATTTTTGACATATGTTTTCCTGTGCTGGTGTTTGCCTTCTCTCCTCTTCCTTGAGATTCTGAAGACCCTTTTCAGTGTTTAGAACATTTTAATTGCTATTTGAAATGACTTAAGAAAGAGGTAGATAAGTACTCAGAGCACAGAGGGTTTCATGGCAGTGAAATTATTTTGGATAATAGTGTAATAATGGACATTTTCTGAAATCTATAGAAGTTAGATCACTAGGCAAGAATCCTACTATAAGCAAGATAATGATGTGTGATTATAGATTAATTGTAACAGATGTACCTGGTGCAAGATATTGATAGTGGAGGGTATATGAGAGAGGGAGGCATATGGGAAATCTTTGTGAACTTGCTGTGAATTTAAAGGGGGAAAGGGATATACAAACTTTGTCTAGGCGTCTTTTGAAATCATGTGCCAATTAATGGTAATTACAATAATTTAAGAATGAAGATGAATTAAAGCATGGAATTTGGGTTTGCTGCTTTTTTTTTTTAATAGAATCTCATGTATGCTAGGCTGGCTCTGCTTGAACTCACCGTGTAATGGGGGATGACCTGGAATTTAAGATCCTCCTGCCTCTCCCCTCCCCAGTGCTGGGATTATAGTTATGTGCTACTACATCCTGTTTATTCAGTGCTGGGGACTGAACCCAAGGCTTTGTGCTTGCTAGGCCATTGCTTGCTGAGTTTGTACATGCTAGGTAGTTCTCTGTCAATTGAACTATACCACATAGATTTTATTTTTTGTTTTTTGTTTTTTTAATCACACTTAGTCTTTTGACTAATATAAGAGAGTTGCGTTTGCTAACAAAGATAATTTCAAATGAACTATATGTTGTAGTGGGAAGGATTCAGATATGTTTAACAATTGGAATAAATAAATTCTCAATTTTATTCTATGGACATAGTGAGTTTATAGTTCATATACTATGACGAATGCTTAAGCATTGTACCTTGAAGCATTATCCTTGAGATCAGCCAATATTGAATATAAACCAGTTGAACAATAGCAGGTCTCTGCTATAAGATAGAAGCACATGAAATCTGTTTTCTGTTTAAGTTTGGGGTGCAAACAACATTAAAGTGTGGACTTTTGGTTTTGGGGCTACTTTTACACATAAAGCCTGTAATGTACTATGGGGCACTAAATAGAAGTGGATATAAGGATTTACCTTTATTTAGGAAATGAGAAAACTTAGAGGCTCTTAGTGAGAGAAATCTTGGAATTTAGTCACAGACAGCTCTTTGAAATACTGTTATTGGTTGTCTTGGGGTTTCTGTTGCTGTGAAGAGACACCAATGTCATAGAAACTTATATATAAAGGAAAACATTTAGTTGGTCCTGTCTTACAGTTTTAGAAGTTTAGTCCATTAACATGGCCAGAAGTGTGGCATTGTACAGGCAGACATGTTGCTGGAGAAGGAACTGAGAGTTCTACATCTTTATCTACAAGTAGTAAGAGTGCCACACTCACTGGGCATGGCTTGAACTTCTGAGACCTCAAAGCCTACCCTTTAATGACACACCACCTGCAACAAAGTCACATCTACTCCAACAAGGCCATACTGTCTAGTAGTGCCACTCCTGTGGCCAAGCATTCAAGTAGACGAGTCTATGGGGGCCATTTCTATTCAAACCATCACATTGGTCAAAACTTACATCGTTTCACTAAAAAAAAAAAGAGAATTGTCAAACATCTATAGATTAACAGATAGATGCTTAGCAGCTGGATTGTCTCTAAAAATTCTATAGATAAATTCCATTTCTATGCAATGTCTGTGCTAGGCATCAAAAGTCTAATCATTAACTATATGTAATATTACCATTTTTCTTCTTAGGGTTAAGTTTGCCTTACCCTTATAAATGTCAAAGGGGTTGGATGGGCAGGGGAATTTCTGTTGTTTGTTTTGTTTTGTTTTTCAGTTAATCCAACAAACTAATATTTGTTGAATGACTGTCCTTTTAGTCAGTGCTTTGAATAAGGAAAGGGCTTTAGAAAAGGTTGTCATGTCAGCAGTAACAAAATACTAAACTGCTGTCGTGTTTATTTAAATGTTATCTAGCTCTCTAATGTCTTTCAAAAATGGGATGCTAATCTCTAGTCAATGCCCTTTAGGCCTTCCTGCTCACAAGACTCCAAGGCTTAGACAGGCAGATAATCTGTCATATGAAAGATTCTCACTGTCATAAAAAATTGTGCTCAATTATAGCTTGGAAAGAGTGCTGATGTAATTGATCAGTTTGGGTCTCTGGTCCCCGTCTAATTTCCATGGTCTTCAGTTTTATAAACCTATTGTTTTAGGATTATGTGTGGATTGTTGATGCTTTTCCCTTTTGCATAACCCTCCCCAAACAGTGGGTATTTTCTATTTCCTTTAAGTTGCAATTTTATTTTGAGTGATACATTGCTTACATATTCTTATGCCTTTATTAAAAGTCATTATTTAAAATAAGTAGAATTTCCTGTTTTCTTGCTATCCCCCAAGTTTTTCCTTCCCAACCTTTAAGGGTGCTTTATCTATTCTTTGAGAGTTGATGTACCTCAGGTTTTGGTCCTAAATCTGAAGTATTTCTCACATAGTTCTCTCTCTATGGGTAAGGTGAATTCTCTCTTCAGCCTAGGTCAGGTGGTTCTGGACACGGAGTATTTGTATGTTATGTAATGGATTACTGAACATCTCTACTTGAGTGTTTCATAAATACCTCAAATTTAGTGAGCTTATAATGGAACCAATCCCCAAATGTAGATGTATGTCTCTCAATACTTTTCTTTATTCTTTTGTCTGTCTCTGAAACCTAGTTGTCTTCATTAGCTCTTTGCCCTGAACCTCATATCCTATCCTGAATTGTCTTATCTGCTCAAGTATCCCTTTACCTTTCTCTCTACCCCTGCACTGTTACTTTGATCAGTTCTAATCTGTGTTGCAGCTACAGTTTCCTGAAGGTTTCTCCACCTTTGCTTTAGTTACTGTGTCTTGGTGAACCTGAGCAGTTTGACCCACCTGCTATCGTCATTCTTGCCACTTGGAATCATGGGGTATTCAGACATGGAGGGTAACTCCTGTTTTTCTTTTTGGCCATTGTTAAGCATCCAACCCTTGTTAATTCCTACCCTAGGATGACTCCCAGCTTTTGTGCTGAGTCCCTTTTGTTTATTCTCAGAATGCTCATGAGAGTAGATGAACTCTCTAATTTGTCTGGTCCACTCTATTCCCACTGTCTTGCAGATGACCTGTACAGAAGATTGCCTATTTACTGAGTCAGTGATTAAATGAAATAACTGTACTACTCCTTCTGTATAAGTTTAGAAATTCTAAAAAAAATGGTTTGTGTGGCTGATCTCCAGGCATAAAACATATGACTTAACAAAGTGGTATGTACTATTGCTCTTAATGTATACTTAAACTTTCTTTTTAAATGTAATTACCTATTTTGATTAGCAATATAGTCCAGAGAGCATGTACATGTATTAAAGTCTCCATCCTTTGCCCATCCCCATTTGTTTTTTCAGTAGACAGTGTTACCAACTGCTAGTTTAGTCCAGAGCTCTGTGTGTGTGTGTGTGTATGTGTGTGTCTGTCTGTCTATATATCTATGCAGGAGAGATATGTGTAATTATATGTCTCCCTACATGATAACTGTATAAGGTGATAACAATTTAGTTTTCTGAGATGGACTCATTACTGTGTAGCTCAGGCTGGCCTAGACCTTGTGATAGACCTTTTGCCTCCGCTTCACCCTGTTCTGGTAATATGTGGGTGCCTTCCTACCCCCCAGCGATTGAATACATAGTGTCATTCTTTTTTATGATTACATTTTGTTAGTAACTGAATATACTGGTATTTTATTTACTCATCTTTTATTGTTACACACACTTAACCCTTATTTGCAGTTACTGTATGAAGGGAGTATATGCATGTGCCGTGGCATGCATGTGGAGGTCAGAAGACAAGTTAGGGAAGCTGGTTCTGTCCTTCCACTGTGTATGTAGGTCCTGTAGTTCCAACTTAGGTTATCAGGCTTAGTGGCAAGTGCTTTGCTTTTATGTACTTTATCCATCTTGCTGGCTGGCCCTTTCTTTTTTTAATTAAAAAAGATTAAATCAGCAAGGATTAAAATCCTTGAAGTAGAATCAGTGGTCAAAGAATTGTTTATTTTCAGTTTGCTGGAACTTGCCCATTTGCCTTCCAATAAAGCCACGAATTTACCTTCCTATCTGCAAAGTGCCTGCTTTGTTAGCTCTCCTATCTAGCTTTTACTTCTAGGCATTGTTCTTAACACTAACTTGAACTGGAAGCAGAATTTCACTCTCCTTTTGAAATACCTTCAGTTGTGTTCTAAGACACACACACACACACACACACACACACACACACACACCCCAACTTGTGGGTTGCCAATACTGCCTTAGGACAAATTGAAACTTAGGACTTCTGCACTCACTCTCTGTGTGTCATAGTTAGCCTTTAGATGCTATGTGTATCAGTGTTTTTACAAGTATTTATTGTTATTTCACCCAAAGAGCATTTTTGACCCTAGTCACTCCCCTCCTGCCTAGTGAAAATTTAGTACCATTGATATCTGTGCATCTCTTTATGTACATGGCCTTTATTTAAGAATGCCACAGACTATCATGATACTTGAATATAGATTGTTCTGAGAGCCATGTTTTTCACTGCCTTACAACATTATCTTAACGGTGAGAAATGATGCTATATTGAGACGATTTCTCTTGAGTTGGACTATTCCCAGAATACCAGCCAGCCTACTTGATAACACTATTAGATAACCTCAAACTCAATAGTTTGACTTTAGCCTTTCCATCCACACTTGAGCTTCTGTGAGTTCACTCTTGTGTATCTAGATATGCAGAATTTTGTATTTTGTATTTTTTTTAAAGATTTATTATATGTAAGGACACTGTAGCTGTCTTCACACACACCATAAGAGGGCATCAGATCTTATTATAGATGGTGTGACCCACCGTGTGGTTGCTGGGATTTGAACTCAGGACCTCTGGAAGGTCAATGTTCTTAACCACTGAGCCATCTCACCAGCTCCGTATTTTGTATTTTACTGGAACTATTTAAGAGCTTGAAAGAATGGTTTTTGTCTCAATTCAGCCAGACAGTCAAGGCAGAAATTTGAAAAAATTGCTTAGCTCCCCTACCACAGGTTTCCATTGGTGGTGTAGCAGGGATCGTGGTGAGAAATTGCTGGGGAAGTAGTAAGTAACTATAATGCGTGTTAAAAAATACTACTTAAGTATTTCATGTTAGGATATGTTTAAGCACAAGAGAAGATCCCTCTATGTAGCTAGGGCTTGAATGGAATTTCCTTTGAGTAAGAATTTGAGCCAGGGAGGTAGGTAAAGTGGCTCAGTGTATTCAGCAGGACATCTGGGAAGACAGCTTCTTCACGTCTTTGAGCCTTCAGCAGAATGTTGTTTTAGCAACATGGGTGTGCAAAATCTTTTTCCTTAACAGAGGTATATTTTTTATATTTTACACCGAAGGACATGTGAAGATGTCCTTTAAAGCTCTTCATTGTTTAGATTTACTTAGTTCATAAACCTTATTTAGTTTGGAAGCTACGTAAAGTGAATCTTCACATTTTTATGTGTTGTGTGTATGGTCGAGTGTATGCCACCTAGAGCATGCTTGTAGAGGTCAGAGGACAATTTTGTGCAGTAAGTTCTCTTCTTCCACCTTTAGGGATGTTCTGGAAGTAGAACTAAGGGATCATGCTTTCTTGTCACCACATTAAGTGGACATTTGGATATTTAATTAAAAAGTGCCCCCCCAGTAATCATAATTGTTTTAGATATTAAACTTTTATATTCTCTTTACAGTTGAATTGTTGAATTTTTAAATCTTTACGTACCAAACTCCAAGTATACAAAACATTAGTGAACTACAGTGATTTAATAGTCTTTAAAAGGCTTTGCAATGAACTCTTCCAAATGATCATTCTACAGTTATCCCAGAACAACAGGAAACCCAGGTAGACCTTTAGCTTCCATGTCATTCCAGGGGAACTTATAGTCCTCTTCAAAACAGTGGACTGAAGATGAGAAAAGATTGGAAAAAATGTAATTTGTTGTATATAGTATGGATAAAAGTGTATCTCATTTTAAAGTTATCCTTTCTTCATGAAAATCTAAGCTATAGCGTGTCTCCTTTTCCCCTGGTATCAAATGTTAGGTTTATGTTTAAAGTCTATGAAAGACCGCTGGACTTTTAAGTTTAGTAATAACAGTAGCATAAAGGTGAACCAAAATAGAAAGAACTCTTTGGCAAAATCCCATTCCCTAGGGATTTATTAAATAGCAACAGTACAGATAGTTACCAGTGTCAGCTGACACATTATTTTGCCCTTCTATAACGGTGTTTTGTTCCAGCAGAGCTGTTGATGGTGTATTGCTTATAGTAGTCCTGATTAAGGACTTTATTCATCATTGCTTAGATTAGCTAATAAAACCTGGATATCAATTTAAGAGTTTGACTTATGCCGGACTTGCCTACTCATCTGTGCCTATATAATCTCTGAAAATTTAGCTGAATCCTTTCTGGCCTTTTACTTATTAGGAGTAAATCTATATTTTTTTGTTGAGCATAAGCAGCTTTTAGGCAGTTAATAAATCAAGATGCAATCCATTGCTATGAATTAGTATTATTAAGTACTATGTACTTATCAATGTTTTTCATTTTCTAAATGATGCTTTTCATAGCATACTTGATGTTTATAAAGTCATTCTGTTCTAAGATAATATTTAGTAATCTTTTTTCCAACATTGTGACATTGTATAGTTAATGATAGTAGATCATTCTATTGAAATTTATCAGCAACAGGTTATCTTTAAGTTCCTGAAAGATCATGTCTTTTAGAATCCTTTGAAGAAAGGAATATTATCTCTTAAAAAAAAAAATCTTGAGACAGACCTCCTCAGACACCCCCCTCCCAAATTTAATTAATATAAAATATTTTGCTATGACTGGAAAAAGTGCACTCAGGTGTTTCAATTTATATTCTACACTGGCAGTCGGTTCTTGTAACTAAATTAAAATTGATTAGAATCAATATCACATGTAATATGAGAAGCCAGACATGATAGTGAGTACATTCATCCCCAAATTCAGGAGACTGAGGCAGGAAGTTTTCCTGCTCAAGCATCCTTGATCATGTAGCAAAAAACAGTAAGAGAAGGGAACAGGGAGAGAAAGGAAGAGACGAATGAAGACAGTGTTAACAAGTCAGGAGATGACGCAAGTGGCAAAGTGTTGATCAGGATTATATCTGGTAGGGAAGGACTTTGAAGAAAGTCCTTTCAGATACCTGTTTACCAACTCCTTTAAGTAGCATTCCCTCTGGAAACACCGGGGCATTTAATCTGAGTATGTAACGGTAAAATTAAAGTTTCATAATAAAAGCTACTTCTTTGTTCTGAGAATGAATATTTATGCATGCTTTTCTTCTCTCCTGCCTGAGACACAAGCTGTAATATAACTAAGTTTTATTAGCTTAATTTTAAAAGTCCATACAACAAAACAGCAAAATTGCAAGTAACTTAGTCATATTCTTATTGAAAATTTGAGGAGATTGAGCATGGTTTTATTAGTAAATAAACTAGAAAAGTGTGTGTGTGTGTGTGTGTGTGTGTGTATGTATGTATATTTTGCATGTGTAGAGGTCCAGACAACTAGTAGGAGTTGTTTCCACTGTGTGGTTCCTGGGGTTTGAACTCTGGTCATCTCCATATCTAGCCTTGTTCAGGAATCTTGTATTTAAATTTATTGGGCTGGTCAGTGGTGGCGCATGCCTTTAATCCCAGCACTTGGGAGGCAGAGGCAGGCGGATTTCTGAGTTTGAGACAGCCTGGTTTACCAAGTGAGTTCCAGGACAGCTAGGGCTACACAGAGAAACCCTGTCTCAAAAAACATAAATAAATAAATAAATAAATAAATAAATAAATAAATAAATAAATTGGAACACAAGGTATATTTTTGTATTTTTTATTATATGGCTGTATATATGTGAATCACTGATTTGTTTTTTTAAGTGTGTATATGATTTTAAATTATATTTTAAAATGCAAATCATCAATTTTTGTCTTAAAATTTATCATACCTCAAGTATAGCCACTAGAGTTTACCAGCTTCAAAGGGTTTGGAAATCACCATTATAAACAATTTTTATAACGCGTTTTATTTTACTAATCATTTATTAACTTTTACATTTTGAGTGTATATGTAAAATTTTTATCTTATTTAGAAACTAAGGTGTTAATAAATGAGACAAGAGAAAACCTTATAGAAACATTTAAGAATTCCTGATGAAATATTGTTACTTTTGGGGAAGCCTTCCATTTATATACTCAAGTATCCTCAACCTTATAATTTGAATAATTACTCACAAAAACATTGAGTTTGTAATTCTAGGTACATAATAAGCAGCTGCAACCTTCTTAAAAGCTGCTTGAATCTCAAAGGAATTTTTTTAATGTTTGTTCTATTTAAAATAAAACACACATACCTGCTATATATTAATAAGTATTCTGCTTTTTGAGTGCTTGTAATACAGTTTTGTCAGTGCTCTTGATTGATTTATTTTGGCTCTTGGCTCCTGCATTTGCAACCAAATTATACTTTCTATGCTAGACAAGGTTTGTGCTAGCCTAATTGGTTGCTGGCATTTCTTATCCTCACAGCTGCTGTGAATTCAGCTGTAAACCAGGAAATATATAATAGGGTTCTGTTCTCGGAGCCCAAAAGGCAATTGTCAACGTGTGAAACCGGTTTTTGACAGTTCGATAATTATATGAACTTTACAGATTAAAGATCACAATACCGACTTGAAGGAGTCATTGACTTTTAAGTAATTAGAACATTACTGTAGAGGTGTTTAAGTAGAGTGAACATAAAATGACATTGAAATAAAGGTTATGATTTCAAAATATTTATTTAGCTAGTCATATTTTTATAAATTATATTGATATTTAAACTTGTGGCATTTACTTTTCTACTAGGTTCAATCATAAAGTTGCCTGTCTGCTTTCCTTCCTTTCTTTTATCTAATATCTGAATTTTGGTCTAAGGAGATGGCTGAATTGGTACAAGCACAAAGACCTGAGTTCTAATCCTAGAACTCATGTAAAACAAAAGTTGGGCATTGTGGACTTGTAATCCTAGCACTGGGGAGGGCAGAGGGGTAGACCCTCAGGAGCCTACTGGCCTGTCAGACTACCCTACTTAGTGAGTTTCAGGCCAGTGAGAGACCCTGTATCAAAAGAAGGGCATTTCCTGAGGGCGACACTAGTGGTTAGCTCTCGAGCATTTAATATATGTGAAAATGTTACTGGTTGTTTCTCAGTATAAACATATGAGCGTATTTTTGGGCAGTGCATAGACATGATCCATTGGAGGCCAATGAGCTATCCCTTACCAGTGATATGTGTCAAAATGCTGATGGGGAAACTGTACAGTTATTTAAAAGGGAAGAAAATTTTGTGTATTAATCATCAACCTAAATTCTAACTAGCTTCAGTAGTGTGGCTGATGCGTGAGTCAGTCATTTGTATATAAACACAACACTGTCGACATGCTTGGTCAGTGTCTTAGGGTTACTATTGTTGTGATGACACACCATGACCAAAAGCAAGTTAGGGAGGAAAGGGTTTGTTTGACTTCCATCTCAACATTGCAGTCTATCACTGAAGGAAGTCAGGACAGAAACTCAAAACAGAGCAGGGACCTGGGGACAGGAGCTGGTGCAGAGACCATGCTTACTGGCTTGCTCCCATACCGTGTTCAGCCGTTCTTTTTTAGAACCCAGGACCACCAGCCCAGGGGATGGCACCACTCACAATGGGCTGAGTCTGTTGTAAATCTCCAACTCCAATAACCCTGTGTAAAAAAACATACAACCCAGTTATTATATTTACAAACTGTACACCTAGATTGGGCAGATCTACTATCACTAATCTATTCCCCAGCTATGAGATTCCACTAGGGTTCTGTTCCATCTTCCTTCCACCTCTTCTTCCTCAGTTCTTTCCCTTTCCTTCCACTGCCCAATCACAGGCTTTAGCCTTTATTTGACCAGTTAGAATGAGAAGGTTCAAGTGAAATCACCTGAGTAGGTGATCCACTCCTGGGGGCAGCTCCTTTTGAGGAAGCAGAATTAACATCAAAATACAAACAGTACCAGGGCAACCCACAAATTGAGCCCTCATCCATCAGTCACTAATTAAGAAAATGCCCTACAGCAGGATCTTAAAACATTCCACCCTTTCAGTTAACTCTCATTTGTGTCAAGTTGACATAAAACCTGCTGCACAATGAGCAATAAATACGGTCAAATTAGATGTATATGCAATGTTTTTTATCATTGCTTTCTGCTCAATTCCTGTATTTTCTCCCAACATTTTTAAGTGCTTTAATGCTCATTGAACACTAAGCCAAACAAGGTGGTAAATGAGTGTGTTAGAGGCTTTGAAAATGCATTGAGGATCTGTATACCTACTAGAAAAAGTTTCCACTTGAATATGATTAAAGCATTGTCTTACTTCACTCTTAGACAATAACCAAGACCACAGAATTGACTAAAAATCAGGTCTATTTTATTAACATTTCCCGAGGCTTGAAAAGCCAAGATTGTCTAGATTCGTCTGCCCAGGTTCTGTTAGGCTGTCGTACTACTTTATGCATGAAGGGAAAACAGAAGGGAAAGTGGGGACAAGAAGGGGAAGCTGAACTCGCTTAATAATCAGTTCCAGTAGCAACTAATCTCATTAAGTGAGAAGGTGAGCTCCTTCAGATGGTATTCAGTATTTTATTAGCACCCTAGATCCCTCCTTGGGGCCCAGATGCCTTCCACTAGACCCTACCTCTGACTGCTTTGCCTAAGGAATTAAGCCTCAGTATGGGGCTTTGGAAGTTAAGACAAACCATACTTGGATTGTATGTTTCTACACCTAACTACTCATTGCCCTTTATACATACATAAAAGAACAGTAATCCCATCTCAGTAGTTGGAAAGCCTTAACTCCTTCTAACCCATAGCCAGTAAATCAAACAAGTTATCCACCTGCAAGATAGAAAGGTGGGCAAGTCATAATAAAATAGCCCCCAAATCAACAGGGAAGCCATTTTTAAGGCTCCCAAAGCACCAGGATAAGGCCTCAGCTGCTCTCAGTGCTGTTTGTGTTACCTGCAAACTTTCTTGGGTGTTTGATACTGCTGGTAACCCGACTCGTTCTGAGGGCCTAGATAGTACTGATTCCTCTTCCATAGGTCTAGTAGGTGCTGCCCTCACAGAGGCTCTCCTTACTAGTTCTTTCCTGCCTGGGCTCTCAAGTGGTTTTTTCATTTGAAATTTGGGTGATTGCAGTCAGCATTGTGCTTTCATTGTCTGCACACCTTCAGAGCTTGCTCATGAGAGACCACCAAGGATTATTGGCCTATGCTCTTGAGAGTTGTGGCCTGAACTTGGGTACTTTAGGCCTTTGCCGGAATCCTGGTGTTTTGATTGCATAGTGGAGACAGCTCTTGGGACTGTAACTTGAAGTTTAGATAGAAAAAGAGTGGCAGCCAAGCCCATCTTTGGAATTTCTTTTTTTTATGTTGTGTCAGCCAGCTTTGTGTCACTGTGACAAAATACTTGAGATAATGAAAGAAGTTTTTGTTGTTGTTGTTTCAAAGTTTCAGTCCATGGTCACTAGGCTTTGTTGCTTCTGTAAGACAGAACATTATGACAGGAAGGGGGAGGGATGATGTGGGGCAAAGGGACTCAACTCAAGATCAACTAAAGGCAAGGTGGGGGGTAGGATGGGAAGGTAAGGTAAGAGGTAACTGGACCAGTAGTGTCACCAGCCTTGAGGTTGGGGGCCATTTTATATCCAGACTACAACACCTATTGTCCTAATGATTAGTATTTAACTTCCTTTTTTGGAACTAATACATTTAGCTCAACTATACTTGTAGATGCTTCATGTACCTAAGCTGAAATTTTCTGAACTTTGATTCTCTATTTTCTTTTTGACATTTCTTGCTCTCAAACCAGCGTTAACAGTATGATTATACAGCCCCTTTTGTATTTGGTTTAGGAATTAGTTTGGCATTGTGGTGATGGACACAGAACATTCAGGTTCTTTGCAATGAATATATAATAAGGGTGGGATTAAATAAAAGAGGAGGGACTGGCAAGATGGCTCATTTAATAAAGTGATTAGTGTGTTAGTATGAGAGCTTTAGGCAAGTTCCCAGCATCTACATAAACAGCTAGACTGGAAGTATGTGCTTGTAATCCCAGCTTTGGGAAGGCAGAGATAGGCAGATCCTTGGAGCTTGCTGGCCTAGCATAATAATCCCAGGTCCCAGTGAGAGACTCTTATCTCCAAAACAAGGTGGATGCCTCCTGAGAAACACCATTGCCTTAAAAATGAATACACACACACACACACACCCCATAATTGAAACATACCCCTGACAATCTGAAAATTATATTGATGCAATATTTCTTGTACACTTTTGTTTAAAATGTTAGTTTCTTTGTCAGGCTTGGTGGTACACCCTTTAATCCCAGCACTTGGGAAGCAGAGGCAGGCAGATCTCTTAAGTTTGAGGCTTGCCTGCACTACAGATTAGAAAGGACTACGTAGGGGAACCCTGTCTTGAAAAGCAAAACAAAGTTGACTGCTTTGACATCTCTAAATGCAGGTCTTTTCCAAGTAAAAATTGACTTAAAAGCCTAACTTTGGGCACTGAAAACCAAGAGATATGCTATTGGAAATAATGATTATGGACAAACTTTATTCTACATTGAAAAAGAAGCAAGAAAACAACTTAACAGGTAATACTTCCTTTAGGTAGCTTGGGATAAAGCTGAAAACTTGAAAGTCTGCACATTTTAAGTTTTTGAATCTATAGGTTGTTAATAATATGGCAGATTTTATGAAATATAAATTTAGCAGTTTTCAAATCTAACTCCTGTTTTCTGTGAATATGATTTGACAATGGATAAATATTCTAGTCAGAGACAGGATAATATGTTCATGTATTGGCATCAGTCTGCATTAGACATGTATATGAAAGCCAAACAGACATAGCTCAAAGATAACACCATGGAGTAGAAGGTTTAGAAATGCTAAGTGGGCCGGGCGGTGGTGGCGCACGCCTTTAATCCCAGCACTTGGGAGGCAGAGGCAGGAGGATTTCTGAGTTCGAGGCCAGCCTGGTCTACAAAGTGAGTTCCAGGACAGCCAAGGCTACACAGAGAAACCCTGTCTCGAAAAACCAAAAAAAAAAAAAAATCAAAAAAAAAAAAAAAAGGGAATGCTAAGTGGGTGAGGTCGGAGCAGTTGACAGCAGAAAGCGCTGCTGTGCACAGTAGCATATGCCTAATCCCAGGACTTGAGGTTAGCCAGGCTGCGTAGCAAGATGCCTCTAAAACTAAACTCACTGAATAACTGATTTGATTGAAAATTGCTCCAGATTTGTTTTTCCTAGCTAGGTTTTAAGAAGTTTTTCCTAAGGGAAGCAGTCCAAGAGAACTAATGCTGAAAAGTCAAGGTATTCATCTTCTGTGCACTGGAAAATCCATACCAATTATTTGTGACTTTTATCTCTTTAGTCAGTTGTCATACTTTTAGAACTCATAAACAGACTCTCTGAAGAAGTGCTGTGTATTTACAATTTAAGAAATGTTTCTAGAAAATGCATGATACAGCTAATCATAGGGAAAATTAGAACAATAACAAAAACAGTGCATAGAAAAACTCTTTAGATGTTGAAGCAGTTCTTGAAGAGAAATATGTAGCTTAATTGCTGTGGGAAAAAAAAGGAAATGTGAAAGATGAACGAGCTAAACATTCTTTTTAAAAATGTAATGGGATCCACAAGCTGGCTCTGTGGAGGGGGCACTGCTGCCAAACCTGCCATCCTGAGTCTGACCCCCAGGTCTACACGGTGGAAGGAGAGAACCAACGCCTTCCTACAAGTTGTCCTCTCACCTCCACAGGATGTAGCACGTATACACCCCAGTTTACACGCATGCACACATTCAATCAATCAATCTGATGAAAATAGTTTTAAATGGGAACCTTAGAAAAAGTCTAGAAAAGTTATCAAAATTCAGTAATAGAAAACTATAATAATCTTGTAATTATACAGGAGATTCTTCTCAGAAATAACATCAAAGGCCATTTGAAGAGTGCTTACCAAACACTAGAGGTTCAAATAATTGTGGCTTTTTTTTTTTAATTCTAGATTTTATTTGGAGATTGGGTCTTATATAGTGGTTTGACCTCTAACTTGGCTATATAGCCAAGGATGACCTTGAACCTCTTGATTTCCTACCATCCCATTTTATGACTTTGTACCCATTTAATTAATTCCAGAGTATAGGAAAGAGAGATATGCTATTATAAGTCATTTTGTGAGCTTATGAGATAGATAGCTCAGTGGATAAAGGTAGCCGCTGCCACACCAAACAGTTGAATTTGGTCTCTGAGATCTACATAGTAGAAGCAGAGAACCAGCCCCTGCAAGTTGTCCTCTCACTCCACATGGGTTTTGTAGCATGTGTGCATCTACATCCACAAACACAAATAAAATGTTCATTTACAGCTAGATTTCTTAATAGTTTGATACTATGTATTTACTTTTTTGAATGGGAAAACTATTTATACAAGCAGGCAAAAAGGCCAAGACAAACTCTTAAGAATTGTAAGGTGGGAGAGACTGTTTTAGAGTAAAGCTCTCATGACAGTTGTCTTCGTTAGGGTTTTACTGCTGTGAAGTGACACCATGACCAAGGTAACTCTTGTAAGGACAACATTTAATTGGGGCTGATTTACAGGTTCAGAGGTTCAATCCATTATCATCAAGGCGGGAAAACATGGCAGCATCCAGGCAGGCGTGGTGCAGGCAGAACTGAGAGTTCTGCATCTTTATCTGAAGGCTGCTACAAAATACTGGCATCCAGGCAGCTAGTGTGAGGGTCTTAAAGTTCACACCCACAGTGACAAACCTATTCCAACAAGGCCACACCTACCCCAACAGGGCCACACCTTCTAATAGTGCCACTCCCTGGACTGAGCATACACAAGCCATCACAACAGTGTACCTTGGATTCAGAGATAAGGAAGTCAAGTCATGCATGTATGCTTCAGCTACGAGGAAGTAGTTTTGCAGATAGCAGGAGAAAGTGCTTTTTAGGAAATGGTGCTGAACAAGTTGGTTTTCCTAAGGTCAGGGAAGGAAGTTGGTTACCATATACACTAAGTGCCCAGAGATTAAGGACATAAATATGAATGGGTGTGTTAGACTTTTGAAGAAAATATAAGAAACTGTCTTAAGTGATCTCAGTCTGGTGAAAAAAAATTATATAAAAAAGATAATTATAAAAAAGTTTGTTCTTAGAGTTTGTTCTTAGAGGTATGTGTTGGTAAAAATGAAAGCTTCAGATTACATGGTTTCTAGTTAATCTGGTCATGTGGCAAGAAGCAAATATCACTTCATTTTGCTACACTTTCTCTAGAGTTTAGTGTTAGCTGGTGCGTCTGGTTGGTTTTGTTTTGTTTTAAACTAGATTTATGCATTAAAATATTTTTTTAGTGTGTACTTTGCATGTATGTCTGAGCACAACTTGCATGCCTGGTGCCTATGGAGGCCAGAAAAAAGCATTAGCTACCCTGGAATGGGAGTTACAGATGGTTGTAAACCACCATATGGGTGCTGAGTCCTCTGGAAAAGGACAGGTGCTCTTAACCACTGAGCTCTCTAGTCCCCACCTGGTTGTTTTGTATTTTGAGGCTTTCTGCCCTGACAATTGGAGTTTCAGATGTTCCAACGTCTCAAAACCAGCTTACGCTGGGTGTTCTTGATTTTCTTTTTCTCTTTATTGATAGTCTGTATAGGCTGATTCTATAGGTTCAAGACTTTGACATTGTGATTTATTGTATGAATACTTCATATTTTGTTTTACATTTCATCACAGTATAGAAGCTCCTCTTAAAACTTGGGATGTGAAAATGGTGCAGTAGGAATATTTTTATTGGTTGATTTTTTTTTAAATCTTTTGGAATGTGTATTCCATTTTCAGTTGTGTTCATCATGTTGTAATTTTACAGACCCAGTCATACTCCTCAGCCCCTACCATAGCCTCTCCACCTCCTGCTGGTTGTTCTTTGTTGTCTTGAGACAAGATCTTGCTACATACATATATACATACTTCATACATACATACATACGTACGTACGTATGTACAGACAGACAGATGGACGGACGGACGGAAGGACTTGAAAATTGCTATACAGGTCTCAGTTGTTGTAGCCTTCCTGCCTCTGATTTCTGAGTGCCACTGCCCATCAGGCTGGGGTTTATTCATCAGGGTATCTGGTATTCAGACATATTTTCCTGGGGCCCAGGTTGTTTCCTTTCTTGCTGTTGATGGAACACTGACAATGTCTCTTACCTTTTCCAAAACCTGTTACTGTGATTAATGGTTGTATGGGCAAGGGTAGCTGCTAGGTCAGCCTGTACTCACGTTTGATAAAGCAGTGATAGATCCAGACTGGTGGGAACTAGGTTTGCTCCAGGATGACTTCTCATGTCATTTTTGAGACCATTCTCCATTTTCACTTCTAGTTCAACTCATTTTCTGGTTCCATGATCTTGTTAAATGTAGGCGCACTGCTTTGGCATCACTAAGGAAGACCTCCTTCCATTGCAGGAGAACAGTTAACGCATGACCTGCATTTGTCAGGAGCTCCATAGTCCGTATCTTTTGTCTGAGTACTCACAGTTTCTTGGGAAACATGGCATAGGTAGCTAGTGTGCCTGTTTGAACCCAGGGCAGGACTCCTAGTGTGACGCTCCTACTGCACTGACCACGGTCCTGTTTGCTCTGTGAAGTCTGAGTCTTCCTTTGCTTGATGCTGCTGCATCGCATCAACAACCTTGGCTTTATGGGGGTCAGATTTCCAACGTGGTCCAGGCTTTCCATGCCAGGCTTCTTCCTCCTCTTAGTTACAGTAAGTCTCATCTACTCTTTTCTTACCATGTCTCTCAGAGGACCCAACTGATTCATCCTTCTTTAGTTATTTACCTCATTTCCTCTGATTGAAATGAGGATTTAAAAAAAAATTTAAATTGCTTTAGTATATTTGTGTTTGGGGGTGGGGGGTGGAGGACGGCAACTTGTGGGAGTTGCTTCTTTCCTTCTATCCTGTGGGTCCCAGGAATCAAGCTCACAAGCTCAGGGCGTCAGGCTTGGTGGCAAGTGTCTTAACATGCTGAGCCATCTCCTCCCAACGATTCTTTCTCAGTTTGTCAATTTTGATTCTCCCATTATTTCATAGTGACAGTCTCCATCTGCCTGAGAGCTCTGCTTCCCTTCTAGTGCCCACTGGGAGACGATGGCAATGTCTGCTCAGTTGTTTTCACACCCGTGACGTTTAAGTCTTTCACCTACTGTTTTTCAGATGAGAAATAATAGAGACAATATTGTCCAAGATTAGGTCAGTCAGTTAAAAAGAGGGCACTAGACACTCTAGTAAGGGATCAATGAAGTTAGAGGTTATAACTTCGGGTAGAGTTTTTTAAGGGGTGGGGGGTGGTTATTAAAGAGGTGCTTATTAAAGAGTATTGACTGGGCATGGGTGGGGCAGGCGAAGGAAGGGAAACTGAGTTTGAGGCCAGTCTGGTATGCATAGCAAGACCCTGTTTTATTAATCAGTTAATTGATAGATTGATAGACTAACATTTTGTCCTCAGAATGGACACTATTGGAAGATTTTTGAGCAAAAATGTGACTCTGTGCATGTGTGCATGCGTGTGTGAGAATTTGTATATATGGTTTATGCCACACAGTAGGATTGGTGTTTGGTAGCGTAAAGAAAGTGGAGATGCTGTCACCCTCCACTTTATTCCCCTGAGATGGGGTCTCTGCTTCTGGATCTGAGCTTAGATCCAGCAAGCCTGCTACCATGGCCAACAGTGTTAAGTTCACAGGCACATGACCATACTTTGCTTTTTATATGAGTTCTAGGGATTTGAACTCAGGTTCTCCAGCTTTTACAGCAAGTACTTTTACCTGCTGAGCGATGTCTCCAGCCTTCCTGTTTATGCTTTGTTTTGTTTTGAAATAAGTTCCCATCTGGCCTGGAACTCACTGGGTAGCTCAGGCTGTGTTCTCAGACTTGCAGTAATCCTCATGCCTCAGTTTCCCTAGTGCTGATATTACAGACATGTACTACTATTCTCAGCTATAATGAAGTTTAAACTAGAATCATTGTGGTTGCTGTGTGGAGAACAGAATGGAGGCAAAATGATCAGAAACAGAGACTAGTTGAGAGTATTGAAGTCATACCATACAGTGGTGCAAATCTGTCTTTGGCTGTTTTTGTATTTTGGTAGCTTCATACATTTATGCAGTGGATTTTGCTTATTCTCTTAAACCCTCCTATTTTCCTGTCCTCCCCCTCTACTGTTAAATCATTCTTCCCAGCAAGTCACCTCCTCCTTTTTCCATGTCTTTCTGTGTGTGTATGACTCACTGAGTGAACCAGAGTTGTAACAAGACATCAATATCTACAACCAAGTAGTAGAATTAAAATTAATGCATAGTATTGACCATAGAGAAGAATATAAAGTCTTATGGTTGGAAACCTAAGTGGAAGGCAATTTGTTGTGTGTTGTGTTTACTCTTTTTAGTTTGTATGCTCTCTCTCTCTCTCTCTCTCTCTCTCTCTCTCTCTCTCTCTCTCTCTCTCTCTGTGTGTGTGTGTGTGTGTGTGTGTGTGTGAGAGAGAGAGAGAGAGAGAGAAGCAGCAGTTTGTGTGTGTTTAAAAACAACAAAAAAAAAACCAAATGTGGTTGCATATTCCTGTAATCCTAGCATTTAACAACAGGGAAACTGGAGATCAGATGTTCGTAGACATCCTCAGCTGCATAGTAAATTCAAATACCCTGTCTCGTTCAATCAGTGTATCAGTTGCTATTACTAGTCAGGGCCCCTAGAGTCACAGAACTTATGGAATGTCTTTCTATATTGGAGGAATTTATTATGATGACTTACAGTCTGTAGTTCAACTCCCCAACAATGGTCAGCTGTGAATGGGAAGTCCAAGAATCTAGTAGTTGCTCAGTCCCACAAGGCTAGTTGTTTCAGCTCCTCTTCTGTAGAAGTAGATTCCAACAGATGTGCAAAGAAATTTAGTTATCTGTCATTGTGACCACTTTTGTTCTTAACAAATACTCCGAGTTTCTGGACTTGATGTTATGGACCTAATGGACAAAGTTTATTTTTGTAAAAATTCCTTGTAAGAATGGTAAGATCATACATATGTGACTATGTTATGTTCATATATGCATGTGTGCAAACTGCTAACATGGTTGTAGTTAACCATGTTTTAAGAATGCTATCATTCATTGCTTTTAAAATATGTTTTATTTCTTAGGCCGAATACACCAAGCAATGGTAACATCTTTAAATGAAGATAATGAAAGTGTAACTGTTGAGTGGATAGAAAATGGAGATACAAAAGGCAAAGAGGTATGGTTGCTAAGTAAACATTATTTCTAGTCAAGATTCTGAATACAGAATAAAACATAAACTATTAATTATACATGATGTAGATATTCTGTATCATTCCTTTAAGACTTTTAAATAGGAACTGGAGTGATGATCAGTGGTTGAGACTAATGGAGGACCCTGGTTTAATTTCCAGCCCCAACATGGTGGTTCACAGCCATCTGTAACTAGTCCCTGGGGATTCAGCACTTTTCTGGTGTCTAAGGGCACCAAGTGTTATGCAGACATCCCTGCAGGCAAAACACCTATATATTTAAAAAAAATCTTAAAAAGTCTTTAAAAAATCTTTCCAATGAGTTGTAAAAATTAGCTCAAATTAAAAAAGTCTTCTCTCTATACATCATCTATTCATTAGCTCAGGGCACAAAATGTGAAAGTTGCTATATGTAAGATATGTAAGTAACAATTCTTCAGTTTTGAAGGTCAATTTTTACTAACAGTTCTTAAAATCAAGTATAAAATGTATGTGGACTATAGTTCTAAACAATCTATTTTACAAAGTGGCATGAAACTTTAGGTTGAAGTCATTTGCTCTATAACTTATATGTGTTTGTTTATACAGATTGACTTGGAAAGCATCTTCTCACTTAACCCTGACCTTGTACCTGATGAAGACATTGAACCCAGTCCAGAAATACCTCCACCCTCATCATCCTCAAAAGTAAACAAAATTGTAAAGGTTAGTTAGGGGCCAGTGCACATGTATTCATGCTGATTTGAGACTGGTAGACGATAAAGAATATGTATAGTATGTGCTAAGTATTGATTGGTTCGTTTTTAAAAAGTTTTTTCCATTATCTGTATCAGTGCAATTCATATGTACCTTCATAAGTCAGTTGTTCAGTTCAAAACTCATGACATTCTTTGGATTAGATCATAAAATTTCCTTGCCTTATTAGAATTTTTTTGAGACTGATAGCTTTTCAGGAAAGAAGTCATAGCTATTTTCTTGTCAGTGTTGAATGAACACTTACTGACAAGATAGCTGTTTATTAAGAATAATAAATATCCTGGTAATCATTCAAAGTTCTGGTTTTCTAATTTTAAAATGATGAGAAATGGTAAGCATAGTTTACCTACCTGTATGTTGTTGCTGAGGAGAAACTTTAGAGGAATGCTGCGTCCTCCGTAGCAGCTGTAGCTCTGCAAAGCACAGACCCATTAAAGATAGCTCTGTGCCTTCTCCTGAAACTCTGACCTGTCAGTAGACTGCGTGAAAGTGCAACCATAGAGTCCTGCCGCGCTGTTGGACTGTTGAACCTGGACTTCTTAACATTTGATTCAGTGGCATCTACTGATTTCTGCCTTGTGCAGGTACTGTGTGTAGAACACACACATGAATTTGATATGGCTTGCAAGCCTATAGGAACTCCAAAGTTTGCAAGGAAAACATGCGTAAACATGCAAATGTATTATAGA
Organism: Tokudaia tokunoshimensis; assembly: GCA_036184795.1. Lineage (NCBI taxonomy): Eukaryota > Metazoa > Chordata > Mammalia > Rodentia > Muridae > Tokudaia > Tokudaia tokunoshimensis. The sequence continues at coordinate 34,849,689 of BTHU01000009.1, read as the reverse complement.
GACTTAACCATCTACAAAATATTCTGCTTTGAAATTACATATGTGAATGTAAATCAGAGTTTCAGTTTATATAACAAGCAAGGTGAGAGTTAGTTCATAAAGGTCCTTAATATGCATGGAGCGTTTCCATATACAACTTCATAGCTTTAATGAATTGGCATAGTTTTCTCTACCACCTTCCATTCCATATTGAAATTAAGCCCAATAATTTCCTTTGCCTTGGCATCCTACTACCAAACTACTTATACCTCCAGGCCTTAGGGTGTTGTTAATCTTTGCTTTCCTTTAAACTCACTTGAGGAAGTTTAAAAATACTGATTTCTGGGCCCCACTTTGGGAGATAATACCACTATCAAAATAATACCTGATCTAATTTCAATGTGGGATTGAGTGTAACTAAATTATTTGCTGTGGGTTTGTTTTTAAGTGAATTCACTCTTAGTATCTATATAAATAGGACCAGAAGTTGGTTGCCTTAATCTATACAGTAGTCAAGTCTTCCACTTCTCTTTCTCTGTTTCCCTACCCTCGGGGGTGTGTGTGTGTGTGTGTGTGTGTATGTGTGTGTTCATTTCTGAGTAATGATGAAAAAATTGCATTATGGAACTTTATTCCATAATGAGAAGATTTCTACATTTGACCCGAGCTTGGAATTAAGAAAATAATGATTCTGTAGCTGTCTGAAACTGAAATGAATAAGGTCTTTAGACCAATATCTTTCTCATATCATTAATATGTGGGGAATTTGGATATATAAACCTAAAGGACGTTGAGTATTGATGAATTAGCAATGTTTTTATTATTTATAGTTTTTTTTCCATTTGGTTTTATGTTACTATTTTCTGTTTGCTTTCATTTAATTAAAAGTAGTCAAGGCAGTGGTACTTGTGAGGAATGAAGGGGGAAAAAAATCAGTAATACTGTTTTTTTTCTGTAGAACCGACGGACTGTGGCATCTATTAAGAATGACCCTCCCCCAAGAGATAATAGAGGTAAAGTAAAACTTTACCCCTTAATCTTTCCTACTGACTTTTTAGCATGGCCTTGATGAAGTATATCAAATGTTAATATTACCCTTGGTGTTTAAACCATACATGGCTAATTTTAACATTAGCGTTCCTGATTCCCTAATATCTCAATAGCATTAATAATCTTTCTCTAGTTTAAGAAATACGAACTACAGCCAGGCACATACCTTTAATCTCAGCACTTGGGAGGCAGAGGCATGTGGATTTGTGAGTTCGAGGCCAGCCTGGTCTACAGAGTGAGTTCCAGGACAGTCAGGGCTATACAGAGAAACCCTGTCTCAAAAAAGAAAAAAGAAATACGAACTACTCATGGTTGGTGAGGCATACCTGTAATTTGAGTACTCAGGAGGTAGAGGCAGGAAGATCCCTCAAGGGAAACCATATAGGGGATTCTAGGCTAATAGGGCTACAAAGCAAGACTCAAACAAAACAAAAACAATTTAAATGTATGTGATGACTTCAACTTACTCAATTTTGAAAAATCGAGGAGGGCGTTAGAGAAAGAATGAGGAGGGATTCAGATGGCGATGGTGTCACAGGTGGATTTCATTATCATTGGTTTGAGCATAGTTTCTGACTAAGGCTTTGGGAAAGTTTAATGGTTAGCTTTGGAGTTGGCAAAAGGAAGTTTAAATGATCATAAGTTATAGTTGACTTGGAGTTTCACAGCCAGGACACGTAGACAAAGCTAGCTTCTCTCTTACTGTTCATTAGTTCAGAACTACTGTATAGTTATATCTCTCTGTGTGCATGGATGGTAGTACAAGATGGGCCAGAAGCACCAGAGAAGAGATTAGAAGTAGAGAGGAGAAAATCCTTTCATCACTACCCTGCAAATCGTTTAAGAATTTATATTACTTGGTAAATTTTCTGAGCCTGGGTGCGTTTGATACGGGGTATCTACCCCAGGTTTGTCTTGAACTTGAGAGACAGCAGAGAGTGATCTTGAGCTCCTGGTCTTCTTGACTCTCACAAGTGCTGCTATTACATATGCACTACCTCATCCAGCTTTCTATTTAATTTTAAGTCCCTTTTTGCATTGTTACAACATCTACAGTGGGGAAATAGTGAAGATTTGCGTGTTGGGGAGAAAGGAATGGAGTCTGGACTGTAAGGAAGGTTGGAAGGACTTCTACATTTGATTTCTGTGTGTCTGAATTGTGTATATTTTTAAAAAATGAGAATGCTTTTATATTGCATGTATACTCTGGAGAATGTTTACATTCTGGAATTGTAAGACGGGGGTTTCATGTGCATCTTTAAAAATGATTATTAAAAATCAGTTTAGCTTTGGGTTTTAGGTGAGTATTTAGTTTTGTAGCTAAAATCACACCAGTTTTTGTTTGCATTTTAAGACTATTATTTGTAACTTATTATGAAATCCATGCCTGCCTCTTTCCCAGTGTAAATATTACTTGAAAAATACCTTTTAGTTGTGTCAATTTATTGAGTAGATTGACTACTTTTGGTAGCTTTAAGACCATTTGTAGAAAAGTTTGGCAGTTTGCTAAATGTAATTTATTGATTGATTTCTACCCCCCTCCCCCCCTATTTGAGACAGGGATTTTCTGTTTAGCCCTGGCTGTCCTGGAACTCATTTTGTAGACCAGGCTGTTCTTGAACTCAACAAGATCCGTCTGCCTCAGCCTCACGAGTGCTGGGTTTAAAAGTGTGTGCCACCACCTCCCAGCATTTATTGAATTTTTCAGGCAGAGTCTCATTATCACCTAGGCTTGTCTCAACCATTTATTGATTGTCCTGCCGCAGCCTACCGAGTGCTGGGATTATAGGGATGAGCCCTTGTGCTTCTATTTATATATCAGATTTGACATGAGAATGTCTTTTTCTTTTACCATGGTTAGCGTTTAACTTCCGGAATTAACTTTTGTTTTCTAGTGGTTGGTTCGGCACGCGCACGGCCTAGTCAACTTCCTGAGCAGTCATCTTCTACACAACAGAATGGTAGCGTTTCAGATATATCTCCAGTTCAAGCTGCAAAAAAGGAGTTTGGCCCTCCTTGTATGTAAATACTGTATCAAGGATTCAGTCATTTTAGGCATACATGTAGTCTCTCTTGGTCAGCCTTACAAGTTCCAATGTAGTAAGCAATCCAATACAAATTACAAACTTGGCTAAAGATTGCATTTTGCCAACAAATTATAATTTGTGCTTAGTACAAATATGTAACCTATTGTGTGAGGTTTGGTGAGGTTCAAAACAATTGTTTTGAACTTAAAATTCAGGCTAGGTTTTTTATTTTTCTTTTTTTTGCTTTTTGTTTTGTTTTATTGTTTCTAGAAGAAAATTATACTTTTGATCATTTCAATTCAAAGGTCTGTGAACCTAAACCAAGAGATGACATGTGTCAGTGTGTCGAGTCATTACCCTTGACTCATCTGTATAATGTCCTGTTCTTGCTTTAGTTAAAGCAGCTCATAAGTAACGTTCACCGGGGTGGTTGGCATATTTCATTGTGTAGTGTGTGTGTGTGTGTGTGTGCGCGCGCGCACGCGCTGAATTTATTCATAAAATATATGTTGAGTGTGTAATCCTATAAATAGAAAACTGTTTCAGCTCATCTTTTTCCTTTTAGCACGTAGAAAATCTAATTGTGTAAAAGAAGTAGAAAAATTGCAAGAAAAACGAGAAAAAAGGAGATTGCAACAGCAAGAACTTAGAGAAAAAAGAGCCCAGGTTTGTGATGTAAATTCATAAATGTTTGTGTTTTGGAGAAAAGATTAGGTTATATCAGTGAAAATAGTTGATTTTAAAATAAGTTTAAGAACTTCTTTAAATTGATATGTAAAAATAATGTAAAGTTTTTAAATAAATTACTATTACAGATTTTTCATTGCATTCACTTATTACAGTTATAGTTTAGTGTTACAAGTTAGCACTAAAATTGGTTCTCTTCTTGAAAGTATTTGTGTGTAGAATCATAAATTATGTGTTATAATATTGAAAACTTGTAGGCTTTTATCTATAAAGATCTGCATGAAAATAGAAAGCTTTGGAAAACTACCCACAATAGATATAAATTTAAAATCATTGTTTGGACATATCTTGGTTCAACTAGGTATGGTAAAATTGGAGAAACAATTTTGTATTTTTATTTATTGTAGATAGAGCGAATGGGCCTCTATTGTGTTGTTCTTTCATTCTCTTCAGATATTAGCAAATATTTAATAACTGGAAAATCTTTATATATTAGAAATGATCGTATCTGTACCATATTCATTATTTGTATTGTTTGTATTTAATCATAGAATGTTTCCTGTATAATATAAAGCATCAAGCTGTTTTTTAGTAGTATTTCAAGTACCCTTAATTGTGTTGAACCTGCAGTTCATATGTTTTATTGTAGAATTTTAAACCTGACATAGTATTCAACCTGAATACATGGGGTTACATCTGAAAGTAACCTGAGACTATCTACGTGAAATAAGTAACACAAAGCCAGGCTTGATGGTGCAGCGTTTGTGTTCCCAGCACTTGAGTTGGTAAAGGCAGGGGAATTGGAAGTTCAAGGCCTCTTCACAGCCAAATAGTGAGTTTGAAACCAGCTTAGTTTACCTGAGACAAGACCTGACTCCTGAAGAATACATAGAATAAGTTTATTGACACTTAGCATAAGTGCCACCTGGTGTTTCTTGGGGGAACTTCATAACACTTAAACACCCCAGTGAGCTCTTTATTCCTGCTTCACATTCTGCCTCTCACCTGGCAGGTTGCTGTCCTTTTATAAAGATGAACTGAAGATAAGTTTTATTGACAGTTTAAAAATCTTCAGTGTAGTCAGAGTGTGAATAAAAAAATCTGACTTGAGTACTAGTGATTTATTACTCATTGCAGGAAGGCATAGCCATGGCTTTTTATAATTGAAATCAAAGCCTTACCAGTGTTGAATTTAAAATAAATTGCAGTCAGAATTCAATTCCTTGATTTTTTTTTTTTTTTAACTTTTACAATATTATCTTGGCTTTGAGCCACTCAGCAAGCCCCCTGGGAGGGAGAGGCAGGGGGACAAGAACTCCAGGTAGGTCAGCCTGGACTGCTTGAAACCCTGACTCAATGAAAAAAGCAAACAGATTATCTGATAACATTATATATTAAAATAACAAGTGCTCTTATGTTATCTTACCATTGGCTTTTGTTTTGTTACATCTTGGCTATCTTAGAGTTAACAGAGAGGGGAAATGAATGTAAATGAATCCATATTGGTTTGTTTTTTTTTGTTTTTTGTTTTTTTTTTTTTTTGGTTTTTCGAGACAGGGTTTCTCTGTGTAGCCTTGGCTGTCCTGGAACTCACTTTGTAGACCAGGCTGGCCTCGAACTCAGAAATCCTCCTGCCTCTATGAATTCATATTGTAATTTATTTTTAAGACTATATTTAAAAACAGGGCATTTATATGTAACTAAACAGCATGGTTTTATCTGCAGACCAAACTTTTAAAAGAATCCTTAAATGTGTTGACAATAGCACTGGTATAGGCAGAGAAAAAATGAATAGTAGTAGTGCTTTGGGAAGGACAGTAGTGACCAACAGGGTAGGGAAAGGAGGGGCTCGTTATGGATTCGACTGCAGGAACCTCTTGATGGTGCTTAGATTATTGAAACACAAGGTAAAGGAGTTCTGAGAGGTGGACTCCAGTTCCAGCCTTTCTAGGGGTCTTTGCCAGGGTCGTAGAGTGCTCTTCCATTGCTGCCTTTTCTGACATAGTTAAAGGAAATGTATTATAGATGATTCTTTTAAACAGTTAAAGGGTAGCTTTAGTGAGGAAACTTTGGAGTTCACAGGATAATGCAGATTAACGTAATTGTGATATTTATGTGAAAGTGATTTTGAACACATTAATCTGAACTTGGAAATTGTGTCATAGTTTTAGTTTTGAGTTTGGTTAACAAATGCAGTGTCTTGATTTGCAATTTTCAAAATTATATGTAACACATACCATGTAATTATAAATGTCATAAGTTTCAAATCCTGTTTCCAATAGGATGTTGATGCTACAAATCCAAATTACGAAATTATGTGTATGATCAGAGACTTCAGAGGGAGCTTGGATTACAGACCCCTTACAACAGCCGACCCTGTAAGGTTCTTTTTGAATTATCACTCTGAAGATGTCATGCTATGAGTAGAAACGTTCACACTTACTAATTGTATATTTTATTTCCCTGTATGGTTTTGTCTTTCTTTCCCCATGAAGTTCACGTCCCACATTTTCAGAAATGATGACTCATCTATTTTTTGCTCACCTTCTTTAGTTTTATTTAATATGAGAAGTGCTGCCTGCATAGCTGCTCTTTGCAGGCAGAGCCTCCTTGTCTTCCAGTGCCTGCACATCAGCTACGGGGTCCATAAGGAGACCTAGTTTCCTTTTTGACCTTCACACAGGCTTTGATCTCAGTTCCAAGTTTATTTAACTTTGGTTAAATCATTCTAATTTACTATTAAAGTAATTTGTTAATTTTAAATACATATCATTCTGACTTTAGCTCTTAAAGCACTGTAATAGACCAGAATTCCAGTGCTAAAAACTATTTTATAGTTTCATTACCTGCTGCAGAATGAAAATACTTTTCCAAGGAGAGATAATAATTGACCTATCGTATATAGAATATTTGTGTTAAGCAGAATGTTATAGGTCCTGATAGATTTCTTATTCATAAGTGTATATTCCTGCATATTTCAGGCCTTATTACACTGCCACATATTTTACCTGTTACACCTGAGCTCATGGTTTTAGTTCAGGCAATTTGTCAAACTCTAAAATAGTACTGATGATAGGAAATTATTAAGAAATCATGTATAGAAAGTAATTTTTATCTTTAAAATTTTAAAATAAGATCTATCATTAATGGGGCTGGAGAAGAGGCTCATCTCCACCTCTCACGAGCACATCGGCTGTGTGAAGGACACAGTTTGGGTCCTCAAGGTTTCCAGCAGCACTGTGTCAGGCCACTGATTCTACCTGTGGCTCCAGGGGAACCCAGCACTTCATTGCACATAACTATAGTATGTGCATATAATTAAAAATAAAATAGTTTTTTATCATTCATAAAATCGTAGTTATTTTACTTAGTTAATATGAAAATACTGGTGTTTTTTTCATTTGTTTTGTTTTGTTTTTTCCAGTTAGTGTTCTTTGCTAACAGCGTTACCTACAATAAACATTTTGAAAAGATGCCAATTTGTAGAATAGAAATTTTTACTTTTGTATTTATCACGTCTTGAGATGAATGGAAGGTACCTTCTTAATAAGAGCTGTAACAATACTTCTAAAAATTTTATTTACTAGGTAATAGTTTATCAAAAACAAAGTTTTCACAGTGCTCAAAATTCTAGTAATAATTAAAATTTGTACAACGTTAATTTGTTTTTTTAAAGTTTAACCACCATAATTATGTTAAGAAATTAATAAAAACCATAGCTTATTTTTCATTGTTTTTAATAACATTTATAAGTTAGTGAAATAATGTTTTTTAATTCCTAGATTGATGAACATAGGATATGTGTTTGTGTAAGAAAACGACCACTCAATAAAAAAGGTATGCTGCTTTGTAGAGGACTCAATTTAGAAGTTGGGCGTGCTAACACATTTCTGTGATCCCAACACTGGGGATGTCAGAGAGATGGATTGTGAATTCCAGGATAGTCTGGACTATGTTGTGAGGCTTGATCTAAAGAAACATGGAGGTGGTATAGTAAGATTGCCTACTGCCAATCCTAATGATCCCTGAGAGCCAGTGGTGGAGGAAGGGAACTGACTCTTATAGATTTTTCTCTTATTTCCACATGTATACCACACCCTAGTGTGTATTCATTCACACACAAAATAATTTTTTTAGAGACCTCAAATTTTTTTTTTAGTTAGGGTCATTAGATCAAATGCTGTGAAAATTACTGAAAATTGATTTTTGTTTATTCTTTTAGAAACTCAAATGAAAGATCTTGATGTAATCACAATCCCTAGTAAAGATGTTGTGATGGTACATGAACCCAAACAGAAAGTTGACTTAACAAGGTACTTAGAAAATCAGACATTTCGGTTTGATTACGCCTTCGATGATTCAGCTCCTAATGAAATGGTTTACAGGTAAGTGTATTTGTTCTAAATTAAAATTATTTTCTTATAATTTTATAACTTTCTTATTGTTCTTAGGAAAGCTTTCCAGGGATATAATGTGCTTTCTTAGTTTGACATTAATTGAAGAAAATGTAAGAAACTCTTGAGGTTTTTTGTTGTTGTTTTTCGAGACAGGGTTTCTCTGTGTAGCCCTGGCTGTCCTGGAACTCACTCTGTAGACCAGGCTGGCCTCAAATTCAGAAATCTGCCTGCCTCTACCTCCCTCCCAAGTCCTGGGACTAAAGGCATGCGCCACCATTGCCCAGCTGAAACTCTTTGAGTTTTAACATGAGATCTCTGTAATATTTCAAAATAATAGTTTTTGTTCTGTTCTGTTTTGTTTTTCTTTTTTTTTAAATATTTTTTTGTTTTTTTTTTAAGATTTATTTATTATTTATTATATGTAAGTACACTGTAGCTGTCTTCAGACACCCCCAGAAGAGGGCATCAGATCTCATTAAGGATGGTTGTGAACCACCATGTGGTTGCTGGGATTTGAACTCAGGACCTTCAGAAGAGCACTCAGTGCTCTTAACCACAGAGCCATCTCTCCAGCCTCTGTTTTGTTTTTCTGGGTGTGGTAGCACTGAGAAGAGGCGAGGCAGGAGGCTGGGCTGGTCTACATAGCAGCTCCAGGAACACATAGACCCCTGAACATTAGTTTTTATGCTAATTAATAGTTAATTTGCACATATTATAGATACACATGGATATGATATTTCTGAGAGGGGTATGAGAGATGGTTTTGCATTTAGAACACTAGCTGCTCTTCCAGAAGACTTAGGCTAATTTTCTAGTACCAGTGTGGCTGACAGCCACCTGGAGCTACAGTCTTAGGTTTTCTAACATGTACTTCTGTTGTCCATGAGTACTGCACTCAGATGGCACACAGAGATATCCGTTGACAAAACACTTGTACACATAAAAGGAAAGAAAAATTTCTGGGAAGTGCTAACATAAGTAATGGTATGTGATGCACAGAATACATAAATTTTTCCATTTAATCCTTGTACTAGTAAATTTGACATAATTATTATACATCAATTATTAATTGGCCCAAATCTTTACCTAGTGTATGTTTTCAAATAAAAGTTAAAAACGTCCATAAAATCTACTTGAATTTGCTTACCTTTTTTTTTTTTTTATCATCTTTGAGTTTGATGGCTGTTTTAATGAATGGAATTTTTTAGTTTACATTCAACTTATATAGGAGTCAGACTTGCACATATGAAATAGACATCCTAAATTTTTATGTTATGTAGATTTTTGACATAAACATTCTTATTTCTGATAGTTACAACAGATTGACTATGGCTTCATAGAATGAACTGGGTAGTGTTTCTTTTTCTATTTTGTGGAATAGTTTGAAGAATATTGGTATTAGGACTTCTTTGAAGGTCTGATAGGATTCTGCACTAAACCCATCTGGTCCTGGGCTCTATTTGGTTGGGAGACTTTTTTAAATTGTTGCTTCTATTTCTTTAGGGGTTATGGGACTGTTTAGATGGTTTATCTGATCCTAATTTAACTTAGGTATTTGGTATCTGTCTAGAAAATTGTCCATTTCATCCAGATTTTCCAGTTTTGTTGAGTACAGACAGGCTTTTGTACTAGGATGTGATGATTTTTTTTTTTAATTTCCTAAGTTTCTGTTGTTATATTTCCCTTTTCATTTCTGATTTTGTTTATTTAGATACTGACTCTGTGCCCTCTGGTTAGTCTGGCTAAGGGTTTATATATCTTGTTGATTTTCTGAAAGAACCAGCACCTGGTTTTGTTGATTCTTAGTATAGTTCTTTTTGATTCTACTTGAATGATTTCCGCCCTGAGTTTGATTATTTCCTGCCTTCTACTACTCTTGGGTGTATTTGCTTCTTTTTGTTCTAGAGCTTTCAGGTGTGCTGTTAAGCTGCTAGTGTATGCTCTCTCCAGCTTCTTTTTGGAGACACTCAGAGCTGAGTTTTCTTCTTAGCACTGCTTACATTGTGTCCCATAAGTTTGGGTATGTTGTGCCTTCATTTTCATTAAATTCTAAAAAGTCTTTAATTAATTCCTTCCTTCCTTCCTTCCTTCCTTCACCAAGTTATCATTGAGTAGGACATTGTTAAGCTTCCATGTGTTTGTGGGCTTTCTGTTGTTTTTGTTGCTATTGAAGACCAGCCTTAATCTGTGGTGATCTGATAGGTTGCATGGGATTATTTCCATTCTATATCTGTTGAAATCTGTTTTGTGACCAATTATATGGTCAGTTTTGGAGAAGGTACCATGAGGTGCTGAGAAAAGAGGTATATATTCTTTTGTTTTAGGATGAAATGTCGTATAGATATCTGTTAAATTCATTTGGTTCATAACAGCTCCACTGTGTCTCTGTTTAGTTTCTGTTTCCATGATCTGTCCATTGATGAGAGTGGGGTGTTGAATTCTACCACTTTTTTTGGGTGAGGTGCAATGTGTGCTTTGAACTTTAGTAAAGTTTCTTTTATGAATGTTGGTGCCCTTGCATTTGGAGCATAGATGTTTAGAATTGAGAGTTCTTGGTAGATTTTTCTTTTGAGTATGAAGTGTCCTTCCTTATCCTTTTTTGATAACTTTTGGTTGAAAGTTGATTTTATTCAATATCACAATGGCTACTCCAGCTTGTTTCTTGGGACCATTTGCTTGGAAAATTGTTTTCCAGCCCTTTACTCTGAGGTAGTGTCTGTCTTTGACACTGAGGTGCTTTTCCTGTATGCAGCAAAATGCTGGGTCCTGTTTATGTATCCAGTCTGTTAGTCTATGTCTTTTTATTGGGGAATTGAGTCCATTGATGTTAAGAGGTATTAAGGAATAGTGATTGTTGCTTCCTGTAATTTTTGATGTTATTTTTATGTTTGTTTGGCTATCTTCCTTTGGGTTTGTTAGAAGATGATTACTTTCTTGCTTTTTCTAGGGTGTAGTTTCCCTCCTTGTGTTGGTGTTTTCTACCTATTATTATCCCTTGTAGGGCTGGATTTATAGAAAGATATTATATAAATTTGGTTTTGTCATGGAATATCTTGGTTTCTCCATCTATGGTAATTGAGAGTTTTGTTGGGTATAGTAACCTTGGCTGGCATTTGTGTTCTCTTAGGGTCTGTATAATATCTGCCCAGGATCTTCAAGCTTTCATAGTCTCTGTTGAGAAGTCTGGTATAATTCTGATAGATCTGCCTTTATATGTTACTTTATCTTTTTCCATTACTGCTTTTAATATTCTGTTTTGTGCATTTTCTGTTTTGACTATTAATATGACGGAAGGAATTTCTTTTCTGGTCCAATCTATTTGGAATTCTGTAGGCTTCTTGTATGATTATGGGCATTTCTTCCTTTAAGTTAGGGAAGTTTTCTTCTATAATTTTGTTGAAGATGTGTACTGGTCCTTTAAGCTGGAAATCTTCACTCTCTTCTATACTTATAATCCTTAGTTTTGGTCTTCTCATTATGTCCTGGATTTCCTGGTTGTTTTGGGTTAGGAGCTTTTTGCATTTTGCATTTTCTTTGCCTGTTGTGTCAATGATTTCTATGGTATCTTCAGCACCTAAGATTCTTTCTTCTATCTCTTGTATTCTGTTGGTGATGCTTGCATTTGTTACTCCTGATCTCTTTGCTAGGTCTTCTATCTCCAGAGTTGACTCCAGTTGTGAGTCCTTTATTGATTCTATTTCCCTTTTTCACTCCTGGATGGTTTTGTTCAGTTCCTTCACCTGTTTAGCTGTATTTTCCTGTAATTCTTTAAGGAATTTTCGTGTTTCCTCTTTAAGGGCTTCTAGCTCTTTACCTCTGTTCTCCTGTATTTTTTTAAGGGATTTATTTATTTCCTTCTTAAAGTCCTCTATCATCATCATGAGATGTGATTTTAAATCAGAGTCTTGCTTTTCTGTTATGTTGGGATAACCAGTGCTTGCTGTGGTGGGACAACTGGTTTCTGATGATGCCAAGTAACCCTGGTTTTTGTTGTTTTATATTCTTGCCCTAGCCTCTCGCCATCTGTTTATCTCTGGTGTTAGCTGTCTTGCTGTCTCTGACTGTGGCTTATCCCTTCTGCAAGCCTGTGTGTCAGTACTCCTGGGAGACCAGTTCTCTCTGAGAGGAATTTGGGTATGGAGAGCTGTGGCACAGGGTCAGCTCCTGGGTGCAGACAGAAGCCAGAAAGATCCTGTCCCCAGCTATTCCTTGGTTCCTGTGTTCTGATGGTTCCGTGCAGGTCCCTCTTGGGCCAGTAATTTGAGCAGAAGTGGTGGTCTTACCTGTGCTCACAGGCTTTTCAGCACTCCTGGGAGATCAACTCTCACCTGGCAGTGGTATTTGGGTGTGGAGAGCCATATATGTCCTGTGTCTCCTGGCACAGACAGAAACCAGAAGGATCCTGTCCCAGGCTGCTCCTTGGTTCCTTTGTCCTGAAGGCTCAGTGGGGTCCCTTGGAGCAGAAGTGGTGGTCTTTCCTGTGCTCACAGGCTTTCCAGCACTCCTGGGAGACCTGCTTTCTCCAGGAGGTATTTGGGTGTGGAACGCTATGACACAGGATCAGCCTCTACAACAGATTTTTACAGCACTGCTATTATATCCCATCTAGAATATCTTTGCATTTATTCAGATGCTATGGTTTATTTCCTAATTTTATTATATAAAAATTCCCAGAAAACAAAATTAGAGCTAATAAGAATCCTAAGAATTGAAAATATTACCAATGAAATACTATTTAGACAAGCTTCAGTGATCTTAGGCCGGTAAACTGGGAAAAATTAAAGGACATTCGAATACTAAATAGGTCCACTTTGAAGTATCTGTTTAAAATGGGAATTGTAATCAAAACTGATAATTGTTTTTTAGCTTTCTTCAATTCTTTCTTCCCTCTCCATTTTATGAAATATAAGTCTAGTTTTTATAATAGTTTTTGAGTGCTGATACAGGTATTTTTGTAGGATAGATTTAATAAACATTTTCGCTTCATGTTGTATTTATACTTTATCAATACACAGTCCTTATATTCTGTTTTAACTGTGTGGACTGAAGATATCACACAGTTTTTGACCTGGGCATTCTTCAGATTTATTCATAGTTCATTAGACTAGAACTTTTCCTGCCCTTCTCCTTCTGTACCTTCTTGATGGTTCCCTGGGAAAAACCGAGCAAAGGTATATGAGGCTTTGTTTGTGTTTTAGCATGTTGATTAGTGTTCTGCTTAATAAAGAAGCATTTCTTAGCCCTTTCCCACTTTTTATTTTTAAGTATATGAGTGAATTTTTTTCAATATATTTTTTTAAAACCTGTAATTTTTTTTGCCATTTTTAGGACTATAAACTGAAAGCTCAGTATTTTTTTTAAAGATTTATTTATTTATTATATGTAAGTACACTGTAGTTGTCTTGATACACACCAGAAGAGGGCGTCAGATCTCATTACGGATGGTTGTGAGCCATTATGTCATTGCTGGGATTTGAACTCAGGACCTTCAGAAGAACAGTCAGTGCTGTTAACCGGTGAGCTATCTCACCGGCCCAGAAGCTCAGTATTTCATAATTGATATATATTCATTTTTCCCAATTATAAATTAGTCTTCCATGTTCAGCATTTGAAGCAAATTGGAAAGGTGACAAGGCTAGATGCAGTTTTAAGCTTATGAGGTAACAACCACCACAAGAAAATGTTATTTTGGGCTTTCGACCTTTCTTAATTGATGCAAGTCAAGCTGATTATGATGTGTGACAAAAAGTGGTTGCACCAAGAACAAGCTCCACTGCACTCCCCAAATTCAAAGTTGGACCCGTGACATCTCATGGTTTGCTCTGCTGCTAATGACATAGACTACTGCCTTCTGGATCCTAGAGAGAACACATCTGAGAAGCTGCTCGGCAAACTGATGAGATATCCCTAAAGCTGCAGCGCCTGTAGCCAGCAGAGGACAATAGGAAAGGCCCAGTTTTCTATTATACCTGACACACATTATACGTGAACACTGAGTGGAAATGCAGTAAATACTTGCAGGAGTTCGTAGAATCCCAAAGTTTTATTTTAATACTGTAAGAATAGACAGAAAATGGCACCAAAATGTATTGTCATGTTTTCTGTTCTTTCTTTTTCTTCCTTTCTTCCTTTCTTCTTGCTTGCTTTCTTTCTTCCTTCCTTTCTTTCTCTTTCATTCTTTTTTTTCAAAAAGCAAGAGGAATTTTATTTAATCTAGCATTCTGGGGTCACCCTGCACATGGGAAGAGAATGACCCTGTTTTTCTTGATAAAAGTGTTCGGATTTAAAATTCATAGTCCAAAGCAAGTTTTTCGTTTGTTTGTTTGTTTGTTTTGTTTTTACCAGTCTAATATTTAAACTCCTGCTATATTTTGTTAATGAAATATACTTTATTGTACTTGGGTTGCTTGTCTAACTTTATATTTGTGACCTACTTTTTCATTTTCCTTTTAAGGTTTACTGCTAGACCACTAGTGGAGACAATATTTGAAAGGGGCATGGCTACATGCTTTGCTTATGGGCAGACTGGAAGTGGAAAAACTCATGTAAGTAATTTGATAAAGTTGTATCTGCTGTAATGCTATAGAGTCTCCCTCTTATAGTTTAATTACACAGTCTAAAGTTTTTGGCCATGTGCATGTGAATGTAGAGGCCAGAGTACAGCCAAGTTTCTCATGGGCCTGGAACTACCAAGTAAACTAGACTGGCTGTCCAGGAAGCCCTGGGCATCTGTTTGTCTCCACTTTCCCAACTCTGGGATTACAATCATGTACTTAAACTATTCTTGGATTATTTTACATGGCTTCTGGGAGATAGAACTCAGGTTCCCATATTTGTATGGCAAGTACTTTATGGACTGAGTTATCACCCCAACCCCAAGACCTAAATTTTTAGAGTTTATTCTTCATTTTCTTTCCAAATGTAGACTATGGGTGGTGACTTTTCAGGAAAGAACCAGGATTGTTCTAAGGGAATTTATGCATTAGCAGGTAAGTGTCCTTTGTGTACATAGTTTATGATATTCTTGAATACTATTCAGGTCTGTTTGAATAAGACTTTTTATGTTCATTTTTGTTGTCCAGCAATACACAATATATTAGATCAACTGTTTGATTTCAGATTATTTGAAAGAAATGTGAGGTCATGGTCAGGCATTGTAATTCTAGTACTTGGGAGGTGAAGGCAAGATCATCTGGGTTCACAGCCATCCTCAGCTGCCGAGCAAATTTGAGGCCTACCGTGGCTATCTGAGATCCTGTTTGAAGAAAAGACAGTCATAAAAGAAGTGTAAGACTAAGCTCTTGGTGACAAAAATAATATCTTAATATATTGGGTTACTAATAAAGATAGAGTAATCTCTATTAGAGATTATTATAAATTATATAGGAGCTAATTGTTACTGGATCACACACACATGTGTGCGCATACACTCGCGTGCGCGCGTGCACACACACACACACAAGCACACATATACACAGTTCTTGAAATAGGAGCTCATGTGTTTTAAGCTGACCTCAATCTTACTGTGTAGCTGCGGATTATCTTGAATTTTTATTTCTTCTCTCTCTAACATCTGAATGCTGGAATTATAGTGGGGTATATCAGTATGCCTGGTTTATGCAGTGCTGCAGACTCACCCCTGGGCTTTGTGCATTGTAGGCAGGCACTACCTACTGAGCTTCATGGATAAATAGTAGCATCCTTTCACAGAACCTAGAAGAGAATAGCTTCTTTAATAGCTTTATTTTTCAAACTATTGTTTTAATATTTTTATCAACACTATTAACATAGTATTAACTGATTCTTCTAAAAATAGAAATTTATAAAATTGTATGTTAACAAACTTCATATGTGAAATTTTTGACAGCTCGAGATGTCTTTTTAATGCTAAAGAAGCCAAACTATAAGAAACTAGAACTTCAAGTATATGCAACATTTTTTGAAATTTATAGTGGAAAGGTATGTGAGAAGTTTTGTTTTCTTTTGTGTACAGGAGTGGTCATATGAGTGCATATATGTGGGTATGCAAGTGTGTAGGTGGATGCATGTATCTACACATGTGTACATGTACAGGCCAGCCAGCAGTCAGCCTCGGGTTTTATGTCTCAGGAGCTGTACTTTGTGTTTTTGAGGCAGGGACTTTCACTGTGGCCTGTAGCTGAATAGTTGGGATAGGCTAGATGGCCACTGTGTCCCAGGGTCTCCTTGTGCCCAGTACTGTGATTGATGGACTGTTTTATTTCTTGGATCAAACTCAGCTCCTTGTACTTGCTTGGCAAGCATTTTATCAACTGAGTTGTCTTCCAGTTCCCAGACCTTTGTAAAAAAAAAAAAAGTGGTTTTATGTATTTATATATATGATATGTATTTATATATGATGTGTGTGTGTGTCTGTGTGTAAAACGTGTCTATTCATATATTAGACATTTTTAAGTATACAGTTTGGTGGTATTAAGTATATTGCTTTGTTTTATGACCTCCACTACCACAAGATTTATATGATTGTAAATATAATAGTTGATGTCTTTTTAAGCTTTCAATTTTGACATTGTTCGGAAAGTACTAGTCTTATTACTTTTGTACTCTTTTTTGTGAGGTGATTTTTTTAAAACTAATGTTTCTGATTCAAATATGGTTTTCTCCAGGTGTTTGACTTATTAAATAGGAAAACGAAGCTCAGAGTACTAGAGGATGGCAAGCAGCAGGTGCAGGTGGTAGGACTGCAGGAGCGGGAGGTCAAGTGTGTGGAGGACGTGCTAAAGCTCATCGACATAGGCAACAGCTGCAGGTGAGTCTCCCCAGGAGCTTCGGGTGCAGACCTTGTGCGCTTACTGGACCAGCAGCGCCAAAGACCAGACTACAGATAGCATGTAAATAAAAGTGTTAATGTGTCAATATGTCCTTAATCACATTGTAGAACATCTGGTCAAACATCTGCAAATGCACATTCATCTCGGAGTCATGCCGTGTTTCAGATCATCCTTAGAAGGAAGGGAAAGCTACATGGTAAATTTTCTCTCATTGACCTGGCTGGGAACGAGAGAGGAGCTGACACATCCAGTGCAGACAGGCAAACCAGGCTTGAAGGTGCTGAAATTAATAAAAGCCTTTTAGCACTCAAGGTAAGTCAGATGTAATTATGAAAGGCCTCTTTCTTCGGACCTTAAGCGTGTTTACTCAGTTGTAAAACCTGTATCTCCTTGTAAAAGAGAAGACTTAGAAATTTAAATTATCATACTGGAAGTTACAGATTTCATTGTACGTAGAATTTTTCCATGAACATATTTTTGTTGTTCTTAAAGAAGTTAAAGGAAAAAACCTGGTAGGCCGTTTCTAAGGTTGCTTAGCTATATTGTAAAAGGGCTATAGTCAGCCTGGCTTTCCTAGTGGGGCAAACAGCTATGGAATTGAGCTAAGAAAAATCTCCCATCTATCAGACAGAACCCAAAAAGGAGGTACACAGCGTCTTCTGGGTCTCACGGAGAGCTCCTTTACCCTGTTGTGTTAGCCTCTTAAAGACCCACAGGCAGCAACCTTAAAGGGGGTAGGAGAAGGAGAAAAATGGTTTAAAACAAACAAACAAAGAACAGAATACTGTTGACAAAAGCAAACAAAGTGACACTTGGGCCAAAATAATTTAAAGGGTTATTATATTTTTTCCCTTACTAGAAAATCAGAAATTGAAAGGATTACAATAAGGCCATTGTAGCTTTGGGGATTCCATTTTAAAATTTCAACTTCTTACAACTTTCCTGTTGCCTGAAATTTGAACACTGGTCATGTTTTCAGGTTTTAGAATAAGTGAGGTTTCCTTTTATTGTTACTCATTTTCTTGTATGAATATTTAAGGAACCATTGTTAAATACTATAAAATTTGGAATTTTCAGAGATCATTAGGCCTTAAGAAACTTCATTAAAATAACTCTTTAATATAAAAAGTGTAGTTGGTAAGAAATGTTTTCTTATTTTTTAGGAGTGCATCAGAGCATTAGGTAGAAATAAACCCCATACTCCTTTCCGAGCAAGTAAACTCACTCAGGTGTTGAGAGATTCCTTCATAGGTGAAAATTCTCGTACTTGCATGGTAAGTTGGCTTTGGATTTTGTTGTTTTTTGTTTGTTTGTTTTGGATTTGCTTTTGTTTTTATCCTGAAGGAATAAAAAAAAATAATGTATGGAAGTTTTATATTTTTGATAATTATAATTAATTACCCTTCTGTTTAGATAAGTTGCATTTAAGATGTGATTCCTACTGATTCAGTGGAAAGTATTATATTGCAGCTACAACACTTTTCAATTCTAACATCTGAATACTTCATTTAGGAGATGTTAACTTACTCCCACGTTCTTCTTTCCCTGGTGGGGATGGTAACAAGTACCTCTCCATGCGTCTCGCTGTATTGCTTACAGTTTGTTGTATTCATGGCAAGCTAGATAATCAACCAGAGGTTTGTGCAGCCTCAGTCTTCCTCTTATAGGACAGTTTACCTTTTCCAGCTGCTAGCTCTCACTTCCAAATGGCCTTTCACCAGGAACTCTAGTAGTCCTGTGTGACATTACTGTGGTATTGTCTCTGGAAGATTACCATCCCATTAGTAAAGTAAAAATAGGCGGAGAGCCAGTCTGTATGGTTCCTTTGTCTAAATGTTTGCCTTCAGTTTCTGCTGGATTTTAAATGACTTTCTGGTACCTTGAGAAAATTTGTAACTAGATTTTATAATGGTTATATGTAATAAATAGATACCGATATAAACATTTAAAAGTAGATTGTAAGATTAGATCTTACTGAGCTATTTGTCACATTTATTGTCTTGATTATTTATGATTTTATCTTTGTTTTCTCTATAGATTGCCACAATCTCTCCAGGAATGGCATCCTGTGAAAATACTCTTAATACATTAAGATATGCAAATAGGTATGAAAGTGATTCCTACGTTTTAAAATTTGAAATCTAATATATTAGAGCAGTATATACTGTGTCTCTATGTCTGCTAGGGAAACCAGGCATGGTGACACAAACCTGTAGTTGTAGCCTTTCATGATACTGAGGCAGAATGATCACCAGGTCCATGGTATTTCTAACCTCTGACATGAAATCTGTATCACAGATACCAGAGAACTCCATAGGACAAGATTTATCACATTTTTCTTCAAAATTTCAAAATAAAGTTTTACTTTTTCTCTAACTTTATTCAAAATTGTTTTGTAAATTTGAAAAAATAAGTAGAAAAAAATGTATAATTAGATAAGACTAATAACATCTTTATTAAAATTGACCTTTTGGCCCTATAATATGTTTATATTTTTCCATTTCAACAAGTTATGATTCATAATATTTTACATTTCAGTGATAGAAATTCTTGTATTACTTTCTATTATGTAATAATATATCATCAAATATTTTTATATATTATTAATGTATTATTGGAAATTAGGGAGTTAATTTGTTAAATTGTTCTGCTTTGTGCTGGAATTATTCCTGATTGTATACAGTTAAACACAGACACACACACACACACACACACACACACACACACACACACGTGTTCCCACATATATAGGCATGAATGGTTTCATTTAAGTGATAACAGTTCGTTCTGGTCCTGCATATGGATGATATGTCACATTGGTAACATTTCCAACTTCAGTAAACAACTGAGTTGTTACATATGCAAACACTGAGAACTAAAAGCAGTTTGCCTTACAGTCATAATAGTTTCAGATGCCCTTGGAATTCTGAGTTATGATATTTTGTTGAACACACACACACACACGCTCTTCTTGTTTGGAGTGATTATTTGTATAATTTTTCTGTTTTTATTTATTTATTGGTTTTGTTTTTTTAATTACAGATATAGAATTGTTACCCATACTTTTGATGACTATGTCATGACAGGAACCATTTACCACATATGGTAAACATGGTGGGTGACAGTTTCTCTGTCCAACACTCCAGGGGAGAAAAGATTACTGTTTTGGTCATGTTCAATGAAATCCAATTCAAAGGGCACCAAAGAAAAGTTTCAAGCAAAGTTTGGGAATCCATGGTCTGCTTGAGTTACATGTCCATCTCTGAGAGACGACACTCTGCTCCACATTATTTTATAAATACATTTATATTAGAGAATCTGATACACGTGTACAGTATTTTGATGAAACTCCACGTGTTCTTCTCCCCCAACTCATCTGGATCTACTCCTTGCTCCTGAAGGTTTAAAGGTCTATGATGATGTTACACTTATAATTAGTCTACAGATAAAATTCTTTTGTTTAAAGATTTATTTGTTTATTATGAGTACACTATTGTTGTCTTCTGCCATACCAGAAGAGGGCATCAGATCCTATTACAGATGGTTGTGAGCCACCATGTGGTTGCTGGGAAGTGAACTCAAGGGACCTCTAAAAGCGCAGTTAGTGCTTTTAACCGCTGAGCCATTTCTCCAATCCACAGATAAAATTCTTTATGGCCTACTTCTAATATGGAAATTGTCTTAATTTTCTTTAAAAACATATTTTTTCTTGTTTAGTCAAAATAGACTTTATTTTCCATCTTTTTAAATATAGACATTCTTATATATAGAAAAGTACCTAAAAGCTGGTCAGGCAGTGGTGATGCTTGCCTTTAATCCCAGCACTGGGGAGGCAGAGGCAGGCAGAGTTGGTTATTATTTAAAAATCTCTTCAGCTAAAGCCAGGTGTTGGTGGTACATGCCTTTAATCCCAGCACCCAGGAGGCAGATGCAGGGGGGTCTCTCAGCTAGGGCTATGCAAACTCTATCTGGAGAGTCTCCCACCCCCCCACACTCTTCTGTTGAAACAAAAGAAGAATCTGGGAAGCAGCTCTTAATTAGCTTCCATGAAAGTTTTGGTGTGCTCCTTCAGAAAAGAAATTACTCAAACCTATTGCTCTCTACCTTGAGTTCACCTGAGTTCTTTAAAATACTTTTGTTCTTATTTTTAAAAAGTTGTTTTCATACCTATAAATGTAACCTTTGAGTAACATTAGTAAGTATATTTTGATTATTCTTAGACTTGTACATGGTGCTTTTTTCTCCTCAGCTGAAGAGAATTTTAAATGACAGTAGCGATTGTGAAGAAGCACCAGCTGATTGCCTAGGGATGTAACTCAGTGCCTGTGTGCGCTAGGCATAAAGTAGGCCCTGGGTTCTGTTCTCAGTCCATGTGGGAAATCTACAAAAATACAACATATAATACTACTTAAAATACAACATATAATACTACTTAAAATACAAAGTATAATAGCTACTTAAAAATGTACTAAAGCTTTAAGTAGGTTCAGTTTTTAATAACTTCTAAAGTTTTAACTATGAGTCCCTAGCTACAGACATTATTGTCTTTTAATTAATGTTTTAGTATGTAGGAGTTTTTAAAAATAATTTTTAGATGCTTTTCCCAGAGTTTCTCACAGAGGAATAGGGAATATTTTTTTTGTGGTAGATTCTTATTACAGAATCAAAAAATACTGTTTTAGATATCTGATAGCATTAAAACAAACCCCTCTGTGTCTTAGGACTTTAGCCAAAAAAATTCCTGTTAACATGAAGCTACTATATACAGTGAGATTCCAAGTTTTTTAGATTTTTGACTACTTAGACCACTAGTTTGGGGTATTTTGCTAACACGCTGTCCTCCCAACTCAATGTGTATCTGAGGCTGACCTTAAAATTCCTGTGCTCTTCTTGCCTCTGCGTTCCCGTTGCTGAATAAAGATGTGCACCATCATGCCCCGCTAGAGATGGAGGAATTTTACTATACTCTGTTGTCCTAGAGATTGTCCTAGGGCCGTGATCATTCTCGACAAATGCTCCATAATAAGCTACATCTCCAGCCTGGAAATTGTTTACTTCTTTTTTTAAGACTCAGCATGGAGATGGAAGAATAGTTTGTAGGACAAAGTACCTGCCTCCCTACTTCTTGGCACCAGAGTTAATGCGCTCTGCTTCCCTTCCCTTTAGCATGGTGAGGTCAATGACCATTCCTGTTTTAAAGGACTGCAGAATACTGAGAAAAGTAATCTTCGTAAAAATGTTCAGGACTGTAGTTGGAAATTATTTTTTAATCTATTTTAGTTAAAAGTATATATTTTAGAAGTGTTTTATAGGAGTTTGAGAATAGTTTATAACAAAGCAAATTGGAGTTAATAAGATGTTAAGTCCAATTTAATCAATGAATAAAACTAAGATATACTGTCAGGCTAGCAGGTCAGAAGGGATCAATAGGATCAGGAGTTTAAGGTCATCATTAACTACACAGAAGTCTCCAGAAGAAAAAAGAAAGAAATACGGAGCAGAGTGAATAGTGAGGGAGTGGCTGTTCCAAGAAGAAAAGCTGTACCAGATGCTTGTGAACTGGGATTCTGAAGCACTCTGGGGAACAGACGCGCTTAGAGTGATCGAACACAGAATAGTTATTGAAAGTTTGCTTTCTTGCTTTTTATTTATTCATTTTTTTGTGTCATTTTAGAACATTTATTAGTATACATAGTAGTTTGGCTTGCACAGGAGGGAATGTAATAGAAGAATTCTGTGGGGTGACACTAATCGTGCTTCTCAGTGATGAGGACATTTTGAAGCATATAAGAAATATATGTATACATACATGTATACATACATACATACATACATACATACATACATACATGCATGTCTCCAGTAAAAGGGTAAAGAGATAATCTGATATTAAACCTTCGACTGAATTGATACAAGTAGAAGTCTGTGTGTGTGTGTGTTCACTTCTTGACTAGGTTTTGGCTTATGGAGAAAGATATTTAGTTCGATCTAAGAAAAATAGAACTCAGATAGTATCTTAAATGGCATAGAAATAATTTGGACTGGAGTAAGCTTGTACTTTAGATTGCACCATATTCTTTCTGAATAACAACAGATGACATACGTGATTTATCTAAGTCAGTTTCTCATCTGTGAAATGAAGATAACATAAGATTCTTACCACGTCTATATAATGCCTAGAAATAATAAAATCTAGTACTTAAAAAATAACGGCTACTATTAAAATGTCATGTGATGCAAGATGTATATAATTCATTTATATGTAACTGTTATAGTCCTTAACAAAAACATTTTAAAATTCCATTCCTAAAACATTTACCTCCTACATTCATAATTAGAGTCACCAACCACAAAAATGTAACCATGTTATTTTTTTCAGTCATATGGAGGCTTCTAAATGGGTAAGTTAGAGTTAACACATTGCAAAAACACCCTAAGACATGTCAGTGAATTTCGTTCTCATTTCTGGCTTGTGAAGCACTGCAGAAGTTGAGGTCTCAGGGCTGGGAAGATGGGTCACATGGTGAAGTGCTTGCCGCTCAAGCAGGAGGACTGAGGTTGGATCCCCAGCGTGCATGTAAAACGCGGGGCATGGTGGGCACAGCGGCAAACTTCTGTAACCCTGGAGCTGGGAGGCGGGGACAGGCCGGCTCATCAAGCCAGATGGTTGAGCAACAGGCTCGGTCAAGTCTTGGCCTCAGAAAATAAATGGACAACATTGTCATTCCACACCAACTGTCAACATACACATACATACATATGTGTGCATGACACTGAGAGGCACACACAGACACACAAAATGTTGATTCGTTGAGGCTGATAAAATATGGTGCTGTCCACATGAAGGAATTAGATTGATTGGGTCATGTAATTAAAGCAAGGGGCCTTCAGATTCAGGTACTGCCTTGCCATGAGAAGTTTCCAAGGAAAGATTTAGAAGTTTTTATTTTTTTGTTTTTTTTTTTTTCACTTTTTTTTCTATGTTTTTTTAAGCTGGGGATCAATAAAACATAAGTGTAGAAACATTTATGACATCATTTTCTAAATTAATACTCTTACAACAATGTGGCTACTCTTTCTGAACAAAAACTGTGCATTGCTATGTCTACCAAGAGCTCTCTTAATTCTCACTGTTTTGGTACTGCAGAGTAAAGGAGTTTGGAATTAGTCCTTCAGACATTCCCTTCTCCCAGGGTAGTGGCAGTCGCCCTGATCTCTCTCCTTCTTACGATTATGACGACTTTTCTCCTTCGATTACCAGGTCTTGCTTCATTCTATACTTAAGATTTTTCTTTGACTAGCTTGTTTTGAATTGTGCTGCATATACACATTTCATTTATTACTTTTTGTTCCAAGCCATTTTCATTTTCATTTAGCAGGTGGTGGTTGTATTGCATGATATGCATTTTTGTGTCCTTTATTTTCTTAAAAAGTTTATTTAGAATTTAAAGTCCCATGCTTCCCTTTTTCTTTTTAAAAGATGATGTCACTTTTGTTTATTTATCTTTGTGTGATAAATGGTTTCTTGACTTCAAGGAGATACTGATCCTTGTGATTCAGAAAGTTTTTAAAGTGTGTTAACTTAAGTAGGAAGTACAGCTTTAAAAAATGATGTAAGATTCTTATGATCTTTAGCCACTGAGCTGGTGGCACAGCCTTTAATCCCAGTACTTGGGAGGTAGAGATAAGCAGATCCTTTAAGTTTGTGGCCACTCATCTGCAAGTGACACCCAGGCATACACAGGAGACCCTGTCTTAATAACTTAGCAGAATGAAATTATTTCTTACTTAGCTATTTTAGCTAAACAGTATAAACTTCCCTGGTTTCGTTAGTGGTTTCTTTATGGATCTTAACAATTTTTCTATCATAAAATGTTATTATAATTATAGCTTATTTCTTTAAAGTATTTAATACATATATTTTGCTAGCTTTCCTTGATTATGAACAAAAATTACAGTTGAAGTTAGCGTAAAGTTGTTTAAGTAAACTAGCTTAAACAAACATGCATAAATTTCAAATAAATTTGACCTATAAAGTGACATCATCAGTCTAACTGTGCTAATTGGATTGCTTTTGTATTGAAATGGCTCTTTTCTTGTTTGTGTGCATGATTCTTTGATAATTTTAGATAACTTTTGTGTATTTATAGGGTGAAAGAATTGACTGTAGATCCAACTTCTGCTGGTGATGTCCGTCCAATAATGCACCATCCACCAAGCCAGATTGATGACTTAGAGACACAGTGGGGTGTGGGGAGTTCTCCTCAGAGAGATGATCTAAAACTTCTCTGTGAACAAAATGTAAGTGACATAATCTCATTGTTACTGATCTAACCATACTTTGCTTCATCCATAGCAGAACTTAATTAAACAATGTCACCTAGCGCAGGGATCCACAAGTCCATCCTGTGCCCTAAGCAACCATCTGTTCAGATAAGTATAGCTTTACTGGAATATAGCCTGCTTTTCTGGTTGCTTTCTTTCCACAGTGGCAGTGACAGAATGCAAGCTCATGAATCCAAAATAATTTCCTGGCTTACTAGCCCTCTGATAATAGCCTATTTAGTTTTCATACTTTATGCCTACATTAAAATTTAGTAACTAGCCGGGCGGTGGTGGCGCACGCCTTTAATCCCAGCAGTTTGGGAGGCAGAGGCAGGCGGATTTCTGAGTTCGAGGCCAGCCTGGTCTACAAAATGAGTTCCAGGACAGCCAGGGCTACACAGAGAAACCCTGTCTCGAAAAACCAAAAAAAAAAAAATTTAGTAACTAGCCGGGCGGTGGTGGCGCACGCCTTTAATCCCAGCACTTGGGAGGCAGAGGCAGGCGGATTTCTGAGTTCGAGGCCAGCCTGGTCTACAAAATGAGTTC
Source organism: Tokudaia tokunoshimensis (assembly GCA_036184795.1). Taxonomy (NCBI): domain Eukaryota; kingdom Metazoa; phylum Chordata; class Mammalia; order Rodentia; family Muridae; genus Tokudaia; species Tokudaia tokunoshimensis. The sequence continues at coordinate 34,823,868 of BTHU01000009.1, read as the reverse complement.
CAGGACAGCCAAGACTACACAGAGAAACCCTGTCTCGAAAAACCAAAAAAAAAAATTTAGTAACTAGTTTAAGATTATATATAAATACATCATATATAAATCTTTGTAAAAATCTGTCAGCATAATTATGCATTAAACAGATAAAGTAACTACTAAAAATTACAATGACCCCAGCAATATCCCAAAAGAAAGAGAAGCAAACATAACCCCAGCAAAAATGCTAACATCCATCAAATCTTTATCTTCCTATATTCGAAATGTAAAAAAATTATATGATTTCAAAGTACAATGATTTAGGGTTTTTTTTATTTGTTTGTTTTGATGTATAATGAGTATACTGTAGTTGTCTTCAGACACATTAGAAGAGGGAATCAGATCCCATTACAGATGGTTGTGAATCACCATGTGATTGCTGGGAATTGAACTCAGGACCTCTCAAAGAGTAGCCAGTGCTCTTAACCATCGAGCCACCTCTCCAGCCCTAGTTATTTTTAAAATATATATTTTATAAGGATAGGCAAGTATAAATGAGAAAGCATGTGATCTGGACATGTAGCACAAACTGTAGTCCCAGGACTTGGGGGGCTGATTCAAGAGGATTGCTGCCAACTTGAAGCCATAGTTAGTTCCAGGCTAACAAGGGCTGCACTATAATAGTCTGTCAAGAATAAGCAAGGTGGACAGGCCTGGGAAATGACTCAGAGGGTAAAAAGCTTGTCAAAGTAGGAAGACCATTAAAGACAAAGAACTAAAAATGAGATCCTAGCCTCAGTCCATCTTCCTAAATTTTGAAAGACACCACAGTTGTTCTTAAACTCTCAAAGCAAACCCTGAACTATGCCTAGACATGATACTTCCCAAAGATAAAACTAGAGGAAGATAGAGACAGGCACTCCCTAGAGTTTATCTCTGCATTTATTGAATCTTAGTAGATCGACACAGGCCAGGATTTCTTTTTTAAGATTTAGTTTTTGTGTATGATTGTTTGCCACATGTATATCTATGCACCATGTATGTACATTGCTGAAGGAGGCTAGAACAGCAGATTCTAGTAGAGATGGTTGTGAACTGCCATCTGGCTGCTGGGAACCAAATTCAGGTCCTTAGGAAGGGCAGTCCATGCTTTTAACCTCTGAGCCATCTCTCTAGTCTCAATTCAGGGTTTTAAAATGCTATGTCAGATTTTATATACCCCATGTTTCAGAGTGTGCAAATCTTTTACCTTAGCTACCACCAGGGTACTTACCTTGAGATTATTTATCAATATCATTATATTAAATGTTAGTGCATGTATACATATTCTTGCAAAATCCTCATCAAGAGAGACTAAAAAGGAATAGAGTCTAAAATATGTCCTTGATATAAAGCTAATATTAAGTAGATGGTTAATGAAGTACATTAGAAGTCCAAAAACACACTTCTACAGACAAACGTGTTGTTTGGGAGTAAAGTGTATGTAGTGCAGGAATTTTTAGTTTCTGATCCAAAGGAACCAGGATATTCTGGGCCTGAAGAGGAAGTAGTAGCCAAGTGTGGAAAAAGTATGTTGAATATATATTCATGAAAGAGAATATGAGGTTTTTAGCATGTCTGGATAAAAGCAGATTATTTCCATAGAAAAGATAAAAAGTTCTTTACTAACTTGATTATGTAAACCTTTAAGAACAATAACATAATGATGAAAGTCAATTGTCCACATAAGTTTTTTTCATGCATTTAGAATCTTGAATGTTTTTTTGTAAATGCCATTTCTACTCACGTTTCTAAAGAGATTTCTACATAGTTGTCTTTTCCACTAAAGCCAGATTATGAGAAAATAGTGAGTTAATAGAATAGTCAGGAAACTCCAAAATAAAGCTAAGGTTGGTAAGTTTTGAGTTGATATAACTATCAAAACATGCCTGTATTTCATATGTTTCTTTGTTGTTGAAGTACAATTATGATTTGTCATTTGAGATTTCTATAAAAATACTGACTACCTAGCCATGTGGGATACACCTGTAATTTGAAGAGAGGCTCTAAGCAGGAGGATTGCTGAGAATCGGTTTACCTAGAAATGTAGACAAATCTAAAAATACATCAAGTAGTTCCAACCATAAGGGAATGTAAGGCAGGACGGATAATTAAGTCCGGCAGTTTGAAACCATCCTAAGCAGAAGAGAGAGATTTCTGTTTCTTTTCAAACAAAATTTTTACTGTAAAAATTAGTAAATGATTGATATAGCATAAAATTACAGTTTTGTTTTTAAAAAGTTTAGTCCTTGAAAATACTGATTTAGATAGTCACTGTGAAATATATTGTACCAATCAAAGATCGTGTCATTACATCTTTCCTTTCATGAGAAGAAACTTAATCTGTGCATGGTGGCATATTGCCTGTATGCTTAGCACTTGGAATGGAGGGCATTTGAGCTACATAGTATCATATCTGGCCAGCTAGGGTACAGAGCAAGAACCTGCCTTTTCAAAAAGAAGAATCGAAGTATCGTCTCTGTTTTGCTTTCATGTTGTCATAGTCATGTGTTTGTGAAGGAAATTGTTAGTGAAGAGAAACCAGCACAAACTAGTAAAACCTGAGATAAATGTTTTTTAAAAGGGTACGTCCACAAATAATAATAAATTCCGAGTTGGCTGATTTACTTAGACTTACATTATTTTGACCCAGAGAAAGACATTGTGGCTTTTCTTCTTCTATTATTTTAATAGTTTTTTCCATGTCTCCAAAGTTTAATTTGCTTTTCTAAAAAGACTGCAAAACTGCTTTTGAGTCTGGGCTTATAGCTTAGTGGTAGAATGAGTCGTTTTAAAAAACATTAGTTTCTGAGTAGGCTCCCAAGGAAGGAAGAAAAGTAAAAATAAAACTTAATGACATTTAAAAATAATAAGCTTTAGGTCATATTTTTAAACTTTGTTTTTTAAGGAAGAAGAAGTTTCTCCACAATTGTTTACTTTCCACGAAGCTGTCTCCCAGATGGTAGAGATGGAAGAACAGGTTGTAGAAGATCATAGGGCAGTGTTCCAGGTATGTAAGAAAAGGCCTTATGACACACAGACTTTAAATCAGAACTTTCCGAATTCTTTGAGTAGAACACTATTCTTTTAAAATTACTTGGTTGTATATGTTTATATTTGCAGGGCATGTGGTAGTAAATATCTCTCTGCAGTGTTTTTCTTTAATGAACAGGCTGTGCGTTGGTGGCTCACACTTTTAATCCCAGCACTTCGGAGGTAGAGGCAGATGGATCTCTGTGAGTTCAAGGACAGCCAGGACTACACAGAGAAATCCTCTCTTGAAAACAAGAGGAGAAAAAACAAATCCATCCATATACTAATGATAAATGTAATGACCAGGTCTGAGGATGGAGTTCAGAGGTAGTGTGCTTGCCTCCCATTCACAGAGCGTGCCAGCGTTCATTCCCTAGCTACAAAATAAAGTTCATGAAAAGAGTTAGACTGAATAAAGAGGTCATATCTGTTTGTAACTAACTACTATTTTTTTTTTTTTGGTTTTTCGAGACAGGGTTTCTCTGTGTAGCCTTGGCTGTCCTGGAACTCACTTTGTAGACCAGGCTGGCCTCGAACTCAGAAATCCTCCTGCCTCTGCCTCCCAAGTGCTGGGATTAAAGGCGTGCGCCACCACCGCCCGGCAAACTACTATTTTTGAGAGTATCAGGTCAAGTATGTTTGACTTAGAATTCACAATATGTAGATCAGTCTGATATAAAGAATATTTGTGAAACATACTAATTTACAAGGCTTTCTATTGAATTTTTATTGTTAGGAATCCATTCGCTGGATAGAAGATGAAAAGGCTCTCCTAGAGATGACTGAAGAAGTAGACTATGATGTAGACTCGTATGCTACACAACTTGAAGCTATTCTTGAGCAAAAAATAGACATTTTAACTGAGTTACGAGGTAACTTATTTTCCATCTTTGAGTTTATTTAAAACTTTGTGTGGCATTAGGATATGTGGTAATGAAGTTTTATATGATGACATACAAAGCAGAAATTGTTATAGACAATTTTAGCACCTTCATTCAAAACATAAAAACCATTGTTTCTCTTAAAACAATAATATTAAAAAACAGCTTGGGGGCGGGGTGATGTCGTGGATGTTAAGTGCTTCTTTTTAGTGAGAACCTAAGTTTTGATCCCTACAGTCCATGTAAAGAAAGGTGAGGTGCATTCTCACATGTCTGTTGTCCAGTGTTCCTGTTCGGAGGGAGGTAGAGACATAAAAACCCTGCAAATTCCAGCTTCTCTGGAGTGGTCTGTGACGTGATAAACAACAGAGACCTTCTTATAACATGGCCGCAAAGTAGACTTCCTGCAAAGTGACTGTCACCAGAGACTGACTGGTTAGAATCTCAGTGACGTGGAGATGGTGGAATGTTGCAGATCCCGAACTTCTTGATGGTTTCTCTAACCCCAGTGAAGTCATTCCCTGTTCACTTCTGTGTTGGGTCTCACTTTGTGTAACTAGCAGATAAAGCAGACCCAACAACTTGATAAAAACTTTTGGAGATTATTAACAAAACCAATCAAAAGATATATATTACGAGATAGTGTCTGAGGTCAACAGCGGAGATTTCTCCATGGCTGAATCCCACCTTTAAGATCTTTCCACCATTGCGGTTTTTTGTTTGTTTTTAAATGGCTTCATAACTTTCTTTGTTCCGTTACTATAAAATGTTCATGAAATTATTTGTACTTGAAACATGGAATTTGGGTAACCTGTGTTCCTAGGCCATTGCCACTCAGTTGTTTCCAGAATACACATCTCCTATCTCCCCTGAAAGAGGCAAGGGTGTGCTCCTCTGAACACAGCACTCGTGTACTCACATGAACATGCACTGTTGCCCTGTATATCATACATGCACAGTTTAAAAACTTAGCATTTCCATTGTCTCTAGTCATGTTTCATGCCCCTTCTGCCTGTATACCTTTAAAAATACCTTGTATATATTAATTTTGCTCCTGCTTCCCTGAGTGTTCACGTGTGTACATAAAAACAATGAAATTCCTACTTTTAGCCACGGATTTGCTGCTTAGCATTTTAAAACAAGCCCTTCATGAAGTTTGTGATTGGACATCATGTCAAATATGGTCATTAGTGACTATTTCAGAAAAGTTAATTTTGTAAAATATTGTATTTCTAAAAGGGAAACTTAAGCTTACTATTTTTTCACACGTAGGTCTCATCACATAGTATTATATCTTGTGATGACTGAACCCAGGGCCCCCTGCATACCACAGAAATATTGCAGCCAAAGTAGAATTACATACCTGTTGTTATTGTTTAGAGCTCAAGCTGGTCATTGTTGAAGGGTGCTGTCCCATGCAAAATAAAACATTTGAGCATTCTTGCTTATAAGCATTTATCCACTAGAGGACAGCACCATACCATTGTGATAATTAAAACACCTCTAGCCATGACTTAAGTGTTCCTGGGAAAAGCCATTTCCATTTGAGCACCACTGCTGTAAAAAAATATCTTTTTCATAGCTCCTGTAATTTAATAATTTATTAACCTATTGATAACTTGGTCAATAAAAGGTACTAGATAGAATATGTAAGAGCAGTTATGTGTTATTCTGTTAGCTTCTCTCATAATCCCTGATAAGGAAACATATTTCTAAAAATGGAGTAGGACTGAGTAGAAATGTCATAATACTGAAAGGAGTATCTGCTTTGCATCTGAGTAAGATTCATCACTTTCTTTCTAGGTAGGATTACATATTTAAACATTTAAATCCTTCTTGTAGTCACAAAAGAATAGAAACAGACTAAAACTCAATAGTATAAAATGTGTATAAGAGAAACTGGTCAAAAATAAGTTTCTACTAGGTATGCATGAGAGTTACACTTGAGCATAGTTAATGAGGTACTTAACAGATGCTATAAAAGTTGTACACTATATTGCTTGTTTTACAATATTTATTCCCTTGTTCTTTTCTTATTCCAAGATAAAGTGAAATCTTTTCGTGCAGCGCTACAAGAGGAAGAACAAGCCAGCAAGCAAATTAACCCCAAGAGACCCCGAGCCCTCTAAGTTGGTATTTGCTACTACTAAAGGATCCCCAGAATCCCCAATTCTGTAACAAATGGTGGTCCAACTGTAAAGGCCACTTGAACATTTTTGAAATCTTAAGTGTGTGGAAAATATCTTGTCCTTCATCTGAATGACATTTCAATTTTGTGAGACACTCCTTTGTCTACAAAATGCTTCTAGTCCAAGAGGCACAACTAACAATTCGGATTAGTGAAGTATTTTGTTTGTTTACCCAAATAGTGATTGCTTTTGGATATCCTTGCCAATTTTATTTAAAGATTGTGGAAATAATCCAGATGTGGAAAATAGGGGAAGTCACAGAATTTCCTTTAACTCAGATCAATTTTCGTAGCAAGACTGAGCAATTTTGAACACTTGCGTGCATGCATACCTCATCAGTGATTGTACATACTTTGCCTACTCCTAGAGACAGTGTGCTTACTCATCCTTCTGTGCCTTGACTAAGGCTATTGACCCTAGATTTCTAAAACAGCCAAGACAAACTACATTCCTTATTTGTAACTGTAAATTACCTTTACTGTGTGTACATTTTTACTGTATTTGAGACTTTTTTTTTTGTGTGTGTGACTAGTTAATTTTGCAGGATGTGCCATATCAATTGAACGGAACTACAGTCTGTGACAGTGGACATAGCTGCTGGACCATTCCATCTTATGTGTAAAGAAATCTGGAATTATGATTTTAATACCATGACGTGATTATAATTTTCTTAGCATTTTCTTTGTAAAAAACTAAAATATAAACTAGTTGGTGTATAATAAAAAGTAAAGAAATTCTGAGAAGAGTTTTATCTTAGGATAATACATATATATATGCAGTGTGTGTGCCAGTGGTGTTAAGACTAATAGTGGAATTTGATCCTGAACAATGCCATTATTTAAGTTGAAGTGTTTATTAGCTCACCAAAATTTAACGTACTGTTAAAGGAAACTGGCTTCTGATGCATGAACATTTGTATGTACACTGAAAGTAGTCCATAATAAAAGTTAGACAAACCAAGCATAGACAGTATGTAACCCCTGAGAAGTGTTGATGACTTACGAGGCAGGTCTTTGCTCCATCTAATAGCTGGTATGTGATAGTTTCATATTTTGCCTATAGATTGATGGTAAAATAGGCTACTCTTTAAATGGCAGCACTCATTTTTATAGCTGCTAGTCTAAGAAAGAAAACTGGCCAATTTTCATGTAAATATTGTTTAAAGATATATAGGAGTTTTCCCTTGGTTCCCACTATATAGTCAGTAGGTTAATCAAAGAACCTCCCATGGATCTCTTGATTAACTCTAGGGAACCTTTGAGTTACTCAGTCAACCAAGGGGAAATCTATAAATAGAGTCAATGGGCCAGATTCTTTACTTCACTAGTCATAAATGAGAGGGTAGCTGCGAGGGATCCTAACACCATGGTGAAAAGCTCTGTAAACATGAAATCTAAATCAAATGTAGATTTTTTCACAATATGCTTATTAATAAATGAAATTTATGAAACGAATTTAGAAATAATGTACTTCAATATAATCACCTTTGTTTTGGAAGGAACTCAGGTTTTCTTGCAGTTTTATGATATATTCTATTTGTGTTTGTTTCAAAGACAAGAGGAAGAATGAAGGACTATTTCTATTGACCTTGCAGAAACTGTTTAAGAAGGTAATTTTTGCTGGGTATAGTGGTGGATGCCAGCACTTGGAAGCAGAGGCAGGTAGATTTCTGAGTTAAGGGCCAGCCTGGTGTACATAGTAAATTCTAGGACAGCCAGAGCTATATACAAAGAACTTGTCTCCAGTTTTGAGGATGGCTCATATCTAATGGGAAATAAAGACTCAAACTTGCTCATAACTTGCCTAACAGTTTAGCTTTAATGTTACTAGCATCGGACAGGTATTACCTTTGAAGGTCCTTACAGATATGTTTCCTTATTGGCTTTGTCTTGACCTGTAGTCAGAGTATATCAATAAACATCTTGGTAGGTAATACATGATTCAGCTTTATAGAGGGAAAGCTGTAGTTGGAAGAAAATCAGCTGAGAAAGCCTAGTGAAGCAGAATTGTTTCCCTAAGGTAGAGATGGTACAAGTGAATGCTGCAAAATTGTTCTGACAATAAACATAAACTTTAAGAACAGTTACTATTAATGTGACCAAAGTTGCTTCTGCAGCCAAGTAAAGTATTTTTGTTCAAGATTAAATATTCTTTAGAAATTTCTCAAACTTAATGGCTAACTATTGATAGCTAACATCATAACAGTGTTTACTATATGACTTTGAAGCTGGATTTTGGAGGAAAAACTGTTGGCAAACAATTTATATTCTTAAGTTTACTTGGCATTCTTTTTCTAAACTAATTGGAAATATTCCTTTTAAGTTTTAGGTATAAAGAGAGCCAAACAGTCAATGAAGCTAGTTTAGTATCTTTATATAAATAAAATAGCTAATTTATTAAAATATATAAACAGCATTTATCTTCTGACAGTTTCTAAATAGCTTAAAAAGAAACACCAGGCAGTAGAATTTTAATTATCTAGAAGTCAGGAATAACCAGTAGTCTGTAGTTGTAGTCAGCTCTTTTAAAAAGCTGAAAACTGAAACTGGAAAACTTACTTTGCATTTACAAAGTGCAATCCCAGAATTTATTTAGGGGACTGAGGCAAGATTCTGATATCAACTTCAAAAAGACCCTCTTACTCAGGAAAGGAAATGAATCATAAATTAATGAAACCTATTTGACTGACAAAAGCCTCCAGAATTTTTCTAAATCTGAAAATTGTAGATCTTGTCTCCCTTAAGAAAATACGTGATTTAACATGTGTTTGTTTTTTGTTTCTAAGCTGCATTTCACAGAACATGCCTATACTGTGTCACTGCAGCAGACTCCTGTTCCCAGAATTCTGTTGTGTTGCAACAGGCAAACATTAACCCATAAGAACATACATACATACATATGATGGTGTGTGAAGAAAAGTTACATTAAGTACTTACATGTGAATGGGGAGGAGTACTGGGGCTTTTTGACTAGCTGAGGGAGCTGTAGACCTAAGTGAGCCTCACAGTGAATAAAAGTAACAAGACATTGCTAGAAAGCTTAAGTGCATGGTTGTGCGTGTCTGTGGCTTTCAAACTTGAAGACCATTATATTTATATTGATCCCTGCCCTTTGTAGTATATTTTAAACACTAGAAACTCGCACACTATCTCTATCTATATATGTATATATATGTATATGTATATATAAAAACCACCTTTCACATGCAGGATAATAAATGGTATAAAAGTATAATTAAATAATTTAAAAAGTAAATGATGTCCTGTAGAACAAAATCAGTAGTATTCTCAAATATTAAGATTGTATAATTTCATTTTTTTCTTGGTCTTGAAAAGGAGAATTGTCTAGGAGAAGTGGATACCTTCTGCATTGAATCCATGTAGCAACCTGAAGAGGAGACCAAAAAGGAATGGTCAGAACCCAACTTCTGACACATAATGTACCTCTACCATTAATCCTAATATACTGACATGTCAGCACACTTAAGACACCTACTCCAAGCACTAGTCAGGGAACTCAGTATGCCTTAGTAACAACCATGGCATAGTTGTCTGTTGTTGTAGTCTACTGTTGGTGCTGACTGACATCATCTTAAACACTCGCTGTCCCTGGCCTAAGCTCCATTCCAGCGCGATCAGCTGAAAAAGCAACTAGCTGGAATTTGAGGCAAAGTGATATGAGTAATCTCTGCCTATTCTCTGGATGGTCCCTGAAGTTCAGTGAAGTATACATTACTTCTCTTTGAGGATACTATGTGCTTATCTGACGTCTGTTAGAAAATGGCACGCTAGTTTTTAAAATAATGTATTGTATTTGTGTCTGAGGTTATGTTTTAGGATGGCCTATAGGAAGAGGTCCACGGGGACTCAACCGTCTGGGAAAGCAAAGCGTAAGGACCTAGGAATAGCGGCCAACTTAGTACTCCTGCTAGCCAGCCAGCAGCATAGTAACACTTGTTCTAGACTGTCCTACTGAGAAAGCAAACTGATGTCTTACAGCACTCCACCATTTTTTAAATTCAGTCTCTAGAACATTAATGCTTGAAAACTGCAGACAGATCCTAGAAGTAGTACCTGTCTAGCTATGCAAGATCCTGAGTGCAGTTCCCAGCGATGTAAGAAAAGTTAACAAAATGTCCAGTAACTTCTGAAAGTTAGTATAAGTGATCAGTACAATTGGGTAATTAACTGAAATTTGCTTAATACAAAGTAAAAATTCAGTCCATATTGCCGAAATACCTTAATAGGTGTAGAATTTGCTTGAGGCCACATAACTGCTATTAAATGAATAATCATGATGTGGTTCTAAATGATATTTCATACTTCTGTTTAATAGTAGGTATTCTAAGTAAGGAAATAATGGGTCATCAACTCCAGCTATATGTTACGATGCTTTCCCTAATGTGAAAAGGTGAGCAGAAGCTAGTAAAAGATCACAGAGGAGTTTGGGGCAGGAGGAGAAGCACAGCACACATAGACCAGGCTATGTTCTGGTGCCGACTGTTCTTTACTAGTGTTTGTAACACGTTTCATCCTGCTGCAGCTAACTAGCTGCCATCCTTTACCCCAGTGCTTCTCAACCTGTGAGTCATGAGCCCTCTGGGGTCAAATGACCCTTGCGCAGGGACTGCCAAAGAGCTTGGGAAAACAACAGGATTACAGTTATGAACCTAACAATGATTGGGGGGTCACCACATGAGGAACTGCTATACTAAAGGGTTGCAGCATTAGGAAGGTTGAGAACCACTGCTTTACACCAAATAACTGTTTTCCACTCCATGAAAGTGCTATGCAATAACTCACCCAGGTAGCACCTTATGCTGCTTAAAGGCCTTTAAATCTTTATCTGAAGATACCACAGTCAAGAAATGTAAGCATTTAGAACAAATGTAATTACCTGATAAAGTCATCTATGTCCATGGACCGGGCCCGTTTGTCACTAAAACCTGTGCTGGTTAGGATTTGCTGTATTTTATCTGCTATACTGAAATCTTCTGGTATTACCTATCAATATAAGATACAGAATAAATGAGCTACATATCTTTAATGAAGATACCATGACTCTTTATTTTTTCAAGTTCAGTAATTGTAGTCACCTTTAGTAAATCTATAAATGACAGCTGAGGAAATCTGACAGTTTGATTTCTAATAAGAGGCTGATTTTTTGATATAATACTTAGATTACTTGAGTTATCATGCATACATATATTGCCCCTATTCAAGTTTAAAATGTAAAAAATGTAGGTTTCAGACTTCATGAAATTTTAAAACAGTTACTGGTCTTTTAAAAATAATTCATACATTTTTTTGGCACATAGTTCACTTAACCAAGTAATTTACTCTCCAGTTACTCTCAGAAGCAACTTCTCTTTTAAGTATATTACATGTTGCTGGATATAATAGCTCACCCCTGTAATCCTAGCACTTAGGGAGGGAGGAGGACTAACCCAAATTTAGGGCAAGTTTATGCTACAGAGTAAGACTCAAAACAACAGTGACTTTACGTGATTCACACCATTTATGCAAAGACCTTTTAAAATCTTAGTTTTTAAAATTAGCCTCATATATTGTAGCTTTTGTCCATATTAGAGAATAGAGATAGTACCATGGTATATTAAAGCAAAAGAGAATATGGGCCATAAAAAATACAAAGAAAGAGTCCAGATAGTGGTCGTGTATGCATTTAAGCCTTTAATCCCAGCATTTGAGAGTTCGAAGGCAGCCTGGTCAACAGCTATTTCTGGGACAGCCAGGGCTACACAGAGAAACCTGTCTCTTAACATAAAAACCAAAGGAAAAGGAAATAGTCATAATATGTCTGCCCTGTCAAACTTAGAATGCTTAAAACCAACAACCTTAGCATACACCCCACACACGTGTATACATGAGGACTCCCACACTTGAATTCAAATCGAACTGTTAGGAGGCATGAGGCATATAACTGGAAATCAGCTATTCAGCCTACATTTTGTTCTGATTATTTAAAATTTCTAGATGTTTCAAAATAAAAGCAAAAACTTTAAATTTGTACTTACTAGTATGATATGGTGACATATATGCCTTTAATCCCAACACTTGGGTGATAAAGTAGACAGTTACACTATACAGTGGCAGCCTGGGCCACTATCTGAACAACAAACAGGATAATTACAATTTAGGGTAGTGTGGTGGCTTAAATAGGTTCTGGGCCTCATAGACTCATGTGTTTGAATGCTTGGTCCATGGGAAGTGTTAGGAGGTGTGGCCTTGTTGGAGGAAGTGTGTCTCTGTGGGGCTGGGCTCTGAGGTCTCCTAGTGCTCAAGCTCCACCCAGTGTGGAATCAGAGCCTCCTGGAAAGAAGACAAGTTCTCTTCTGCTGCCTCTGAGGAGGATGCAGAGCTCTGGGCTCCTCCAGCACCAGTCGCCTGCCTGCTGCCATGCTTTCCACCACGATAATGGACTGAACTCTGACACTAAGCCAGCTCCAACTAAAGGTTTGCTTTATCAAACGTTAAAGGTTTGCCCTGATCATGGTTTCTCTTCACAGCAATAAAACCGTAAGATAGTTAGCAAATTGCAGACATTTAAGCCAAGAAAACTATTAATCTATATATTTGAGGAAATTACAACCCAAATGAATACAACTCTTATTAGGGCTAAATACAAATGTTAAAGAGGACAGGCTTCATAGCATTCACAGCCTGTTGAAACTCAAACTTAGCTTAAGTTACATAGCAAGACCATTTCAAAACTACAGAAAGAAATCTGTTTACAAATTATGTATTGACTTTAAGGTTCCTATAGATTATACAAAGTTTTAAAATTTTTTGGAAAGCTTGAGGGTAATTTTATCAAGGGTTTAAAAGAGAAACACTACAGACAGGCAAGCTGCAGCTGCCCTGGCGAGAACACAGGGAGGGAAAGAGCTCCTGCTGACAGTAAGCTGCCCTCTCTCTCAGCCAAATGGCAGGGAGGCCTCCCCAGAGAGTGAGGAAGGGTTAGGGAAAACCTGCTTAGAGCAGATCAAAGTAAAGAACGTTATGCTTTTGTAACCTGGACAAACAGACAGACTTAGGAAGCTATGTGGTTGTGTTCTCTAAGAGACTGTAAAAAGAACATTTTAAAAAGCAAACACTGAAAGATCCAAGAGGTCTATGCCTTTAGACCCAGCACTTAGGAGGCAGAGGCAGGAAGATCTCTGAGTTTGAGGCCAGCCTGGTCTACAGGATGAATTGCAGGACTATACAGAGACCCTGTTTCAAAAAACGCATGAACAAAAATCAGTGAAGTGATTTCTACTCACAGTATTCTGTACCGAACAGTGAATTCTGTAGTTTTTTTCCAACAGCTGTTGTACTGCACTTGATCTGGAAATTATAAAATCAGATTATACATAATTTAAATTTAGACATGATGAAATATATGTTCCAGGTCTATCAGGTGGTTCAGTGGTAAGGTACCTGCTGCCATGACCAGCAACCTAAAACCAAGCCCTAGAACCAACACAGGAAGGAGAGGACCACTCTTTCAAGTTGTTCTCTGATATCCCCACACATAAATTCTCCACAAAACATCCTCTTAAAAAAACAAATTTGCTGGGTCTGGTGGCAGTGGCCTATAATACTAGCTGGTAGAAATGCTGAGGCAGGGGAACTGCAAGTTCAAGGTCAGCCTGGAACTCAAAAGGTAACAAGGTCTAAAGGAATCATTGAGTAGTAAGAGTACTCACTTAGAATGCATAAGACCATAGGCTCAATCCTTGGCATTGTCAGGAATAAAATCTTCAAGCTTTAAAATCAAATTTTACCTCTTTTGCTTTTAGATACGCACAATTAATATTAGATTTTTTTCAAGTTAATAAAACAGTACAAATAAAATAACCAATAAAAGTTAATAATAATAATAATAATAAACCAGCACGAAGACTAGAAAGACTAAAGGCATTTGCTGTGCAGGCCTAATAATCAGAGGTCCATTCCCTGAACACATATAAAACTGGGAGAGAACCAACTCCCCAAAGTGGTCCACTGACCTCCACATGTGCACTGTGACACGTCCCCACCCACAATAAAATGTAGAAAACAAAACTTGGAGGCAAAAATGTGGAAAATTTATGGTTGAGTTACTGTTTTTTTCTGTTTTGCAAATAAAAACTAATTTGACTCCCAACTCCAATTTTCTTACATTTTGCCTTTCAGAATAGTATGAGATTTTAAAAGTTTAAGTCTGTCTGACATGAGTAATATGTGTACTTTTAGGGACCTGTTTACGGGTAAAGGACAAAATGCCATGACAGCACTGAAAAACTGGTCCACCATTACAAAACACTAGGCTACTTACTTGAATGCAGCAGACAGTGTCTTGTTTTTCCGAACAAAAGTGATCCTTACTAAGCCATCCCATTCCTGAAATATAAGATAGGTATTTTCTTCAGAATATCCAACTTCTTATCTACTCCTTCTCCTTCATTTTTAATATACAAAGCCAGAGGGAATGAGAATGGCGTACATTTTGATCTAGCTAGCACATATGCAAAACAATGCACACTTCTGCACCTGTGTGAATCTCATCAAATATCATTTTTTGATTGAGTGGGAAAAATTTGCCACCATTCATAATATGGCATTAGGATCACTTTCCAAATAGATTAAACCTAGGCACAGTGGCACATGCCTATGATCCCAGCACTTAAAATCAGGAGTCTAATTAAAGTCATCCAGCACATAGAGAATTGGAGCCACATGAGACCCTACCTTAAAAAAACAAAACAAAACGGAATGAAACAAGTTTAACACACCAACATGATTTAGAATGTCACTTGACAACAGGTTAACAAATGGGATAGTTTTTTCCCCCAAAAGCAGTAGTAATTCTAATTCAAACATGTTTGCCCCAAGGGTTGAGGATGCAGTCCAACTGGGGCACACTTGCTTCAGCACCACCAAACTCTTATCACCATAGTGTTCAAACACAATTATTTTAACTTTACACTGGTTTTCTGCAGCTATAATCTTAAGTTCTGAAATGCAACTATATTCTAGTCATTCTGCCTTTTACACACATTTTCCAAATTTCTGTGTGTACTATGAACTATTCTACATCAAGTTAGTCCCCATTCCTATCTTCCTCTATTTGGATACTTAGGTCGACTCAATTATTATTCTGTTGCTTTAGAATGACATTTTACAACCTTGCCTTTGATGACCCGATATTTTGGTCTCACCTTAAAATTGATCGGTGGTGGCGGATTCTTAGGTTCTATCCTTACCACACTGGACTCCACCTTGGGGGGTGGTCTGAAGTTATTCTTCCCCACCTGTTAATCAGAAAATGTTTAGTCCTCTCTGAGCCAACTTTATTTACTTCTTGTTTGTTTTGAAATAGGGTCTGACTGTGTAGATCTGACTGGCATGGAACTCACAGAGATTTTTACCCCTCTGCCTCCTGATTGCTGGGATTAAAGGTGTGGGCTACCATAACTGGCAAGGGTAACTTTAAGTTGTTAATCAAAGATGTTCTGTTGGCCAGATATGGTGTGGTTTAGGCCTGTAACCCCAGCATCTGGGAAGCTGATAGTTCTAGGCTAGCCTGAGTTAAAGAACAAGACCCCCATCTCAAAAAGGGGGTGGGTGGAAGGGGGGGCGTTTCAGAGAGTAAGGCAAAGTGCTCCAGGATGAATTAAAACAAAATCAACCTCATACCTTCATTAGATGGTCCACACGTGCTAAAAGCTGTGTATTAATGGAGAGTCTACAGTATAATTTATCTCCAGGCTTGGCAACCAAACGAAGAGCAAACTCTCTTTGAAACATAAGTATAGCACATCTGAAAAGAAAGCAAAAGGAACAAGAAGAATTGTTCATTTTCAATTATTGACATAGTTTTAATTAAAAATTTTTGTTGTTTTTTGTTTTGTGTGTTTGAGTGTTTTGCCTACATGTATTTGCACTGTGTGTGGATTTGGTACCCATGGAGGCCAGATGTGGGGCAGTGGATCCTTAGAATAGGAATTAAAGTCATGCTGGGCAGTGGTGGCGCAGGCCTTTAATCCCAGCACTTAGGAGGCAGATGCAGGAGGATTTCTGAGTTCAAGGCCAGTCTGGTCTACAGAGTGAGTTCCAGGACAGCCAGGGCTACAAAGAGAAACCCTGTCTTGAAAAACAAAACAAAAAAAACAAAAAACAAAAAGGAATTAAAGCCTCTTGTTAGCTGCACAGGGGTGCTCAGAATAGAACGCTGGTCCTCTGCAAAAGTAACATATGCTCTTTTTTTCCCGTTTTTTTTTCTTTGTTTGTTTGGTTTTTTGTTTTGTTTTTCGAGACAGGGTTTCTCTGTGTAGCCCTGGCTGTCCTGGAACTCACTTTGTAGACCAGGCTGGCCTTGAACTCAGAAATCCTCTTGCCTCTGCCTCCCAAGTGCTGGGATTAAAGGCGTGCGCCACCACCGCCCAGCGTAACATATGCTCTTAACCAAAGTCCTTATAGTTGTAATTCTAACTACAGTTATTTGTCCTTGGAAGATGTATGGTTAATGACAATATGATCAGAAGGTAGAACATTTTGAGTCTTAATGTTGTTATCACAAAACAGATAGTTGTACTCCTAGCCTCAATGAAGATGTCTTTCCCTCAGGGGTTGGGTAAAGAACTATTTAGTATTTAGATTGTATTATGTACTTCCTATTCTAGATGCCTTCTGGGGGAAACAAAAACAGTAAAGTTGATTCCACAGAACTTTATTTGTGCTATAGTTGGAATTATATCTGAGGTATGGCCTGGTAAGTTAAATGTTAGCGAAGAAAGAGCATTTTAAAACTGTATGACTTTTTGTGTGTAGTGTACTGGGAATTGAAGCAAAGGCCTCATGCATGCAGGTAAACTGTCTACCACTGAGCCTTCTGCTTTTGATTTTGAGATCAGGTCTCACAAAGTTGCCCAAGCAGGTCTCAAATTCACAATCTTCCTACCTCAGTCTTCAGGGTTATGTATATACGTCTACATATCCCAATCAAAACTTTTATAAAACCTATATGCAATTATCTTCTAATATGATCTGTTCCGTGCCACTTAAAAGGGAAATGGGAGGAGGAGTAAAGACATGCTAACAAGCTTGCGTTTGATCCCCGACCTCTGTAAGCGCAGGGAGAAACACTCCACACAGACATACAACTTTTAAAAAAGGATGGTTATGGCCCGCACAATTTATGAACTTATTTTATAAACAGTAAGTGGGTATATGACTTAGCTTCAAAGCACTGGTATAAAACATACTGTTTTAATAACCAGTTAAGTTACTCCAAGTTTCTAGATATAATGTAAGAAATTTTTTTCAATGTTTATTAAAGAGGGTTAGATTTTAAACTGTAGAAAGAACAGCATGCACACACATATCATTCCAAAGAATTTATCAACTAAAAGACCTCCCTAGAAATAATCAGTATTTTCATGTGTGTGCATTCATGTGATTCATGTGTGTTATGTTTCTGAGTAGGCTATTAGGCAACTTAGGCTGGCCCTGAACTAGCTCTGTGTGTGTGTTTCTGAGAACAGGGTATCATATAACCTAGGCTGACCTTGAACTAGCTGTGTAACCAAAGATGAGTATGAAGTGATCTCCTGCTTCTCGTTCACAAGAGCTGGGAATACAAGTGCTCACCACAGGCTGAGAGTTCTGAAGTGCTGGAGACTGACCCAGGGGCTTTCTGGATGCTGATGAACTGAGCTACGTTCCTGTCCCAGAGACTGTTATTTTCTACAAAGTTCTCCAGCAGTTTTTTTGTTATGTTTATTTTTTGCTGTTTCTGGCCAAAATTGTCTAAAAGTTTAACAGTGACTGTTTTGCACAAACCTGAAAAATGGCCGGTGGAGCAGCAACTTGAAGACAAAGGGAGAGGAGATCTGAAAGAGAATTACAGTTAGCTCTGAGGGAAGACACATCAGAGAAATGCTCAGTATGATGCTTTTGATAGCCTGAGAAATACCTGATAAGGCAAGTTTGCCACACAGGCATCAAAGAATGGCAAATCCGATTTCAATACATCTCCTACCAGGACCTGGAGTTTGCTGGCCAGAGGCCTGGAATCAGGAAAGAAATGTTAAGAGACTTGTTTCACGAGATTGAAATGTACTTTAATTATTATATGTACTCACGTGCCCTGAACTCTTTTGTGAAGTTCAGCTACTAGCCTTGGGTCAAGTTCACAGGCAACTACCTACATTAACAATAACAAAAAAAAGCTGGATTGTGGAGTATGTTTTACCATCCAAATAATAACTCCTAGGAGTTACATCATTTAAGCTTTTTTCAATCTTAACACCAACACCAGCTCAACTGTATTCCACCACTTCAAACAACATCCTGTTTGATCTGTCTCCATGCTGTGTTACTGAGCAGATAAGGAAGTGGATTAATCTGAACTATTTTCCTATGACATCAGCAGAGGCTTCACCCAGTGTCATGACTGTTTCTACAACATAGCCATTTGAGTTGCTTATTCTGACTGACTCCCTGACCCTTCTTCTTCATCATCCTACCCTCTATAGGTATCCTGCTGAACTTGGTCCTAATGACTTTACCTTCATGGCTTTGTTCCTCCAGGCTTCATAACGGTTAGCTGCTCTTTCGGTTATCTCAGTGTTTCTATTTTTATTATTACTCCTTTAAATATGTGGCCCATTCCTATATTACAGTGATAGAAAAATCTCATTTCTTAGATATAAAATTTCTAAGGGCAGCCAGGCAGTGGTGGCGCACGCCTTTAATCCCAGCACTTGGGAGGCAGAGGCAGGTGCATTTCTGAGTTCAAGGCCAGCCTGGTCTACAGAGTGAGTTCCAGGACAGCCAGGTTTACACAGAGAAACCCTGTCTCAAAAAACAACAACAAAAAAAAAATTTCTAGCTCTCAATAACTACCATTGAAACAATGTCAATTTATTAAAACATTTACATTTGCAAAGCAGCTGAGCTAATTTGAGAGTAACACACGAAGCCCCCCTTTTACCTTTTTGGCCTTTTCTAAGAGCTTGACAGTCATGTTGCCAGTCCCAGGCCCAACTTCCAGCACCACATCGGTAGGTCGTAAAGCAGCCTACGAACAAGCACAAGCCCTTTATGCTCTGGCCCACGCGAACACACAGTTTATACGTGACGGGTTCTGTTTCTCAGTGCACATTTTACTCTAGCTTCATTTTTCTTCAGGATATATGTGGGTAACAGTCGTACCTCAAGGGCATTAGGTATACATGAAAATCTTCATTTCCTAACCTAGGGGATATACTCGACTTCTGGAGTCAGAACAAAAGCAAGAGCTAGCAGTTCCACTGATGGGTTCCTGCTTTCGACACCGGCAATAATTCCAGCACACTGTAACTAACTGTTCCTTCCAAAGAGCTCAAATGGAAGAGTTCTCAATTCTTAACCACGGTGTTGTTTTAATACAGTAACCACACAAAACTCTATTGAGTGTGCATAAACATATGAGTAGCATATTCTGTGAGACTGGATAACTATACTCTTTCTATGGGTCCAGGATGCTTCCCTTGTAAGCATAGAAATAACTTGTACCGCCTATATTTTACCTCCTATTACTCAATCATCCATAACCACGACACAATAACACACACAGAAGGAATCCTCCAAATAACTTATATGCAGTACCATATATTTTTCTGGGGAACGAGCTCAGTGTGATTTGCACATAAATTTACCGCCTGGAATAAAAAGACTAATGATGTACTTAGAAAGTGATCAGAATGATACAAGCTTGGAAAGTCAAGGAACCAAAGATCAAGGCTGGCTTTGTCTACTTACCATGTTTGAGGCCAGACTGAGTTACATGCGACCCAGTTTCAAAAACAAGAAGGAGCCTCCAATAAGTGGTTAAATAATCTGGAAATCCTTGGACAATTCTTAACTCATCCAACATAAACATACAGAGCAACTATTCTATATCAGGCACCCTATCTTAGTTTAACTTTATTTTCTTAGTATGTAGACAGGCTGCGGTCGAGCATATCACACTGCCTCAACTTCCCCAAATGCTGGGATTTGGGCACACAACATGTCATACAGGCATAAGTACTCAGAAAAATATTAATGACACACAAACGCTCTGCTTTTCATCGTTTACACTCACCTTATCGATGATGCTGTTAACAATTAGAGGATTTTTCAAAATGTGTTGTCCGATCCCTGTATTGAACACGAGTCCTGAAATGAAACACGAAGCAGCCTTAATTTCCCAACTTTTCACGAATCGATCTCAGGCCGTCCCAGAGAAGCAGGATGGACTGCGGACGGTTTCTGTTTTAATGCATCCACAAGCAGCGCGCTCACGGCTGGGGTTGGGATGTATCTTTGAATCCATCCATTCCTCCGGCTGGCAAAGAAAACCAGGCGCGGGAAGGGTCAGTGCTGAGCGCCCACCCTCCTCAGGGCTGCTAGGGGCTCAGGCCACAGTAGGACCCCCGCCGCGCGTCAGTCCTAAGCTTCCTCCACGCCGCACCTCCAGCTCGCTTCAGCTCCTGGCGCTGTTCCTGACGATCCCGCCGGCGGCTACTCGCAGCGGACTTGGCCTTCGGCATCTTCTCAGAGGAGTCCCTGGTTCAATCGAAAGCAGCGTGGAACCGCGTGGAAGTCGCTGTCAGCTGCCGTCACGACTAAGCGCCAGAGAGGTCCACTTACCCTCCCACAGCCGACCCACCCATTCAGCGGCAGGCTGGAGACCAGTGGCTGCTGGGAATTGTAGTCTCTAATGAGTTTCTCTAGGGCCAGGCCGGCTCGAGCCCAGTGACTTCTGGGAATTGTAGTCTCTTATGGTCTCCTCCCGTGGGCAGGCCGGTTCGAGCCCAGTGACCGCTGAGAATTGTAGTCTCCGGTGAGCTCCGGAGGCAAAGCCGGCTCCAACCCTTTAGCCGCCAGATTTTGGAGTTTGGCTGGAACAACTACTTCCCCGATTTCCCAGAAGACACGGTGCCGCTCAGGCAGGCAGTTAGGATTGGCTGTGTCCAGGTCGCCAAACTGTGTGCTTCATTCGGCTCTGCCCTGGGTCCTTTTGATATCTGCGGAAAGATCTCTCAAGTGTCTCTCCTGTTTCCCCGCAGGTTGTGGACAAGCCTAGGATGGACTCGGAGCTCGGTGGTTTAGGGTAACGTCTCTCCGCTGTGGAAAGGAATTAGGAGATTAGAATTAGGTCTCTTTCCAACACGGCACTTACTGGTTACTTCTGCCTTTTCGTTCATTCTCTCTTCGTTTTGCTGAATTCCAACATAGTTAAAAACATGCTGCTCGCCGGACAGTGGTGGCGCATACCTTTAATCCCAGCACTTGGGAGGCAGAGGCAGCAGGATTTCTGAGTTCGAGGCCAGCCTGGTCTACAGAGTGAGTTCCAGGACAGCCAGGGCTACATAGAGAAACCCTGTCTCGAAAAAAACCAAAACAAACAAACAAACAAAAAACAAAAAAAGTATGCTGCTCTCAGTGTTTATTCATTGAAAGATAAGGGCTATAACAATTTCAAAATCCTGTTAATGGAATTGATTATAGGTACGTATTGGACAGTGTAATGG
This sequence comes from Tokudaia tokunoshimensis, assembly GCA_036184795.1. Lineage (NCBI taxonomy): Eukaryota > Metazoa > Chordata > Mammalia > Rodentia > Muridae > Tokudaia > Tokudaia tokunoshimensis. The sequence continues at coordinate 34,802,209 of BTHU01000009.1, read as the reverse complement.
GACTATTCGCCGGGCTGTAAGATACGTAATAAAAGACTCCTGGCTGTCTTTCCTGCCAGTGTAATGTCTCAGTTTTAATTTTTCTGTTTGTTAATTTAATTTCTCTGAAGAAGGTCTTTGCAACCAACCAACAAAGCTGACTGCTAAGAACCTGTTTCGTAGCCTAGGTTTTAGTCCTTCCTTTCTTTGCTGTAATTCGAGCTCAGGAAAAGTTCTAAAATATCCTACTAGAATCTTTTATATTCTACGATTATGGGGTTCCCACCAAAGAGCACTTGAACACTGCCTATGAGCCAATTGAAAGCCTTTATTCCAGCCGGCAGGTTGACTACAGCCGGGTACTCTGGTTCGAAGTTCATTCATCTCTGAGTCTGGAAAGTCCTCAAGTTTCCCATCCCGCAGCTGCAAGCTAAGTACATATTTACAAAAGCCAAAATTTTGGATTAGCAAAACTTACGGAGTTTTCTTTCTGGAATTGTTTTTCTTAAGCTTCCCCTTACAGTTACTAGCACTCAACAATACAAAGTTCGTCCAAGGTACTCACATGGAGTCATCACTGCTTTTTAAAATAGCTTATTTTTAAAAAGGGGAGATGTGCAGTCTCATCCACCTAGCAATACCCTAGACTCCTGGGCTACTCCCCGCCCCCCGGGGGGGCGTGGCACAAGCCTTCTCTTGGGCCGCAGCCCTGCACATGCTGGCTGCACAGTAAGAACCAAAGCTGATGGTGAGACCATTCCGAAAAGCCTTCAGCTCATTTTCCAAGAGCAAGGGATGACAAGGTCGCTGCACACCTAGCAGGACCACAACAATTAAGCACAAAAATGGCAGGTTTGTCAATTTGAGTATTTATCCATGTGGATCAGCGTTCTTGGACTGTCAGCCTTGCAACAGTGATGAACAAGACAAACAAGAAACTGACAGCCTTTTGAACAAAATAGAAGAAAAAAAATGAAAGAAATTAATCAGGACACTGTAGGGGTTGGTGCTGAACCTAAGGTTCCCCCAATTGGTTTTTGACACATCATCAATAAAGATACCAGCAACCAATGACTGAGGATGGGGTGGGACAAAGGCAGAATCGAGAGAGCTGGGGAAGAAGAAGGAAGAGTAGCTTCAGGAGATAAAGCCAGCCAGCGATGTGAGGTTTAGCAATGGTCAGTCATTGAGTTAGCAAAGGCATTTTAAGATTAACTGGGGTGTGTGTGTGTGTGTGTGTGTGTGTGTGTTTTATCCATGAATTCAAGGGAATCTGGATGGGGGCTGATAGCACAGCCCGTTCCTGGAGCTTAGGTGGGGTTCCAAAACCACATGCAACAGGACAGTACTCGACAGGTGAATCATATACAACCCATAGTTCAAGGTGAGCCCACAGACAGATATTGAAGTACAATGAAGATTTGACATATCAAAACATTAAAGTTCTGCACTCGATGCATATTTACTATAGCTTAGGCCTTAGCTGGCCACCTTTCAGCTAGTTCTTCTAACTTAATTAACCCAATTATTCTAGTCTACATTTGGTACATGGCCCTTCACCACTTAGTCCTGGTATGTCTGACTTCCTCCATGTGCTGATGGAAGATTCCCACCTCTCAATTCTTCCCACAGGTCCTATCTCTGCCCATCATTCCTGTCCTCCTCAGCCATTGGCAGTCAGCTCTTTATTAAGCCGATCAGAAGTGATGGACAAGAGTTTACAAAATACTGAGACAGGCGATGATCCCTAAAAATAACAAAGTCAGATAGTACTAAACTCTCTGCTGGTACCAAAACCAACATTTGAATAATACAGCCTTTAAACTGTGCACAGAAGAATTATCCCAACAATTTTTTTAATGTTTAAAAAGTCGATGGAATCTGTATATTTTCATAAGCTACTGTGGTGTTAAGTTTCTGAAAGTCAGCTGAAAGCAAACAGTGAGATGCACTGCCCACCTAGAATGTGGTTTTTTTTTTAAAGATGACTCCAAGGATTTTAACCTCAGCATTTTTTAAAGATTTATTTATTTTATTATATGTAAGTACAGACACTCCAGAAGAGGGTGTCAGATCTCGTTACAGATGGTTGTGAGCCACCATGTGGTTGCTGGGATTTGAACTCAGGACCTTTGGAAGATCAGTTAACCACTGAACCATCTCTCTAGCCCCTGTGATTTTTTTTTAAAATGCTTTTTATCTCTGGGTGGGACCTTTGGTTTCAGGAAGCCTTTCATTTGGATGTTTGGAATAATAGACTATTCGTTCTGAAGAGAGATTTTTGAAGTTGTTATCCCCTCCCCTAATATTAAATATTAAAATGTAGTGTTTATAAGAAAGCTAAAATAAAAAAATTAATTAACACTGCTTCACTTAAAATTGTGAAAGAAGGAAAAAGTACACAAGGGATGGCTTAGCAGGTCAAAACACTAGCTGGAACCTAGTCTTGAAACTCCACTCATTTCCACATACACAGGCACTTACGCCACATCCCTGGCCCTGGCCAACACACACCATACTCACGAGTATATATACACACACACACACACACACACACACACACACACACGCACACGCATGCACGCACGTGTACACACATTTTCTTTTGAGGAGTGGGAAGATTGGGAGTGACAAATATGATAAGAGCACCCCATTTGCATTCCAGGCACTGTGTAAATACATTATTGTCCTTATTAACTCTCTTAAACAATTTTAGTGACTATATATATATATATATATATATATATATATATATATATATCATGTGGTTTTTGCTATCCTGCTTTAAGCTCCAGGAGGACCATGTCACCAGCCCTGCCCAGGTTCCCTTGGATCATTTTGATAAAACAATTTAATGCAAATAAAGCAATCTAAATATTAACCGATGAGACAGTGTTTCTCTTGTCTCTTGACCTTCATGAGACCAAGGCCTAAATTTCTATTGTCTGAGACAGGATAGGCTCCCTATCCCGTTTTTCAAGCTAATTTTTTTGTTTTGTTTTTTTCAAGACAGGGTTTCTCTGTATAGCCCTGGCTGCCCTGGAACTCACTCTGTAGACCAGGCTGGCCTCGAACTCAGAAATCCTGCTGCCTCTGCCTCCCAAGTGCTGGGATTAAAGGTATGCACCACCACTGCCCACCAACTAATTTTTGAAGATCGAAAGCCTCAAATTTTTATTATTTATGTCTACTTATTGTATAAGCCTATTTCTGGGCTCTAGTAATACCAGGCAAAGAAATCCCATGAGTAGACCATGTTCAAAGATTTTGAGTATTTCCCTGGCAAAACCTTTTAAAATCATCTCTAAAGCATTGTTTTTTTCACTTAATCTCTCTAACTTCTCCCTTTTGTGGAGCTTAATATTTCTGTATATTTGAGAACATCTAGACAATTATCATTATATTCCCTTTTATCCTTAAAAACAATTCAAATTTTATATATCTTTTTTTTTTGATTATTTGCTTGTAGGAAGTAGGCTGTGTTTACCATCGGATTCTTTGTCTCAGAACAGTCATCCTGTCTCTTTGTACAACAGGGACTGTCAGCGTCTCAACTACGGCTCTTTGAGGCTGCTAGAATCGGTGGTGTTCCTTTGTTCTGGTTTCGCTCTGGAGCCACATGATTTGGCTCTGCTCAGCTGAGAAACCAGTTCTCCCCCTATTAAACTATACTGTTGTGTATGTGTGATCCATCCGAGAGTTTCTAAAATTAATAGTGGGTTCTCGCCCCACATTAGATTCCATAGCTATAGTTTTTGCTACACTGCTTTAAGCTCAAGATGGACTGAGCTACCAGCTTCACCCAGGTTCCCTCAGATCCGTGTATGAAAGACACACACACACACACACACACACACACACACACACACATTAGCTTATTTTTTAATGTTTTATTTAGCTCAATGGCCAGGCTAATTTAAGTGTTCCTTGGCTATTGAAAGAATGAAAAATTTTAAGTTGGACCCTCTTCCTCTGGGGCCTGAGAATCTGAACTTGTGAACTCTGAGGGAGTGCCCACAGGGTGAGAACTTACAGAACAATCCTGAGAACTATAGCTGTGTATGCCAGATAAGGGACATGAACCCAGTTACTAAGGACCATATCCTGACCATCTGGAGACACCCCGTGAGAAGTGCTTCTGACTAGGAGTCTCTACTCCCTCTCCCCATTGTTATCAGCGGACCACGTCCTGACCATCTGGAGACACCCCTGTGAGAAGTACTCCTGACTAGAAGTTTCTACCCCCCTCTCGTCCCGAATTTTGTAGTTTTCACCTTTATAAGCTTATGTGAATTTAGGCTCAGGGCTCTTCTCCTCCCCTCCTGCGCGAGGTATGAGTTGAGTCCCAGCTAGCTGGCACCTGAATTAAAAATCCTCTTGCGGTTTGCATCAAAGATCATTTCTCGTGAGTGCTTTTGGAGTGGTACACATCCTGGGTAAGAGCAAGGGCCCTCTGGACTGAGGGTCTTTCATTTGGGGGCTCGTCCGGGATCTGCGACCACCCCTCGAGCTCCAGAACCGACTTGGCGGTAAGGGGATCCCCCTCAGTTAAATGTGTGTACCGGCTGGTGATTGTGTTCTGTTTGTCTGTATTTTGGAACTCGCGTGCTTTGGTTTCGCAGCTGTCTCTCGGGCCGTAAGGACTGTGGGACTGTGGTCAGCAGACGTGCTAGAAGGACCACAGGTTGTCGCCCTAGGGGATGCCCTAGGTGTTCTGGAGGGCCAAGGACGCTTGGTGACCTCCTCTGGGGACCCTGATCCCGTTGGTCAGGTCCATCTGGTTTGGCGGTCTAACAGACTGCCGTCTGTAACACTTTCGTTTCTGTGGCACGATAAGCGCGGCTGTATCTGTCTATTTGGTTTTGTCTTAATATCTTTGTTTGTTTGTTTGTTTGTAACTGACCTCCCGACTGACGATGAGACAGACTGTGACTTTTCCATTTAGCTTAACTCTTAAATATTGGACTGAAGTACAGTGTAGGGCTAGTAAAGTCTCATATCTCCTCTGCCTCCTCCTTCTGGCGAGTGGCTAGAGGGTGGCGGCAGCGGGCTGCGCCAGGGCCGAGACTGGGCACCAGCCCTGGAGGGGAGCGCCGTGACCCAAATTCCATATAATAGGCTGCCTCCCTGTCATCGGCCTGCGCTTGGCCCCGCAGATGACATCGGGGTGCCCCCTGTGGCGCAGGCATCCCCCAGCTGGCCGCCGGACTCTGGGGCACTGCATGGCTGCATGTGCACTGAGACAGTCATTCAGATGAAATTCCAGTCCCCGGCCAGAGACCGGGGCTGCCTCTGCCTTCCTCCTCCCTTCACAAAAATCGCCAGGGGGGAGGGAGAAAAGTAAAAAAAAAAAAAAAAAAAAAAGAAGAAGAAGAAGTGCAACCAGAGAGGGAGGGAGAGATAAGCCTGGGAAGTGCTCCAGCCTGACCCCCCCTCGCTACTGGAGGTCCCACTCAGACTGTCCCTTCGCTGGGTGGGAGCCCCGCCTGCACTAAGGAAAACAAGGATTGATCAAACTAGAAAGGAATTTTTCTCAACTGCCAATGAACAGGAGGCTCGGCTCCCAGCCCTCCCCTCCGCCCTCCCACCCCCGCCCGCTCTTTCCCCTATGGTGCAGTCAGAGACCTCAGCCTCTGGGTCACAGAGGCTTGTGGCCCCGCCCTTGCTAAGCGGCTACCCATGATCTCTCTTCTGATTGTGGCCCTGCCACTGCAGGCCTTTGAACCCCTGCTGGGGCCGGGAGAGGATGGCTAGGCACCCCCTTTGCAGCCACTCCAATACTGGCCCTTCTCCTCCTCTGACCTCTATAACTGGAAAACTAACCATCCTCCTTTCTCTGAGGACCCCCAGCGTTTAACTGGGCTGGTGGAATCCCTTATGTTTTCTCATCAGCCCACTTGGGATGACTGCCAACAGCTTTTGCAGATGCTCTTCACTACTGAGGAGCGTGAAAGGATCCTGTTAGCCCTGAGAATGATGGGCGCCCCACACAACTGCAGAATGAGATTGATGCAGGTTTCCCTTTGACCCGCCCCAGCTGGGACTTCAATACCACTGAAGGTAGGGAGGGTTTGAGAGTCTATTGCCAGACTCTGTGGCCTGCACCGTGAGAAGGCCCACCAATTTGGCTAAGGTAAGAGAGGTACTACAGGGACCAAATGAGCTGCCCTCTGTGTTTCTAGAAAGACTCATGGAAGCTTTTAGGAGATTTACTCCTTTTGATCCTACTGCGGAGGCTCAGAAGGTGTCAGTAGCTTTAGCCTTCATAGGACAGTCAGCTCCAGATATCAGGAAGAAGCTTCAGAGATTAGAGGGGTTGCAGGACATTGAGCTATGTGATTTAGTAAAAGAGGCAGAGAAAGTTTATTATAAAAGAGAGACTGAGGAGGAAAAGGAACAAAGAAAGGAAAGGGAAAGAGATGAGAAAGAAGAAAAACGTGAAAAGAGACAAGAAAGGAATTTGACTAGAATCTTGGCCGCAGTTGTAGAAGGAAAAGATAATAGAAGAAGAGATAGAGATTATAGGAAGCCCAGAGTAGGGCCTAGACAGACAGGGAACCTGGGCAACAGGACCCCCCCTCGAGAAGGATCAATGTGCCTATTGCAAGGAAAAGGGACATTGGGCAAGGGAATGCCCCCCCCAAAAAAAGAAGCAGAAGGATCCCCGAGGGGATCATAAAGTTTGACATTAGAAAAAGATGATGATTAGAGGAGTCGGGTTTTGGACCCCCTCCCCGAGCCTAGGGTAACTTTATCAGTGGAGGGGAAACCAATCGAATTTCTGGTCGATACCGGGGCTGAACACTCAGTGCTTCTACAACCTTTGAGAAAAATAAAAGATAAAAAGACATGGGTAATGGGTGCCACGGGGCAACGGCAATACTCATGGACTACCCGAAGAATGGTCAATCTGGGAGTGGGACGGGTAACCCACTCATTCCTAGTAATCCCCGAATGCCCAGCACCCGTACTAGGCAGAGATCTCCTAACCAAGATGGGAGCTCAGATTTCATTTACAAAACAGGGACCAGAAGTATCCATAAATGATAAACCTATTACAGTACTGACTCTAAAGTTAGAAGAAGAATATAGGCTGTTTTCCCCAAAAATCAGACCAGATCAGAATATAGACCATTGGCTAAGGCAGTTTCCATAGGCTTGGGCAGAAATGGCTGGAATGGGGCTTGCCAGGCAAATTCCCCATCAGGTCATTGAGCTCAAAGCCAGTGCAATGCCAATAGCTGTAAGACAATACCCCATGAGCCTAGAGGCTAGAGAAGGAATTCGACCTCACATTCAGAGACTGATTCAACAAGGTATCTTGGTCCCTACCAAGTCACCATGGAACACACCTCTGTTGCCAGTAAAAAAGCCCGGGACTAATGACTATAGACCAGTACAGGATTTAAGAGAAGTTAACAAGAGAGTTCAAGACATGCACCCCACCGTCCCAAACCCTTACAACCTCCTGAGCTCTCTCCCACCTGAATGGATCTGGTACACTGTACTTGATCTAAAAGATGCTTTTTTCTGCTTGAGATTACATCCTTCAAGCCAACAGATTTTTGCCTTCGAGTGGAGAGATACAGACGCGGGCCGAGCAGGACAACTGACCTGGACTCGATTGCCTCAGGGGTTTAAGAACTCCCCCACCATTTTTGACAAGGCTCTTCATCAAGATCTTGTCAGTTACAGGACCAAGAATCCCCAGGTAACTCTTCTTCAATATGTAGATGGCCTGCTTTTGGCTGGTGAGACCCAGCAAGATTGCCTAGAAGGAACTGAGGCCTTGCAAGAACTGGCCGAGCTGGGGTACCGGGCCTCAGCCAAGAAAGCTCAGATCTGCAGGAGAGAGGTAACTTACTTGGGGTACAGTTTAAAGAATGGACAAAGGTGGCTGACAGAAGCCCGGAAAAAGACGGTAACCCAGATCCCGGTTCCCTCAACACGGAGGCAAGTAAGGGAGTTCCTGGGAACTGCGGGGTTCTGTAGACTCTGGATACCTGGGTTTGCTACATTGGCAGCCCCCCTGTATCCCTTAACAAAAGACAAAGGAGAATTTACCTGGGGCCCTGAACATCAGAAGGTCTTTGACAAAATTAAAAAGGCCTTACTCACTGCCCCAGTCCTAACCCTCCCAGATGTGTCAAAGCCTTTCACTCTATATGTAGATGAGAGGAGAGGTGTGACTCGAGGCGTTTTGACTCAAAATTTGGGACCCTGGAAAAGACCAGTGGCCTACCTATCAAAGAAACTTGATCCGGTAGCCGATGGCCGACCTGCCTGAAAGCCATTGCTGCTGTGGCCCTTCTGGTCAAAGATGCTGACAAACTGACTTTAAGACAGAATCTGACTATTGTGGCCCCCCATGCACTTGAAAGTATCATCAGACAACCGCCGGACCGTTGGATGACCAATGCACGATAGACTCACTACCAGAGTCTCCTCCTAACAGAGAGAATTGCCTTCGCTCCTCCAACCGTCCTCAACCCTGCCACCCTGCTTCCCAAAGAAGCTGAAGAACCAGTGATACATGACTGCCATCACCTGCTGGCCGAGGAGATTAGAGTCCGCAAGAACCTGGTTGACCGGCCTCTGACAGGAGAGGCACTATCCTGGTTCACAGATGAGAGCAGTTATGTGGTAGAAGGTAAGAGAATGGCAGGGGCAGCGGTCGTAGATGGGACTCAGATAGTCTGGGCCAGCAGCCTACCAGAGGGCACTTCAGCTCCAAAAGCCGAGCTCGTGGCTCTCACTCAGGCTTTGCGCCTAGTGGAAGGACGTTCTGTAAACATCTACACAGACAGTAGGTATGTATTTACCACTGCTCACATACATGGGGCCATTTACCAACAAAGGGGGCTACTCACATCTGCTGGAAGAGAGATAAAAAACAAAGAAGAAATACTGAGCTTGCTGGAAGCTCTTCATGTACCCAAAAGAGTGGCTATCATACGCTGCCCTGACCATCAAAAAGACAACGATCCCGTATCTCGAGGGAATCGGATGGCTGATACTATTGCCAAGCAGGCCGCCCAAGGAGCCAACATCCTGCCCGTGCTGAGAGACCACACACCTGAGACCCCCCGCACCCAGTACACCCTAGAAGATATACAAGAAATAGACAAACTGAGATCTCACTCTGAGACCCCAGAGGGAGTACGTTTAAACCAGGAGAAAGAAATACTGCCTCAAAAAGAATGCTATGAATATGTTCAACAGCTACATCGACTGACCCATCTAGGATTGAAACATCTACAGAAATTGGTAAGGTCATCTCCCTTCCATGTTTTAAAGTTAAATGAAGTGACTGATGCAGTAGTAAAAACTTGTGTGCCTTGTCAGTTGGTCAACTCTAACCCATCAAGGATGCCACCTGGAAAGAGACTCAGAGGAGACAGGCCAGGTGCCTACTGGGAGGTAGACTTCACAGAAGCAAAACCTGCAAAGTACGGTAACAAATACTTGTTAGTTTTTGTAGATACTTTTTCAGAGTGGGTAGAAGCATACCCCACCAAAAGAGAGACTGCCACTGTAGTGGCCAAGAAAATCCTTGAAGAAATTTTTCCACGTTTTGGAATACCTAAGGTAATAGGCCCTGATAACGGTCCAACTTTTGTTGCCCAGGTAAGTCAGGGATTGGCCAAAGTATTGAGAATTGATTAGAAATTACATTGTGTTTATAGACCCCAGAGCTCAGGCCAGGTAGAAAGAATGAATAGAACATTAAAAGAGACGCTGACTAAATTGGCTGTAGAGACTGGCATTACAGACTGGATTACTCTCCTTCCCTTCACCCTTTTTAGAGTTAGGAACACACCTAGAAAGTTTGGGCTGATACCATATGAATTGCTCTATGGGGGGCCCCCTCCTCTGTTAGATGCCACTTCTGTTCATAGTAATAATGTACCATTATCCCAACCTTTGTTCTCTAGGTTTAAAGCACTTGAGTGGGTGAGGTGCCAGGCATGGAATCTGCTTAAAGAAGCCTACGTTAGAGACGGGGACCTCCAGACACCCCACCACTTCCAGGTTGGAGACTCTGTCTATGTCCGCCGCTACCGAAGAGGAAACCTTGAGACCCGGTGGAAAGGACCATACCTAGTCCTCCTGATTACCCCGACTGCTGTGAAGGTTGAAGACATCCCCACTTAGATCCATGCGTCACACGTTAAGTCAGCCCCATAGCCAGATGTGGGCTGGAGTAGGGACTGGGACTGCTGCCTTAATTACTGTACCTCAACAATTAAAAAAGGGACTTGAAAGTTTACATGCTGCCATGACAGAAGACCTAAAAGACTTAGAAAGGTCAGTGAGCAATTTAGAAGAGTCCTTGACGTCCCTGTCTGAGGTAGTTCTACAAAATAGGAGAGGATTAGATTTGCTGTTCCTCAAGGAGGGAAGATTATGTGCAGCCCTTAAGGAAGAACGTTGTTTCTATGTTGACCACTCTAGGGCAATCTGAGACTCCATGAGCAAACTAAGAGAATGATTAGAAAAAAGACGCCGAGAAAGAGAAGCTAACCAGGGCTGGTTCGAAGGATGGTATAGAAGATCCCCTTGGCTGACTACTTTGCTTTCTGCACTTATGGGACCCTTAATAATTTTATTTTTGCTCTTAACTATAGGACCTTGTGTGATAAATAAGTTAGTAGCTTTTGTACGAGAAGGAATAAGTGCAGTACAAATTCATATGCTTAGACAGCAGTACCGTACTCTGCAGGGCCAAAAAAAAAAATTAGAATTATAGAAACTCAGTTCTAAGATTAGAACTATTACCAAGACAAGAAGTAGGGAATGAAAGAATGAAAAAATTTAAGTTGGACCCTCTTCCTCTGGGGCCTGAGAATCTGAACTTGTGAACTCTGAGGAAGTGCCCACAGGGTGAGAACTTACAGAACAATCCTGAGAACTATAGCTGTGTATGCCAGATAAGGGACATGAACCCAGTTACTAAGGACCATATCCTGACCATCTGGAGACACCCCGTGAGAAGTGCTTCTGACTAGGAGTCTCTACTCCCCCTCCCCATTGTTATCAGCAGACCACGACCTGACCATCTGGAGACACCCCCGTGAGAAGTACTCCTGACTAGAAGTTTCTACCCTCCTCTCGTCCCGAATTTTGTGGTTTTCACCTTTATAAGCTTATGTGAATTTAGGCTCAGGGCTCTTCTCCTCCCCTCCTGCGCGGGGTACGAGTTGAGTCCCAGCTAGCTGGCACCTGAATTAAAAATCCTCTTGTGGTTTGCATCAAAGATCATTTCTCGTGAGTGCTTTTGGAGTGGTACACATCCCGGGTAAGAGCAAGGGTCCTCTGGACTGAGGGTCTTTCACTATCACACCCTTCTTTTCACTTCCAGCTCAACACCCTAAATCTGTCTTTAACTTTAGTTGCTCGGTTACCTTTAGTCCCAGCTAAGCACCCTAAATCTGCCCTCAGCTCAGTTCTTTTTCTAACTTCTCATCTGCTACTCCAGGCCCAGTCAGGGAAGTGACCAATGGCCTAGATCTCACATGGCTGATGGCTTTTTCTCCCTCTGAAGCATGGTAAATCTTTTCCTGCATCTCCTGCCTGCTTGGGCGGTGGGGGTGGGGGGGAGATGGAAGTCCCACCTATTCCACCCTGCTCATTGGCTCCTAATATCTTTATTGATTGATCAGGAACCAATGGAGGAACAGGACCTTTTAATGTTCACTTATAGATTCCCAATCAAGGCATAAGAAGCACAGATGTATGTCTATTGTACAGGTGATAAAAGTCAAGGGCAAAAATGTATCTTGCTCTTAATAGTGCAATAAATGACAGCTATTGCTTGAAATGAGGCCTGGTTTTTGTAGTCTTGGAGCCTTAAAAGTATAGTGCTTTGGCTGCTATTTGAGAAACTTGTGGACTTTGTCCAAAATACAATATTTGAAACTGTACATGGGGACACAGTCTTCTAATTCCAGCACTTGCGGAGCTGAGGCAGGAAGATTACCGAAAAGTCAAAGCCACTCTGGGATATCTACTAAGTTCTAGGCCATGTAAGAAAGCTCCAGCTTCAAAGAAAAAGATAAAAGACACCCATAAATAAGAAAATGCAGAGGCACCACACCCATAAAGTTAACACAATATGCTTGAGGAATATAAAGAAAAAAACATGGGACAACCAGGGAAGTACAGATAATGTAAATATTATGTGGGAGTCCTTGTGACCCCACAACTTGTTGCCCCTAACACATAAGGTGCAATTCCTTTGAATCGTTTTTTTACAAATCTATTATTTCCCCCCCTAGAATGTATAAAAATTTTATTTGAGCTTAGAGAGATGGCTCTGGAGTTAAGAGTACTTGTTGCTCTTACAGAGGGCCCAGATTAGATTCCTAGCACTCACATGACAGCTCACAACTGTGTAACTCCAGTCCCAAGGTATGTGATGTCCTCTTCTGACCTCATGGGCACCTGACATGTGTGGTGCAAAGACATAGGAAAAACACTCATATGCATAAAATTGTAATATAAATAGATCCAAGATAAGCTTTCTGTTTTGATTCTCTTTAGGTCTTCATCTTCTTTGAGGGTCTCCATGTGCATTTAAAAATTAACAGGCTAGGGCTGGGGAGATGTCCTCAGCAAGTAAAATATGCTAGCAGTTGAAGCCTAATGACTGAACTTGAGTTCTAACCATAGACCACACATCCAAAAAAAAAAAAAAAGAGTTGGATTTGGCATGCATCTGTAAACCTGGCCTTGAAGCTTGAAGGCAGCTACCCTGGAATATACTGCCCAATGGCAGAAACCACCTGCCTCAATGAGATGGAAGGTGAGACCTCTGATCCCCATATGTGTGCCATGATATGCATGCAGATGGACTCTCACACAGTTTTTTTTTAAGTTATTACAAATTAACTTTTGAGCTGGAGAGATGTCAGAAGTTAAGAGCACTGGCTGTTCTTCCAGAGGTCCTGAGTTCAATTCCGAGCCACCACTTGGTGGCTCACAGCCATCTGTAAAGGGATCTGAAGGCCCTCTCTGGCCTGCAAGCATATGTGCAGGCAGAATGCTGTATTCATAAGTCTAATGAAAACAGTTTTAATTACCTTTTAAGTAATTAAAAGTAATAAAATGGGTGGTCGTGTGGTACATGCTTGCCTAGCATGTGTGAGGCCTTGACTTTGATCTCCAGCACCACATACTATTACTACTGCAAATCATGTTTCCCACATGTTAATTCATCTTGTATCAAGTTAAGCTGAGACTGACCATACTAAAGATAACAAAAGAAGAGAAGAGAAATTGTCTTTCTTCCCAATACTGATGCCTGCATTAAGATGCTAAAACTGTTGAGAACTTTCTATAGAAATAAAAGTGAACAAAGAGTACACCAGTACAGGGAAAAATATTTTGTTTTTGGACAGATCTCACTACATAGCTGTAGCTAGCCTCAAACTCACAAAAATTCACGTTTCTGTCTCTTGAGTGCAAGGATTAAAGGTATACACTCCCATGATGGACAAAATTGATCAATTTGTGTTCAGTATATTTTAAATCCAAATACTACAAGCACTATTCTGCCTTCTAGCTTTGTTCTGAATGTAAAAACATTCATATCACAAAATCTAGCCGGGCAGTGGTGGCGCACGCCTTTAATCCCAGCACTTGGGAGGCAGAGGCAGCAGGATTTCTGAGTTCGAGGCCAGCCTGGTCTACAGAGCGAGTTCCAGGACAGCCAGGGCTACACAGAGAAACCCTGTCTTGGAAAACTAAACAAACAAACAAACAAAAAAACCCCAAAAACATTTCCTCAGATTTACAAAAGACCCATAACCCCAATAGAAGAGTTCTATTTTTCAAAATGTCTTTCTTTTTAATAACTAGTTAATCCTTTCTTCTCACATTAACTATTGCTTGTAGCTCTGCTATTGGACACATCATCTATGGGTTGGCAACATGAGCATCAACTGGAATGTGGATAAATTTTACACCAACCATGTAGCTGTGAGCTTGTGCTACACCCCTTTGTTCTCCCAGAGGGTCACGAACTTCCAGCCACTCACCAGGAACTCTTTGGATTCTCCAATGAAAGGCACACACACATTAGCTTATTTTTGAAATGCCTTGGCTGACTCAATGACTGGGCACTCCTAAACCTTCCCCTGCTACCCCAGACCCAATCAGGGAAGTGGCCAGTGGTCATGTACCCGAATTCTTACATGGCTCGTTGGCTCTTTCTCCTGCAGCTCTCCTCTTCCATCTTCTACTGCATCCTGGCGATCCTCCCTCTCCTTCCTGATGCATCCTAGCTCAAGCAACTCTAAGGGTCCCACATCATCTCCCTTTGCCCAGTCATTGGCAGCTGGCATCTTATTGATTAAAAACCCATTGGGGACAAGGACCTTTAGAGTTTGGACACACAAATTCCTGATTGAATCAAAGCAATAGAGCCAATCTCCAACACAACCAAATAAGTCTGGATCTGGGGCTGGGGATGTAACTCAGTTGTTGGTTGCTTGGCTATCATGTATCAAAACCCTGAGTTAGTTTGGTCCCTAGCACAATATAAACTGGGTATTATGTGCTTATAATCTCGGTATCTGGAAGGAGGAGGCAAGAGTTTCAGAAATTCAAGATTATTCTTGGCTACATAGCCAGTTTAAAGCCAATCTGGGTTACATGATACTATGTATTAAAAAGGTTAATCAAGGCCTGTATCATATTTTTTAAGTTAAGTTTTAGCTCAAGTAGACATCACAGGACAGCTATTGAGAACTGGCTCTCTCTTTGCACCATGTGTGACTCCGGCTTGGCGGCAAGTGCCTTTGCCTGCTCAGTTCGCTCACCAGCCAAGGTCTGAATTTTATTTTTAAAGAAATTTTAAATTGTTTAAAAATACTTATATGTATGAACGTTTTGTCTGCATGCGTGTTTGTGTACCTGGTGTGTGTTTGGTGCCAGCAGAGTTCGGCAGAGGGCATTGGAACTTCTGGAACTGGATTTATGGAGGGTTGTGGGTCACCATGTGAATAATGGGAACTGGACCTGGTCCTCTTAGCCACTGAACCATCTCTCCAGGACCCAGGGTATGTAATTTTAATAAGCTCTCACATAATTCTATGAATTTAAGATGTGCAATATTTTTATAAAATCAGAAGATACAACTAAACAACAAAACAAACAACAACAAAACCTAGTACCATCTGGGAGGTGGAGGCAAGAGTTTCAGAAATTCAAGATTATCCTTGGCTACATGACCAGTTTAGAGCCAACTTAGGTTACATTCTAATTGGCAAATGTGGGACATTCCTAAACATGTGTTTGCATAACTTCTGGATACACTAAAAATTTATTAACATGCTAACAAGTATCCTTCAATACAACTTGAATGGTTAGTTTTGCATTTCATATGTATTTTGATTTAATCATTTCCCCTCTGATTTTTTTTATTTCTTTCTTTTATTTTTTTGAGACAGGGTTTCTCTGTGTAGCCCTGGCTGTCCTGCCCGGCTTGAGTTCTCTTTAAAAACAAGAAAATTTAAACTAGCGAGCAGAGGTAGACCGAACTGGTCCTTTGAATTCTTTTCTCACCTTTGGTAGGAACTAAAAAAGCGTTGATCACGGGAGACTATAAACATGTAACCCTAACACTGGAGAAGTGGAGGCGTCAGGATTTGAAGGTCATCCTCAGCTACAAAAAGAGTGCTATGTCAGCCTGGCGTCCTGAGACCCTGACTAAACAACAGAGCACTAGCCCTCCCCCCTCCCCCCCTGCCATCCCCCAAAACAAAGCCCATCCAAATTTGAAAAAATACCTATGATGGCAGGGTTCATCAATGGAAATCTATTGATGACCCACTTCTGCCGTGACAGACTCATGAACCAAGCAGCTGATATACAATAGTGAGGATGAAATGGTTTTGTCTTAGGCTTCGATCAGCGCAGGTGACTATCGATTTTCTCGGGACATACGGTTTCCATAGTTACAGGTGCCCCAATGCCGGCGTCGGGCTCCAAGTACCACGCAAGCGCACACAACCCTTTGGCTGCCGCGCGCCGTTGGGTTCGAACGCGAGTTCCTCCCTCCCCTTCCCTCCGCTGTCCTATCGTCTGCCTCCTCGGCCTCTCCCGTGCGCTCTGGGACCCTGTGACGTAATTTTAGCGCGCCCTCGTCGTTTGGAGCGGCGACGCGGAACATGGCGCGTTCCTAGAAGCCGTTTTCGGCATCAGTGGGCAGCAGCGTGTGGATTAGGAGCGTGGGGGCGAGGAAGCAACCAACGCCGCTTCGTGTGGACAAGTGGAAAGGGGCGGGCCGGGTCGTTCCGGACCGAAACACGCGGTGAGGCCCGGCCGCGAGCCGCGCGGGTGGAAGGGAGGAGTGGGCTGGGCAGCGAGACCCCGCGCCGAGGGCGGAACGCGGGGTCCAGAGGAGCTGTGCGCTGTGTCCGCGGGCCCTAGCGGCCCTGGAGTAGCCCGGGGGAGCACAGGCTCCCGGGCTGTGGGGAGCCTGTCGGTGTTGGGTTCACGGTGCGGCGTGGCAGGGTCTGAGTGACAGGCTAAGCAAAGGCGAGGGTACCCATTGTGTCCCCTGTCGCCGGCCAAGGGGGTGTATTTGTCCTTGGAGGCTTTGGGTTGCACTGCACAAGAGAACGTGTTCCTCCTTCCCAACACCGGTGTGTGGAGTTAACTGCACACGCGACCTTGCTGTGGAAGCCGTGCTGCGAAAGCTTTAAGCATTAGAATTTTCCTTCTCCTTTAAGGAAAAAGTGAAGGGACTTAAACGTTATTTTTCTCTGAGAGGAGATTCATGCTGAGGTATGGCCGCCAGTGCTCAAGCCCAGCGACTCCTGCAGCTTTACATTTGGGAATATTTGTGATTCAGCAAAATTATTTCGAGGCCCATAGCATTTGCTCTTTTTCCCTTAATTCACTTATTGCGTGGTCAACGAGAGAATCTTACAGCAGAGTGATTTGCGTACATAGCAAAGACTGGTAATCTGGCTCCTGGAGCCAGGGTTGTAGTTGGCACACCTCTTTGCCACACGTTAAAGGAGCTGTGTTGTATGCGATAGTGACTTTAAGATATGCTTGTTAATTAGAAGGAAGGAAGCAAGGAAGAACAATTGGCAACCATATATTTTAACCTCCCGTGGACTGAGATTTCTCTCTAACATTTCCACATTATTTCAAAATGTACTTTGGCTAAGGGCAGAATGACTTCATTGTATGAGCTTACACCATTCCCTATATGGCTTGATAGCTTTCCCAACATCATTGTTCCACACAGAGGAAAATTTTGGTAGAACTAGAAAATTTCTTCCTGTTGGTTGGTAGGCTTGTAGAGTTTTTTTTTTCTTCCGGTTTTCTGATGGTGTCTAGTATAGGGGCTGGTGCAAACAGTTTAATTATTTTGTGGACGTGTGTTACAGCTATAGGGCAGGAGGGTAATTTTTTGCCCCCTTCTTACACTTCTTAAAGCCAAAAGAGAATTCTCAAAGGAATTCGGTTATAGTAATATGGATTGAGGTTCTAAAGCAGTGTGCAAAAATTATTTGGTAATTAACCAAGTCTTTAGATTTTGTGATATATATATGTGTGTGTGTATGTACATATGTGTATATATATGTATGCACACATATATAAATACACACACACACACACACACACACACACATACACAGACACATATATTTTTTGGTTTTTCGAGACAGGGTTTCTCTGTGTAGCCCTGGCTGTCCTGGAACTCACTCTGTAGACCAGGCTGGCCTCGAACTCAGAAATCCGCCTGCCTCTGCCTCCCAAGTGCTGGGATTAAAGGCATGTGCCACCACTGCCCGGCTAGATTTTGTGATATGAATGTTTTTACATTCAGAACAAAGCTAGAAGGCAGAATAGTGCTTGTAGTATTTGGATTTAAAATATACTGAAGTGTTTCTCCAGACTACAAATATACATTTTTAGGGAAAGGTAATGTTTGATTAGGGTTTTTTTTTTTTTAAGATTTTTCTTTTAAAAAATCTTCATGTGTACTCTTGTGTGCTGGTGTTGAAAAGGCAGAAGAGGGAGTTGGATCTTTTGGTAATGGAATTACAGGTTGTGCTCTACCTGACATGCCTACTGGGAATCAAATGTCCGTAGGATGTGCAACATGTGCCAAGCCATCTCTCCAGTCCTGATTTGTGTGTGTGTGTGTGTGTGTGTGTGTGTGTGTGTGTGTGTATGTTTTGCATGGACATACATTATATTTAATCTTCCTTCTGACTTATCATCATCATTACTATTTTTGAGACAGGCTTTTACTATGTAGATTTAGTTTGTGTGGACAAGGCTGGCCTTAACTTAGAGATCGGTCTACCTTTTTTTCCTTAGTGCTGGGTGTGTGTTGCCACATTGGGCTTAATTTAGTATTACCGTTGTTAATTTAAAACTTTTTTAAAAAGATTTATTTATATGAATACATGTAGATGTCTTCAGACACACATCAGAAGAGTGCATCAGATCCCATTACAGATGGTTGTTAGCCATCATGTGATTGCTGGGAATTGAACTCAGGACCTCTGGAAGAACAGTCAGTGCTCTTAACTGCTGAGCCATCTCTCCAGCCCCAATTTAAAATTTTTTATCTTTATTTTATTTTTGCAGTGTTGGGATGAACCCAGAGCCTTGCACATGTTTTACCATTAAGATATTTACTATTTGTGCATCTTCACTTTGTCTTTTGTTTTAGTTTCGTGGTGTTACAGCTGCATTAGAGTCCTCCAGCCCCCTTCCTTTGTGTGCATATGATGGCTATAGTCAGCTAGTTTCAGGGTGTTTTACACAGTGGCTGTTCACATCTCTTGCAGGTGTGCTTCTGGAGTGTCTTTTATTTCATTTTCTAAAGATGAGCCTGACTACCAAATAATCCTACAATGACAAGATTTGTAGAGCCTAGGTTCATTAGTGTTCTACATCCTTGTCTTCTCAAAATGTGGCTTATCACCTGGGAATTTGTTAAAAATATACACTTTATGATCAAGTGAAAAGTTACTGAAACAACATGTACATATTGAGGTATTTTTTAAAGCGTGTTTTATTTGCATATATTATACGTGGTAATTTCATTATGGCATTGTCATGGATATAATATATTGTGATCATATTCATCCCATTACTGTCTTGTGCCCTTCCACTAATCCCCTTCCTGTTTCAACTAGCCTCTTTCTATTCCCTGTCTATGTCTCTGTTTCTGTCTCTATCTCTGTCTCTGTCCTATGAGATTCATTACGGTTATTTACAGGAACATTGGTGAAGGTTTGTTTACAATTGCATGGGTCCTTCACCAGAGGCTGCACCTTACCTTTGCCTCACGTATCAGTCATTTGTTGTTATAAATCCTCAAGGAGGGAGCTCATGAGCCCCTTCCCTTTCCCTTTATCCTTTCCCCTTTTCCATTTTTTCTCTTTTCCCTTTTACATTTTTCCTTTTTCCCTTTTCCCCCTTCCCTTCCCTTCCATTTTCCCTTTCCCTTCCCTTTTCCCTTTCCCTTTCCCTTTCCCTTTCCTTTCCATGGCAAGGTGTTGATAGCCTCACTCTTGTGGTCTGTAGTGTGTGTGTGTGTGTGTGTGTTGAGATCATTTGCTTGCATGAGGAAGCTAGGGGACAATGCATATTGTTTCCTTGAATGGGGTGTCTGACTTCCATTTAAGCTAGGCTGGCTGAACGCCAAGCAAGCTGTCTTACGATCTACCTGGTTTTGCCTGCTACCCCGTGTGTGGTTATAGAAATGTGCACCCATGCTCAGGTTTTTATATTGGTGCTGGGGATTTGAACTCAGGTCCTCATGCTTGTAGAACAGATTTACCTACTGAGTCATCCCTGTCCCTCAAATTTAACAGTTTTGTGCAGGTAGGCGGCATGGGTGCTGTGATTACAGAGTGTAATACTTGACATTCGACCCCCCCTCTCAGCCCCGCTTCTTCTGACTCATACATTCTTTTTGCCCCTTCCATGATATTCTCTGAGCTTTGGAATCAATGTCATGTATGTCACATTTATGGCTGGGCATTCAACAATAATTTAGTCTCAGTACTTTGACCAGTTAGGAGTCTCTGTTGCCACTACTGACCACTACAAAAAACTTCTCTGACCAAAACAGATAGAGCACAAATCTATAAATAGTAATGTTGAAGGCAGTTTTGAGGAGTACATTGTGTCAATTTTGGAAAACAACCGCAGTAGCTTCCCTTCTAGGGCTTATAACCTGTCCAGCCATGGCATTTGGCTGGCTTTACAGTACCAGATGTGAATTCCCTGCTGTGGAGTGGGCATCAAATTCAATCAGATAGAATTGGTTTCGCTGCAACAGACTTACCACTATCGTACTCATGGTGGGCTCATCTTGCTTCTGCTGTTAGTACTAGCACAGGACTCAGTTGAGTAAGACTGTTAATGCAGTTCTTCCCCAGCAGTCAGTGGAGCTCTTTGTGGCACCAGACCAGCTGGCTGGTGGGGTTTGTGTGTGTGTGTGTGTGTGGAGTGGGAGTGGGGCAGTTGGGAGGTGGGAAGGTGGGGGGGTGGGGGGCTGGGGGGCTGGGGGGCTGGGGGGGTGGGGAGGAGCTTCCAGTCCAGTTCTAGCTTGATTTCTCTGTATCTTGTGAGTGAGGCATATGGCCTTTTTGTTTGTTTGCTTTTGTTTAGCAATATGGTCTAGGTTTGCCTGTATTGTTTTGGGAGTCTAGGGATGTACTCTATTCCTAGCAAGGGTGTTTTTGTTTAATAACTTATGCAGAATCTACAGTTTAATAAGATATACAGATTATAGGAATTCTCAGTAAGGTTTGAGATGTACTACTTTGAACCCTAGAAACTGGGAATAACAGCTAGGTATTTAACAGTGACCTTTTTTTTTTTAAATTATGTATACAGTATTCTGCTTACATGTATGCCTGCAGGTCAGAAGAGGGCACCAGATCTCATTATAGATAGTTATGAGCTACTATGTGGTTGCTGGGAATTGAACTCAGGGTCTCTGAAAGAACACTCAGTGCTCTTATCCTCTGAGCCATCTCTTTAGCCTGACATTTTTTTTGAAGAAAATTATTTATTTTTATTTGTATGAATGTCTTGCCTACTTATATGTTTGTGTACCGTATGTATGCCTGATACCAACGCCCAAAGAGAGTCTGGATCTCCTGGAAGTGAAGTTACAGATAGTTATGAGCTACCATGTGGGTGCTGGGAATCAGATGCAGGTCCTTTGCAAGAGCAGCCAATACTCTTAACCATGGAGTCAACTTTACAGCCCCACAACGAACATTTCTTTCTTTTATTTTTTAATCGAATGCAGTATATTTTAATAATGTTTTCCCCTCCTCCAGTTCTTCCCATATTCTTCCCACCTCCCTACCCACCCAACCTCATGTGTTCTCTCTCTTTAAAAAGAAACAAAAATTACCAAAAACCCAAACACAAAACACCTGCAAACAAACAAACAACCACAAAAATCAAAACAAATAGGTAAAAACCAGCAAGTCCAAAAAAAAAAAAAGCCAAAGTAAAGTAAAAATGAAACAAAAGTTCACAAAAATGCTATTGAATTTGGTGTTGGAACTGTGCTGGAGTATTGGAGTATGGTTTATATACTCGATGGCATGCTATTGGAGAATTGTGGTTCCCCCCCCCCACCCGCTT
The DNA here is from genome assembly GCA_036184795.1 of Tokudaia tokunoshimensis. NCBI lineage: Eukaryota > Metazoa > Chordata > Mammalia > Rodentia > Muridae > Tokudaia > Tokudaia tokunoshimensis. The sequence goes on along the minus strand of BTHU01000009.1, from coordinate 34,780,582 downwards.
TGCCCACAGGTGTCAGTGACAGATAGCTTCTGGGTTAGGGGTGGGACCCCATGTCCATTTCCCCCCTCAGTGATAGGACCTAGTCTGGCTTGAAGCTGTGCCTTTCTTCTGTATGCTGTCACAGTCTATGTGAGTTCATATATGCATAAGTTCTGTTGTCTGGAAGACACATTCCTCTCTTCTGGCTCTTACAATCTTTCTTCCTATTCTTCCAAATAGATCCTGGAGATTTGAGGGGAGGGGTTTGATGAAGGCATCTTATTTAAGACTGAGTGCTCCAAAGTCTTACTTTTTGCACATTGTCCAATTGTAGATCTCTGTGTTTATTCCAATCTATGGCTAGAAAAAGCTTCTCTTAAGGGGGTTGAGCATGGTACTGATCTGTGGGTATAGTGGTATGTTAATAGGAGTCATTTTATTGCTATGTTCCTTTTATAGAGTAATAGTAATTAGTTTTCCCCTAATGACCTAACTAGTCTCAGGTTCCTGGACCCTTAGCAGTGTCAGATATAGGTTCCATCTCATGGAATGGCCTTAAATCCATCAGGAAGTATTTGTTACTCCCATATTCCTTGTGACTATTCATGAGTATATTCTGTAGATAGGTCACTCCCGTGAATATTTATTTCTTAAATACTAGATATGGAACCTAGTAGCTCTGTGTGTTCCTAGTATTGCTTTCCTTTTCCCTTTTTACTCTTTAAAGGCATTCTTGCTGTGTTACCTACAGACTAGGTAAATTATACTAGAAATATATTTTCAAATAGTTTTGGAGGCTGGCAGTGCACAGATAGATTTAATTTTCTATAAATCCCTGTCGTTTATTCATGTTCTGCCATGCTAAACTGTAATTCTTCAAAAGTAATTGAATTCAAATAAATTCAGATCTTGTTATGCCAGGAACATGTCTAACCTACCTACAGGATGCACTCAGCTTGGGAACTCTTACTCATCTTTCAAGACCGTGCTTTTTCCTTCCCCTATGAGGAAACCTCTGCTAAGCTTTCTAGAGTATAAGTAGCCAGGTCTTTCTTCATAACAGCTTACCACAGACTTTACAGTATATTTTAGTTTGTTTTTTTTTCCTTGTAGAATTGAATGCAAAGATTCCTATGGTATATTTCTTTCAGAATGGTGGATGTATGCCAATAGAGGCTGAATGTAGATGGAATTATCTGAGTAGTAGCAGGAATATTCTGAGGTTAGACTGAGGAGGCTTAAAAAGCGAGAGTCTTGGTTGTTTTTTTGTGGCTTTATTCAACTATAGTAGAGACCAGGAATTATTAACAAGGTGATTACTTTTTGTTGTTGTTTGTATTTTGAGATAGTACTTTAGTATGTAGTCTTGGCAAGTTTGAGACATGTATATAGACTATGTTGGCTTGAACTGGAAGGGATTGTCTTGTCTTCTGGGTGCTGGGGTTTCAAGTGTGACTGTATTTGGCCAAATTCATTTAACAGCTTTTTTTGGTTGTTATTACTATCTAGTTTATTTAAACCAAATATGGTAATACAGAAAAGAGACTGAGGTGGCAGCTGCCCAGAAACTGTGTGGGTTACAGATGCAGAACTGCTGTGGGTCTTTGGACCCACACTGCAGTAACAGACAAGTCAGCTTAACAGCTATTTTTTATTACTCTATGCCAGGTACTATTCTAGTTTCTAGGATACATTTGAGCACATTTAAGTCCCTTTTCCCTGGCCATTAAGTTTAACTTGAGAGGCTGTACTGTAATGATCTATATATACTAACATGTCGGGGGGTTTTTTTGTTTGTTTGTTTGGTTTGGTTTGGTTTTGGTTTTTTGAGACAGGGTTTCTCTGTATAGCCCTGGCTGTCCTGGAACTCACTCTGTAGACCAGGCTGGCCTCAAACTCAGAAATCCGCCTGCCTCTGCCTCCCAAGTGCTGGGATTAAAGGTATGCGCCACAACTGCCCAGAGCATGTCATATTTTTTAATAGCGTTAACAGAAAGATTAAGACTGTCAGACATTAGAAAGTCTGGGTTCAGGGGTTGTTACGCTTCACTTTCTTGACACAAACTAGGGTCACTGGGAAGAATTGCCCCCATCATACGGTCCTATTGCTATGTCTGAGGGGTATTTTCTTGCTTAGTATACTTTGAGGTGGCAGCCCAGCCAGTGTAGTCAGTGCTATCCCTGTGCAGGTGAGCACACCTGCATGCTTTATTCTGTGATGAGATACGATGGCATATATGACTGAAGAATACACATTTTTACAAAATTATTTTTTATGTATGTGAGTACACTGTAGCTGTTCAGACACACCTGAAGAGAGCATCAGATCCCATTACAGATGGTTGTGAGCCACCATGTGGTTGCTGGGAATTGAACTCAGGACCTCTGAAAGAGCAGTCAGTGCTCTTAATTGCAGAGCCATCTTTCCAGCCAGAATACACATTTTTTTTTTCACGTAACGTAGTCCATGGATTGTTAAGTCAACTGCATTAATCAAGGAAATAGATATAATCCTAGAAATGTTTAGAAGATAGGTCAGCAGGAAGTAGTGCTTTCCTGTCTTGTGCAGTTGGAGATGTCCACAGAAGATGATGTTTGTCATGAACAGTAACTTTAGTAATGCTGTTCATTAGCAGCACTTCAGAACTAGAAAGAATATTGTGGTGACTCATCTAGGGGACCTAGCACTTTTGCTAGAGGTAGGGTTCATTTTTTTTTCTACAAGTGGTCGTCCCCCTTTCTCCTTCCTCTACCCTCCCTGTTTTTCCTTTCTTTCTTCCAAGATCACTAGCCTAATCTGGCCCTGAATTCATAATTCTCCTACCTTAGTCTCCAGAGTGTTGTTGGGATTACAAGTATGTACCGATATGCCTAGCACTAATATTAAGGTGTTTTGTTTTTCTCACCATAGAGACAGAAGCAGGTGGATGGATGTTTGTGAGTTTCAGGCCAGCCTGGTCTATATAGTAAGTTCCAGGACAGTCAGAGTTGCATAGTAAGAGCCTGTCTCAAAAAAGAACGAAGTTTGTTTAAGTTAATAAACTGTTTCTTTAAGCTTTCTAATATGGTAACGTTTCTGCATTAAATTTGTTATATGTCTTGTGTGTGTGTGTGTGTGTGTGTGGGGGGGTCTGTCTGTGGAGGCCAGAAGAGGGAATGGAATCCCTAACTGGTGGCTGTAAAATGCCTGAATCCAGTTTGAGTCTTCTGTGAGAGCAGCCGGTGCTCTCAACCGCTGGGCTTTGCTCCAGCCCCTTGCTTGGTTTACTTGCTTGCTATCTAGCTTGCTTTCTTTCTAAAAATTGCTTTTTTTACTTTTTGAGATTTTATTACAGTTACATCACTTTCCCCTTTCCTTTCTACCCTCCCTTATACTCTTTGCTCTGTTCCAAATTCATGGACTTTGTTTTCATTAATTGTCTTACATACATATATGTGTAGAACCCAGGTTCCTGTACATGACAGGCAAGTGCTGTACTAAGTTATATCCCATCCTGTTTTTAAAAAAATGAGATGGAGACTTGCTAAGTTGTCCAGGCTGGCCTAGAATTCTTGATTTTCAGAAATCTACTTGGGGAACATTTAACTCTGGCTCTTTTGAATCATAGTGGTGCACACCTTTAATCTTAGCACACTAGTGCAAGAGTCAGGCAGATCTCTTGAGTTTGAGGCTAGCCTGGTCTACATAACAAATTCTAGGCAGTTGGGGCTACATAGAGACTCTATTTCAGGCAAAACAAAATACTCTAGCACATGTAATCATCTGCCCTTTAATTTGGCAGTGTCTTTCCAATTAGAGTACCTGCTTTAAACTATCTCAACTCATAACCGAAAGTGTTGGCAGATAGCTATGCCTACCTTTAGGGGGTGTTGAGGACTTGTGTTGAGAGGTTGGTGTCATTCTTTGGTGAACTGTTTGTTATAGTTATTTCCAAGACATTATCTCCTCAACCTTTAACACTTAAAATCCCCATTTGTTTTGTATGGTGTGTGTTAGCGCAGCATACATGGGGACAACTTACTTTGTGGAAGTTGATTCTGTGAACTATGTTGGTCCTGGAATTTGAATGCAGGTCATCACATCAGGCTTGGTGGTAGATCCTCTGAGACATCTTGCTGGCCTTGCTTTTAGTCTAAGACTTGGTCTCATTACATAGACCTGGCTGACCTTGAACTCAGGGTGCCAGCATAGTTAGATACTGATGAGGGCCATCTTGCTGATTGCAGACTTTTTATTGTATCCTTATATAACAGAAAGAATAAGGTAGCTCTCTGGTGTCCTCTTACAGGCACATTTGGACTACGCTTGGGGGATCCATCCTGATGGTCTAATACCTACCTAACTTCTCAGCTCCAAATACCAAAATTAGGCATTAGATTTCAGCATATGAACTAGGGAAGGTACAAAGTCATTTATCACATAACAAGATTTTCGTATCCCTTCTTTATTTTTGAGACGTTCCTGCTATATGCAAGGATTGCACTTAACTCAGTTTATTTTTTAAGTATCATTAGTATGCATCTCTCTCTCTCTCTTCACTTTCAGTGATTTTGGTAACACTAGGGAGGCTGAGGTAGGAGGATCCCAGTTGCCTCTGGCTTTCTAGGAAATGGTATTTAATCAGAATTTGGAAACTAGAGGTTTTGTGTATGTGGGCTCTCCAATTTCATTTTACATTTACTTTTTGAAACAATAAAAGACAATTTTCTTTAGAAATATATTGATTTATGTAAAGTTATTGGAATTATGGGAGTTGTAAGTAATGTTATAGCTAGTACATAGAAAAGGTAGAAGTCAGAACCTGGGTGAATAGGAGAAAGTGCTTTTCAAACCCTGCAGGTTTTCCTCCATTCATTTTACTGTGTATTTTTATATTATATATAATGTGTATTCAAGTGTGCTAACTTATCATTGCAGGCTTCCATGGATCTCAATAGTGCCAGCTCTGTAGTTCTCCAGGTCTTAACACAGGCCACCAGTCAGGACACTGCTGTGTTAAAGCCTGCCGAGGAGCAGTTGAAACAGTGGGAGACACAGCCGGGTTTCTACTCAGTGTTGCTGGTAAGTAGTTCTTGAAATAATTTATTTCTTAATAAAGTGAGACATCATTGTTTTACTAGTTCGGTAACTATGGAGATTTATGGATTTACTGAAACTGATCCAGATAGTTGGCTGCCATTGTCACTATCATCACAGTAATGTATACCTTCTAAGGGTGTTTCACAAGGATTTTCTGAAGAATCAGCATTTTCGATCTTCTTTCTTATTGTAATTTAATTAAAACTTTTGTTTTTTTATTTTTTTGAGACAGAGTTTCTCTATGTAATCCTGGCTGTCCTGGAACTCACTTTGTAGATCAGGCTGGCCTTAAACTCAAAGAAATCCACCTGCCTCTACCTCCCGAGTGCTGGGATCAAAGGCATGCACCACCACTACTCAGCCTAATTTAAACTTTGAATAGAGGAAGTCACTTTCTTTGGCTCTGTTTTTTGGGGTTGATTAATGACTTTCTGCTTTTATTGTTTAAGCATTCATTCTGTATAAGAAACTGGACAGGATACAGTCTCAGTGTCTCTTGAGAAAGTATCAGGCTGTGATGGTGTTTCAGTTTTGCCACACCAGTGCTGACATCCAGGTGATAGGTAGTGTCTTCCCTCTGTCCCTGTCTCAGTGCATTTACCTGGAGTTGCTCAGCATCAGCATGAACTCTAGGAATACCATGTCTAATTAGGGTCCAGTGCATGCTAGGCAAGTACTCACCATGGACCTGATCTCCCTTTGTGTCCTATATTTCACTTTAAACCATTGATTTTGGTTTTGCTGAGATAGAGTCTCACTGTGTAGCCCTGTTTGCCTGGAACTTGGTATGTAGACTGGACTGGCCATCAACACAGTGGTATCACCTTGTCTCTGCCTCCTGGTAGCTAGAATTAAAGGCATGCGCTCCCATGACTAGCAAAATATTGTTGATTTTTTTCCATCTAGAAATTTAAATATTTTTATACAGAGGATCTTTCATATTTTCTGGCATTGAACTCTATTTTCTGCCTCCACCTCCTGAATGTATATATGAATTATTAATAACTACTTAAGCTTATTTTTTCTCCTTTTTTGGTTTTGCATTTTGCTTTGAGTTAACATTAATTGTTATATTGGTACATTTTTATAAAGTATTTTTATTTATTAGTGTACATGTGTTTGGGTATTTAGAGTCTCTGGGGGAGGGGATTGAGACCTGGCCTTGTTGTATAGCAGGTGCTGACTTCAAATTCAGTGATCCTCCCGTCCAGCTCCCCAGTGTTGGGATTACAGGCATTTGCCTCCACACTTAGCCTTTATATATGGACATTTGTATAAAACGTGGTATGCATGTTTTCTGCTGCTCTGGTGGATTACTTTGGAGCAGTGGTTCTCAACCTTCCTAATGTTGTTTACCACACTTCCTCTTGTTGTGGTGACAACATAAAATTATTTCAGTGGTACACCATAACTGTGATTTTGCTACTGTTATGAATCATAATGTAAATATTTGATATGCAGGAGATCCGATCTGTGACCCCTAAAGGGATCTAGAGCCACAGCTTGAGAACCACTGCTTTAGAGAGTCATGCACATATGCGCACATACATATGGACCTGGTCTTGTTATCTCTGGGCTGGCTTCAACATGCAGTGTAACTAAGGAGTTTCTGATTCTCTGGCCTCCCTAGTATTGGGTTACAAGCATGCTCCACCATGCTCAGATTACAAGGTGGTGGAGATTGAACCTAGAGCTTTATGTGTGGTAGGTGAGCATTGTCCCAGCTGAATTATAACTTTCAAACTTTAAAAAAGATAAGAGTTTTACTCTCTAGCTTAGGCTGGTGTGCAGTTTACTTCCTCAAACAGGCTAGTTTTGAATGCTTCTTTCCTCAGCCTTTTGAACATGGAGAATAAAATAGTTTTTGAATAGGGCGTGGTAGCCCCATAATCCCAGCACTCAGGAGACTGATGCAGTGAGGCACAGATCTTAAGTTTGAGGCTAGGTTGGTCTACATAGCCAGTTAATATACTAAGACTTTCTCATACCCACTAGCAGTGTAAATAATGACATGGAGGTATCTATAGTTTAAGGTGTAGGCTTATTGTAAGGGCAGTCTCCCAACAAACTCATCTAACTTAACCTGACTGGTCTATAGCCAACCCTGTGGCTAGCTGTATACCTTTCTTGGCTCTACTACCACCTGATTTCTTTTCCTCCGCCATCATTCTCCCTCTGCCTGGAAGTTCCACCACCTATTTCCTGCTCCAGATATTGGCTGTCAACTCTTATTATAACCTTTATTATAACCAATCAGTATCAAGACAACCTCTGATCTATTTCTAGATTGCATTTAGTCAGGTGAAGAAAGAATAATATTTACAAAGTAGAAAACCCGGTGATGGGCCATAGAAATGACAATACCAGCATCCTGCTAACGCTTAGTTCTCTGATGGTACAGAATTAAAAAATAAAAATACAGAGACACACCTTTACCCAAGGTGAAGAAAGATTACCCCAACAAGTTAAAGTCTATCCTGGACACGTAAACTCATACCAACACTCATACTGAGGGAGATGGAGATAGAGATGGGGGTTTGCACGGGGTAACAGAGGGAACAGGGGTACTAGGTTACTATTTTAAAATTATATTTTATTGTATTTTGGAGGTTAGTCTTACTGTGTAGTTCTGGCTGGCCTGGAGCTTGTTATGTGGAGCTGACTGGCCTGGAACTCACAGAGATACACCTACCTTTGCTTCCTAAGAGCCACAGTTAAATACAAGCACCAGCATGCCTGGTTTGGACTAGGAAATTTTTAAATTTGTTTTATGTGAATGAGTGTTTTGCCTGCATGTATGTATGTGTACCATGTGTGCTTGGTGCCCACAGAGACCAGAAGAGGCCTCTGGATCCTCCTGGAATTATTGACAGTTGTGAGCCATCTGATATGGGTATTAGGAGCTCAATCCAGGCCCTCTGCAAGACTAACAAGCTTTCTTCTCTATTGAGCCATCTCTCTAGTTCCCCAGGCTAATCTCTTTAAAGCTTATTGGACAATAGAAATTTCCCCATTGATTACCAAGATCATGTTGCATGGTTTAACTGCATTCTTGTTTTCATAGTTTGCCACCATTGTGCAAAACAGTGACTATGGATTATTGATTTGACTAACATAAATTGTTATATCACATCTCACCTTATATCACTTAAAAGTGTTGTTGTGCCAGGCATGGTGGTGCACACTCAGGATGGAAGCTCTGAGTTTGCAGACATCCTGGTCTACATAGCAACTTCCAGCCCTGGCTACACAGTGAGACCCTGTCAAATAAACAAAGTGCCATCAGACTCATTTGTAAGCATGATTGGTTTTTGTTTTTTAAATCTTATGAGTGTGTGCCTGTGTATGTGTGTATGTATCGTGTGCATGCAGTGCCTTTGGAGGCCAGAAGAGGTCATCAGATCCCACTGGAACTGCAGTTACAGACGGTTGTGACTCTCCATTTGCATTCTGGGAACTGAATGCAGGTGCTCTGGAAGAACAGCATGTATTCTTAACTGTTGACCATTTCTCTAGCGCCACGAGTGTGATTGCGTTGGTAAGTAGTCTTGTTATTGTGAAATAGGTTATTGTTTTCTTATTTAGTTACCTTTCCTATTTCAATTAAACACTCCAGCAAAACTAATTTATGGAAATACAAGTTTATTGAGGTTCATTCATAGTTCAGGAATCCATTTCGTCATGGTTGGGAAGGAATGGTAGCAGGAGCTTGAAGCTACTGGTCACATTGAATCCATGCTCAGGAGGCTGAATACAATGAATAATTATGCAGAACTAAGTTTTCTCCTGTTTCTGTGGTCCAGGATATTTGCCCAGCAACAGTGCCCCCTACTTTTAGAGTAGGTCTTCTCAATTTAGTTAACAGAATCAATATATTGTTACTTCCAATTTTTTTATAAATGAAATTTTCTAACATACTTGAAAGAATAGTATAATGAGTCTTTACATATTTATTTGTTGGTTAAACTTTGTGAAATGCTATTGAATAGGCATGCTATCTTTTGTTTATCCCAGGCTCTCACTGTTTATCCCAGGCTGACCTGGAACTTAAGATGTACCTGCCTGAGCACTCCACATGCTGGGGTTACAGTAACACCTGGCTAAGTAGGCCTTTCATAGTGTACATTGTAGAAGTATATATTTTAAGGAAATATCAATATGATATGTGTAGTGATGACATTTAAGCAAAATTAATAAAAAATCTGGGCCAAGGTTGTAGGTCAATTGCTAAAGTACTGACCTAGCATGCATGTAGCCCTGGGTTCAATCCTCAATATCTCATGAGCTGAGTATGGTGGTGCGAACCTGTGATACCAGCATCTGGAGGTGGAGGCATAAAGTTCAAGGTCATTATTGGCTGTGTAGCAGTGTATATTGGCCAGCCTGAGATACTTGATATAGGGATGCTTGGTGAAGTGTTTGCCTCACAGACTTGAGGACTCCAGTTTGATTCTCAGAACTTGATGTAAAAATAACAGGTGTAGTGGAGGCAGAGACAGAATGGTCCAGAACTCATGGCATGCCAGTCTGATCTCATTGGTGATCGGTAGGCCCCTGAGAATCCCTGATTGAAAGGAGGTGGGTGGTGTTTCTGAGATGTCACCTGGGGTTGTCCTCTGGCTTCCATATGAAACCACCACACAGTGAACACACACACACACACACACACACACACACACACACACACACACACAATAGTATAGACCCACAAAAAGGAAAGCAGACAAGTCCATGCTTTATTTTGGTATGTTAATTATATTTTTAAATAATTGCATGTTTATTCTAATGCAGTTTTTTTTTTCACAGAATATTTTTACGAATCACACCCTTGATATAAATGTAAGGTGGCTTGCTGTGCTGTATTTTAAACATGGGATTGATCGTTACTGGAGACGTGTAGCACCTCAGTAAGTTCTCTCGGCCCCAAGTGTCATCCATTCCAAATGAAAGAAGAATGAGATGGTACCTGTGTATGAACAAAACTGCGTCAAGTGTGTATTTGCACAAGTGCTAAAATTGGGACAGCAGAGAAGTGAGCATGATCTTTGTGTAAGGACGACATGGAGATGTACAAAGCATTTCATGTGTAAAAGAAAAAAAAACAAGTGTGTTAACTACTGATGAACTGTGTTTGCATAGTTCAACAGCCGCATCATTGGTTTTCCACATGGGTTTGGGTCCTCCCATGCGTGCATGCTTGGGTGTGGTTTTGCCTGCCTGACTTAGTGTTCAGTTTCTGAGGATCAAGCTGAGTGGAAGAATCCTCTTAAAGAAGTAAAATGTTTTGATTTCTGAAAAGGAAATCCCATATTATGTCTGCATTCAATGAATCTTCATTTCTGTGTCTTGCATTTTCTCTGGGAAGAATGGATGGATGTCATACTATTACAGTTTCATTAGATTAAGCTTGGTGAAGTGTTTGCCTCACAGATATGAGGACTCCAGTTTGATCCTCAGAACTCGATGTATTAACTGTAATGTAGGGGTAAAGTGAAAAGATTCATTTTAAGAATTAATTAACACATAATATAGTTTATGGACTGGCAGTGCAGACAAATCTGTAATTTTGTTAGAAAATGTATTTTACCGAATAAATAACATAAGCTGTGCTCTCCAGTAGGTGGCACTAAAACTCTATAGGTTTTCATTTGGATAAATAATATAAATTGTTTTATTCCGAGTATTTTAAAGTGCCCATAAAGCCTACCCTTGAACAATATCAGAAAGTACTGGAGTATTTTTAGGCTGAACTTTTAGTATGAAGCTAACCCTTTTTTATTTTAGGAGTAATTGATTTTCTCATTTTACCAAAATACTATAAGATGGATAATGACTTATGAGCATTTGAAAACTGTGTTTTGCAGTTGGGAATTCTAGTGTTTTGTGTATAACAGTTATCTAAGATCTGTAAATTATACTGCTTAAGACTTCTGTATCTGTTGACTTTTTCCACATTTTCTGAAAAGTTTACCAAACTCCAAATATCAAGTATTTGCCTACTTTTTCTCTGTAGACTTTGCTTTCTGTATATTGAGGTTGCCATAGGCTCATAGGTATTCAAGGTTATAGTAGTCAGGTATTGTGAGAATTTCCTTCTTTAGTGTTAGTGATGAGTTTGTCTGATATTAATAGAGACCCAGCAGCTACATTATGGTGAGTATTTGCTTGTTATTTCTGTGGTTGGTGTTGGTATTTATGTTATATCTTTTTCATTATTACTTTGTTTCATTTACAGTTATTTTTTAAAAGTAGCAAATAGCTGTTTTTTTATTTTAAAATGTGTGTGTATGTGTGTGCATGTTGTGTGTGTGTGTGTATGTGCGTGCATGTTGTGTGTGTGTGTACACGTATATGTGTGCAGGTGCCTGAGGCGCCATGGGATCCACTGGAGCTAGAGTTACAGGCAGTTATGAGTTGCCTGATGTGTATGTTGAGAGTCAAACTCTTGTCCTCTGCAAGCACAGCACATATTCTTAATCACTGAAACATCTCTGTAGCCTGTGGGGTTTGCTTTTATCCAGCATGCACATGTTTCTATTTTGGTATTATGCCCATTACATTTAATGTAAGTACTGAATGGTCGGGATCAAACCTGCTGCCCACTCATTCTCTTTAGAGATAGTGCTGAATGTTGATGTCATGTGCACAGATACCTGTTAGAGTTTTAAGTCTATTTTTATTTACTTTTTGTTTTAGCATTTATTTATTTATTTTTGGGTTTTGTTTTTGTTTTTGTTTTTTTTAAAACAGAGTCTTAGTATGTAGCACTGGTGATCCTGAAACTTAACTTACTAGATCAGGTTGGCCAGATTTACCTATCTGTCCACTGAATGCTGGGATTAAAGGTGTGAGCCACCATACACGCTTTGTTTTTATTTTTAAAGATGGTCTTTTATATCCACACTGTATATCTGAGACTGGCTGTGAAATTCTGCTCCTTTGCCTCTACCTCTCAAGTGCTAGAATTACAATGTCTCTACAGCATACGGCCTGGCACTCACGGATTTCTGTTTTGTCTCATTTCCCACTTATCCTTGAGTCTGACTTGAGATTATTCAATGATTTAAAAAAAAAATTAGTTTACTTGTTCCCTTTGAAAGCTTGTTTAGCACAACTTTACAATTCAGGTGAATACCATTGCACCTGTCATGTATTAGAGCAGAGCATGCCCATGTGTTAGCACACTACTTTTTATCTAACGTAAGAACCTCATAATAATACTTTAACTCTATTTAAGCCTTCTTGTGTAATATTGTTATGTACATATTTTCCACTAATTCTCTCTCTCTCTCTGTCTCTGTCTCTGTTTCTCTCTGTTTCTCTCTGTCTGTCTCTCAATCATCTATTTTGTGTCTGTGTGTGTCTGTGTCTAGTTGAGCACATTCCGTGGCACATGTAAGGAAGTCAGATGACAACTTGGAGTTGGTTCTCTTCTACAATGTGAGTTTCAGGAATTGAGCTTAGGCTGTCATGGTTAGACAGACAGACAGAGTGTCTGTCTATTTATTAATTTATGGCAAGGTCTCCTGTGTAAGCCTTATGCTTTAGTCTGCGTATTTCCAGTGACTACTGTTCTTCATTTTAGGATTTCTCTTTAATACTTAAAACAGATTCTGATTGTCCAGTGAAATTCTCCATCTCGTACATACTTAAAAAACAGTTACTTTTAAGTGTGGTTTTGGTAACTATAGTGCCTGCTTGCGTTTTGAATTTAGTCATGTTTTGTTTAGTTTTTGGGGCATGCATAATAAGTTTTGATTGAATGTTAACAGTATAATTACAGTTGGAGGGGCTTTAATTTCTGTTATCTTTCATGAGAAAGAATTTAGGTAAACAGACAGAATATGACTTTAACTTTGATGTAGCTATGGGTGTTTTTGTTGTTTTGTTTTTTGATTTACTGTTTGCCTCAAGTTAGAGCCTTCCTGGGGTTTTAACTATAAGCTTTGAGTGTTTGTCTACTGAGATACTGCTTTCTGTTGACCTTCAGTTCTTTGCCTCTCTAGTGCTGCAAGGCCTGTTGAAATCTCTGTTTTGCTCCATAGTCTCTTGGCTGCTGCTTTCAGCTGGTTTTTTTTTCCCCCTGGCTGGGTACCAAAGGAAAGATATATTGGCTCATCACAGTGCAGTCTTTTCTTGCTGAGACCGAGTTCCTCTGCCCTGACTGTCTCTTTTGTTTTGGGGTTGTTAGTTTTTTTAGACTGCTATGCCACAAACTGAATGTTTACAGATAACCTAGGTTTATTTTCTTACAGATTAGGTACCTAGAAACCCAAAAGCAAAAAGTTTGCGCTCTTTGAGGGCCCATAGGATTAGTCTTTGATAGTTTCTGGTTGTAGCTAGCAATATTAGGTGTTTCTTGGCATGTGATTGAATGATTCTAATCTTTGCCCCTATTATCACATGATCTATGCCAAGTGATTTGTTTCTCTGTTTACATTTTCTTCTTATAAGGGCACCAGGTCAGGCATAGAGGTGCAGGCTTGTAATCCTAGCACTTGGGAGATTGACATAGGATTTATGTTCAAGGCCTTCTGGGCTTCATAGCATGTTTCAGGTCAACCTAGCCTAAATATCAAGACCCTGTGTCAAAACAAAACAAAGTAACAAAAAGGAAAAATTCCAGTATTAGAATAGAGTCCATCAACTCAGAATGATTTTTGTCTTAATGTGATTTAATCTACAAAGACTCCAATATTTCCAAATGAAGTGGTACTCAAAGATACTTGGGTTATAGGACTTAAACATTTAATTTTGAGATATGATTTAGCTCATAATATATGCTTTGCTTTTAAAAACTACTTTACTTAAACTTCATTTATTAATGTGTGTGTGTGCATATATGATGTGTGGGTGTGCATATGCATGGCCTGCATGTGGGGGTCAGAGGATGGTATTGTGCAGTTATGTATTGTGGGCGCTGAAGAACCAGACTCCTTGTAAGGCTTTAGGTAAAATCTGTTCTACTCACAGAGACATCTTGTTGGCCCTAAAAGTTATGTGTGTACACACACACACACACACACACACACACACACACACACGGTTAAGATTTCTGGAATAATTTGTCTCATATTAGATATACTCTCATAGGTAGAATAAAAAATATTAAAATGATTAAAATTTAATTTAAAAATAGATAATAGAAAAGCTAGATGTAGTGGTAGTACACATCTGTTATAACACTTGGGAGACTCAGGCAGAAGGATTTTGAGACTGAGAACAGTTTGGTGCACATAAAACCCAGTCTTAAAAACAGAAGAGGAGCCGGGCGGTGGTGGCGCACGCCTTTAATCCCAGCACTTGGGAGGCAGAGGCAGGAGGATTTCTGAGTTCGAGGCCAGCCTGGTCTACAAAGTGAGTTCCAGGACAGCCAGGGCTACACAGAGAAACCCTGTCTCGAAAAAAAAAAAAAACAGAAGAGGAAAAATATAAAAGTGTCAAACTACTGAACCAGTTTAACATTCAACATATATAAAATCCATAGTAACTGCTCTATTTAGCTCAATATTTTATTTCTTTGTATACAGTAAAAATTTTTAGTATTGTGTTTATCCTTTCCAAAGATTTAAAATGAAGGACGAAGTTAATTAATCAATTTTTTAAAGAGGGTCTCACTATATAGATTTGGCTAGTCTGGAACTCATTATATAGATCAATCTAGACTCAAATTCAGAAATCTGTTTGTATATGCTTCCAGAGTAGTAGGATTGCTTTTACAGTTTTGTTGTGACTGCTGCTTACATTTTTTGTTTGTTTACTGTGCGTGTGTGTGTGTGTGTGTGCGTGCACTTGTGTGCTGGTACACAAGTGCCAGTTGGAGGTCAGAAAACAATTTGTAATACTTCTTTCCTTTTACCTGTGAGTCTGTGTTGTCAAACTTGGCTGCAAGTGCCTTTTCCTGATGCCTTAATCTCACCATCATAGTTAAATTCATTTGTAAAAAGTTTTCTAACAACCATTCTTTGACTTGGAATCTCTACTTGTAAATTTAAATTTTTTTTTATTTTATATATATGGGTGTTTTGCCTGCCTGTATGTATATCTGTGTACCATGTATGCTCTTGGTGCCTGCAGAGGCCAGAAGAAGGTTTCAGATCTCATGCAGCTGGATTACAGGTGCCTAGGAGTTACTGGGTGGGTTGTGGGAATCGAACCTGGTCCTGTGGAAAAGCAGCCAGTGCTTTAACCACTGAATCATCTCTCTAGTTCCTACATGTAAAATTTATAGGAACAGTTATTAAAGAAACCAGAAGTCCGTGTCTATTAATTGTTTTCTGTAGACAACTGTTTTAACATTCGTAAAGATGAGCATGGACATACTGCATTGTTACTCTGGATTTGCCTTGTTTTCTGTGGATTACTGTATTGTACTTTCTGTTCATTCCATTGTGAAGGAGCTTTAGGCTTCTCACTTGATGTGTGCCAGCATTTAAGTGATGGCAATGATTCTGTTTAAAGCTAAGCAGATTTAAAGGTATTTAAAGGTGTTTTATTGTTAGAATTCATAGCAGTTCTTGATTCAGTTGCTACTGGGTGGCATTCTCCTGCATAATAATTTCACTTTTTTACAGTGCTCTCTCAGAAGAGGAAAAGTCAACGTTGCGTGCAGGACTCATCACCAACTTTAATGAACCAATAAACCAGGTCAGTGATAAAAGTGAAAACATGAAAGCTGAGTGGAGAGTGTGAGGCCAGTCTGAGTTACATGTTAGGTTGCCTTCCTTGCCCCTACCTACAAAATCCAAGAAAGACTAAAAAAAAAGTCAAACTGATGTGTAATTAGAAAGAAATTTTGATAGCTCTTAGAGTCTATGGACCACTGCATTAAATAGTTTAGTATAGTTTTATTAGTGTTTGTTCAACATAGTTACTTCCTGAGAGGTAATTTCAAAACATGGGTGTATTAGTTATCTCTTGCCTTGATTTCATAGTTATTCCTCATGATTTCTCTTTTTTCTCTTTAGATTGCAACACAGATTGCAGTGCTGATTGCAAAAGTTGCTCGGTTAGACTGCCCTAGACAGTGGCCCGAGCTCATTCCCACTCTCGTAGAGTCTGTTAAAGTCCAAGACGATCTTCGACAGCACAGAGCACTGCTTACCTTCTACCATGTTACCAAGACACTGGCGTCTAAACGCCTGGCTGCTGACAGAAAGCTATTTTATGATGTGAGTATTTAACATGATTCCATCTGATTATGTAAATAATCATACTTGTATAAAATGACTATCATTTTTCTTGTATTAATATTTTTGGAAAGATTTTGAAATCTTTCTAATCTAAACTGCAGTGATATGCATGGGAAGCTCATTTAGGTGTCAGTGAGTATGCTTGTGTTAGGAAACACTTTGAAAGCAGAGAAATTGGTTTGAGATTGTCAGTGTTGCCAAGATATAATAACAGATCTCTTCAGGAAAGCCATGGGAAAGGGACGATTAGCAGGTTCAGTACTGAAATTAGGAAGTAGATTGGCATGTTTAGATAGTTGATGGCTGTAAAATAGAGATACAACTGAAAGATTGCGTTAGCTACCTTTGTCCTAGTGATGATGCTCCACAGAGACAACTTACGGGAGAGTTTATTTTGGCTCCTGGTTTCAGTCTGTCATGGCAGGGAAGGCAGAGTTGATGTTGGCAGGCATATGTGGTAGATGCCTTTCAAATCTTGGTGGATCAGGAAGGTGAGATCTCAGACTAGTCTTCACCCTACTAATTTTGCTAGTGTGACTACGTCCCTAATTCCAAAGCTTTTTAAAACAGTACCACCAGATATAGATCAAATTTTATCTTTTAATTTTATTTTAAATTTAAATATTTTTTATGTGCATTGGTGTTTTGCCTATATGTATGTTTATGTGAAGATCTGACACCTGGAACTGGAGTTCCAGGCGGTTGGAAGCTACTATGTGGGAGCTCGGAACTGAACCTGAGTCTCTGGAAGAGCAGTCAGTGCTCGTCGCTGCCGAGCCATCTGTCCAGCTCCCAGTTTTTAATTTTTGTTTTAAGACAGTGTCTTATGGTCGAGGCCAGCCTCAAACTTGCTATGTAACGGAGGAAGACTGAATTACTGATCTTCATGCCTCCGTCTCCCAAGTGTTTGGGTTTCCTTGCACACCCAACTAGTTTAAAACGTTGACAGACCTGAGCCCATCCAGCACATTCTGTCCAAACTGTTTGAGGGATGGCAGTCTCTTACCAGGTGTTACTTTCTCCACTTTTCTAGGTATGGTTTTAGATCTGACTATTTTTGACCTTTCAAAATAGCAATTTCATATTGCTTATGGTGACATTTTCGACTGTACCATGTAATACTGCAGAATTTGAAGGTGTTTGTTTTGGTGTTCTTGCTCACATTTGGTAGTTATGAAAAACGTGCATAATTAGAAAGATTATGATAGGACCCAGAAAACTAAGGTATTTATAGGACATTGTTTTGTGTGGTTCTTTTCTTTCCTTTACTGTATTCTGTCGCCCAGGCTTCCCACTGGTCTGTCTTTCCCCTGCAGGTTGGGAGGGGTTTCTTCTGCTTCTTCATTTAGCATATGGTCTTAAGCAGCCTTTTCCAGGCTTGCTTTCTCTGACAGCTACTCTTCCTCATGTTTAAGCTCCTGTGTCTGTGCTTTCCGCACATGTATCTATGCTTTCTTTCCTCTTCCTCTTGTTTTTAAAATAAAGGATATTCTGGCACAGCTACAGCCAGAACACCTGACAAATTTTAAGCGCTGTGAGATGCTTTGTTTATTTCTAACGGAGACACCTAGCTGTACATGGGGAGGAATAATTGAAGAGCCGGCAGCATGCGGAAGATAAACAGTTTAATGGGGGAAGCCAGAGAGAAGAGTTCTAGAAGAGAGTCTTTGTAAAGCCTCTGTTCTTCCACAAAAAGCTAGCTAACTTGTTATCCCTGGGGCACAGTGTAGTGCCTCGTGTTTGAGGATAGTTTAGGGAAATAGGGAGAAAAGAAGTATGTATTTTTGGACTATCTCTCATGTTCAGTACATTAGTTTTGATAGATGCAGTGAGATATATATATATATATACATACATACACACACATATATACAGACATACATACATACATACAGACTCACTATATATATGTATATATAATGAGCCTCTCATACATATACATATACATATACATATATATATATATATATATATATAGAGAGAGAGAGAGAGAGAGAGATAGATAGATAGTATGGGCGCGCGAGCGAGCGAGCGAGTGAGCGAGCTACATTTCACTTGACCAGGAGTGGTAGACTACTCCAGACAACATAACAACAAAATAAAGTGAAGAAGGAACAACAACAAATGCACATTAGTTTTCAGTCTCTGGGTAACAGATGGAGAGGTTCAGAGCCACTCTTTTGAGACCTTACTCCTGAGGATGCAGCTTACAGATCCTGGATCATGGCACAGAGGTGATCCCTCCCTGTCCCACCTCTGGCAGTCAGGAAAGCTGCTCACAGAGTCAATGAGCTCAGGAGAGCTAGCTCTGCCTCTCACTAGCTGCAGCACACCAGAGAGTAGGCCCTGAGTCTTGCCTGGACTGCACAGCAGAGCTGACCCTAGTAGTTGGGGAGCAGGTTAGCCAGCCGCAAGGATGAGAGTGCAGGAGAGCTGGCTCCGCTATTTGTCTGCTCTGAGGTGGTATGGGTGTAGGGGTGATGTGCCCAGCCCTCATCACTTACAGTAGTTGGGAGAGCTGGCCCTGAGGGCATGGGAGCAGGAGAGCTAGCTCTGCTTCTCACTGGCTTTAGCACTTGGGAGAATGGGCCCTGCACTTTGCCTGGGCAACACAGTGGAGCTGGCCCTGATGGTGAACACACAGGTGAGCTAGCACTGAGGGTGTGAGCACATGAGAGCCTGCCCAGGCCTACACAGTCCTGCAGTTCCAAAGCTGTAGGATCTCTATGGTACAGAGCAACAGCAGGAAAACTGAGAGGAGTCCTGGGAAGATTGATGAAGTCACAGAAGCCAGAGATCTTGAACCAGACCAGACTCACTATAACAGACAGTTGCAAGTGAAGATGTGTGGACAGAGAGATATACTGTGCGACACACTGTGACACACTACAGCTTCCATGATGTGATGTTTTCTATGCCTGCCCTCGCCCCCCCCTTCCTCCCCCCCCTCACTGTGTGTGTGTCTGTGTTTTATTTTGGGGGGGAGATTGCAAGGGCAAAGGGCAGATATGAAAAAGGACAGGGAGATGAGCAGAACTGAGGTGCATGCTGTGGCACAAAGAATAAAAAGTTAAAAATGCTGTCTTCTCTAAGAAAGTTTAGTAAAAAGTTCTTTTTAATAATCATGGGATTACTTTGTTCTTTATCATGTTAGCTTGATTTCTGTTGTTTTATTATATTTTACAACTGTTTTTTTAGATTTATTTATTTATTATATGTAAGTATACTGTAGCTGTCTTCAGACACCCCAGAAGAGGGCATTAGATCTCATTACGGATGATTGTGAGCCACCATGTGGTTGTCGGGATTTGAACTCAGGACCTCTGGAAGAGCAGTTAGTGCTCTTAACCACTGAGCCATCTCTCTAGCCCCCCCTTTTAGATTTATAACTGTTTTTAAATGTTTATTTTTGATGTCTGTATAGATGTTTTGCCTACATGTGTGTATATGTACCATATGTATTCCTGATGCCCTTGAAAGTCAGAATTGAGCATCAAATCCCCTGGTATAGTTAACAGATGGTTGTGAACTACCATGTGTGTTTCGGAAATTGAACCTTGGTCCTCTTTAAGAACGTGTTTGCTTAATTGCTGAGCCATCTGACTTACACAGATTTTTCTTTTTTGATGTAGCCCTGGTTGGTTTGGACCTCCCTTTGTAAATAGGGATGGTCTCAAATTCCCAGAGAACCACCTGTCTCCACCTCCCAAGTGCCGAGGTTAAAGGCTGACCACCACTCCCAGTTGTTTTGCTCTATTTCCAGGAGTCAGGATTAAAGAAATGATCTACTTTGTCTTTCAGCGGCAGATACGTAGACCATTCTGGGTTTCAGCTAACCTTTATTAACGATTACTCAGCAGTAAAAGTATGAACTGCTTGGACTCTGAAAGGGTACAGCCTTCTTATTTGCTGATTGCTTCTCAGGTATTTGTTTTAGCCTAGCAGTCTCTTCAGTGTTATGGTTGGCTTTGTTGTAGTGTCATTTCAGTTCCTTTCCCTGTCTTCTGTAATACAGGCCTGCCTAGCTGATGCTAAGCTTGGTGGACGGTTGACCACATTGTGCTGAATGTTCACTGACCTTTCTGAGATCACTGAAGTGCTACTTTTATTGCTGCAGTTCTGCTATCTAGCCTAGAAAACTGCACACGTGTTTGGTGCTGAGTAACTGTTAAATGAGTAATTAGGCTGAGTATGCAGTACAGTGACTGAGTGCTTACTTGCCTAGGAAGAGCACAGGGTCTGAATTCAGTTTCCACACTGCAAAAACAATAAAAGAAGAGTCCTGTTCTTAGAAATTACCGTATTTAAGCTGGGCATGGTGGCACATGCCTTTAATCTCAGCGCCTGTGGGAGGCAGAGGCAAGTGGGTCTATGAATTTGAGGCCAAACTGACGTCCTTTCCAGTTCCAAGCCAGCTAAGCCATGTAATAAAACCTTCAAAAAACAAAAAAGTATACAGCAAAATTTCATGGAAACAGGCTCCTTTTAGATTACATAGAGCTAAAAATATCTAGGAGAAAGCTGATTAGCACCTCTCATTGTGAACTGAATTATCTGAGCCTTGGAAACACAGGTATGTAGGTAGGTAGGTAGGTAGTAGGTGCTAGGACGGGATCCGGTCTTGTAGGATTGATGTACAGATAGCTGCTCAGTTGCTGCTAGCTGTGTGGGAAGACTGCTATGAAGACTTTTGCTGCTTAAGCTGTTCTTACTGTTTTGGCATGAGAATAGGAGAGCTAACCCTGCTTCTCACTGGTTTTAGCATTTGGGAGAATGGGCCCTGCCCCTTACCTGGGCAATAGTGGAGCTGGCCCTAATGGTGAACACACAGGTCAGCCAGCGCTGAGGGCGTGAGTGCAGGAGAGCCTGCCTAACCCAACACAGGCTGCAACAGTCAGTCAGTCAGTCAGTCTGTCTGTCTGTCTATCTATGCATCCATCCATCCATCCATCCATCCATCCATCCATCCATCCATCCATCCATCCATCCATCCATCTGTGTTCTTTAATGTGTCACATCTGAGGGAAGTGAAAAAAAAAAAGACAATATTCCTGTCTTATCTGATCATTCTCCAGTTCTTCTCCATGATATTTTTACACACCATTTCTTTGAGCCAGGAGGTGAGCTCTATGTCTTGAAATCTTTTAAGTAATTTAGAAGAGTGTCATTCCCTTCTGTTCTGTTCTTGTTGGTTGTCTGTCATGTTGTGTGCCCGGCTTCTCTGCTTGTCGACTGCTTCTTGCTGATTAATTTCAGGTGAAAGTGTCTTGGTTTCTACAGTTTGTTGCACGGTTTTGCGTTCCACTGCTTTAATATTTTATTGCTAACTTTTCCTAGTGGGAATTGTGAGGACAGTGGACCTTAATATCTAAGAATACTTGAAAGGGTAAGACAAGTTAAACTTACTTTAATGGCTCACTTTGTATATTGGAAGGAGTTAAGTGTGTGCTTCTCAGCTGAGGTCACCAAGCTGTCAGTTGGTGGCACTCTATCTTCTGGTTAGAAATAGAAAATCCACCACTTACGGTTTGGGAGAACCAGTTTTCAGGAGTGCTTATCAGATAGCTTATTTGTGTAGTGTCTTAACATATTTCCCCTGCCATGTTTTTTTTTAGAAGAAAATGTAGAAAAAATATTGTGTTCCTCTTACTTGGTTTAGTTTATTACTTTGTCTTTTCCATCTGAGCCTTTTATAAGCAGACATCAGTTGATGACTTCTGGAGTGTGGTTTCTTTCTTTAAGTCTGTCTTCCCTTGTTTTACAGTAGGACTAAACAATTGTTGAAGTAGCTGAAATACTTGCTAAAGATAGTCACAGTAAAACTGACCCTTCAGAGGGGGCTGCCAGAGGATTTGCAGTTGGGAAGATAGGTCGGGTATGGTGCTGAATGTAAGAAAAATGAGAGTTCTAGTCAAGGAGTCAGGGGAATGGCATGGGAGGTTACTAAGAGGAAACAGCCAGGGGCGAGGGACAGCTTCTGTTTAAATTGACCTAAGAGGGTTCTGCTTCTGAAGGCAGACCAGTGTGATGAGACAGTCTGTGGATTGAGATAAGAACCTAAATAGATATTGAGAATGATCAAGTTGTCTATGAGAGGAGGTCTTGTCCGACTATACCATTCTCAGAAGAGTTTTCTTGAACTGTACATGCAGAGCCAGACCAGGAAGTCTAAATGTCTGTACCTAATTAGGAAAGGGATTTAAGAGAGGCAGAGTAAAATTTAATCAAGGAGAAGATGTGTGTAAAAGGGTGATAAGATTACTTCTGCATTGTAATCATTTGTTTGTGTAGCAGTGGTTTGCAGGTTAGCTAAAAACTCTTAAATTGGAGACTTAGTACATGTCTGATGTCTTTACTCAGGTACTTCACTGCAGATCTGGACTAGGAAACAAAGAATATTAATTAAGAAAAATATTTTCATTCTGTTTGTTTCTATCCAAAGTGGTATATTGCCTTCATTCAGAAATACTTACTGTATGCTAGACATGTTAGGTACATACTTCTCTTACTAAGATATTAAGAGCTTTGATTAAAATAAGGGTTAGAAAAGGTAAAAAATGCAAAGAACAAGACAGTGCAAACAAAAAAGAATTAATAGATTAAGGCCTTTGTCTTTAGTATCTGTATCTATTTTTGTCTTTTGTTTTAGATATATGAGCCCCATATCTATCTATCTGTCTGTCTGTCTGTCTGTCTGTCTGTCTGTCTGTCTGTCTATCTATCTATCTATCTATCTATCTATCTATATTTTGATTTTTGAGATAGTATCTCCCTGTATTTCCCAGAACTGGCTTGGAACTCAGGATTTTCCAACCTTAGCTTCCCAGCTACCTAGGATTATGAGTGTGCTCAATTTTGCCCACTGTTTTATATATGTAGTCTTTTGTTGTTGGTCTTCTGAGACACAGTTTTGTGTAGCCTAGGATGACTTTTTTTTTTTTGCGACAGAGTCTCTTCTATAGCCCTGGCTGCCTTGTAGACCAGGATGGCTTTGAACTCACAGAGATCCACCTGCTTCTTCCTCCCAATTGCTGGCATTAACGATGTCTATCTCATTACACCTGGATAAAAGTATTGCATTTTTATTATTGTATATTTGTACATGATGTTTGCAGATATGAGAGGATAAAATAATGATGTGACATACTGAGTGATGATCCATAAATGATGGATTTTAAAAATGAGCTTTCAACCTATTAATGAATGCAAAAGAAAAAACTAAACACTAGCCTGTCTATATAGATACTGGTGGGATAAATTTTGAGATAAGAGAATAATTCTTTTTTCTTTTTCTTTTGAAGATTTATTTATTATTTTATGTATGAGTGACACACCAGAAAAGGGCACCAGATCCCATTACACATGGTTGTGAGCAATCATGTGGTTGCTGGGAATTGAACTCAGGACCTGTAGGAGAATAGTCAGTGCTCTTAACTGCTGAGTCCCAAGAGAGTAATTCTTTAGGAATGTGCATGTTTAAAGCAACCAGTGTACACTATAACTATTACTGTGTATTGTAGTTAAAAATATTTCAAGCATCATCATATTGTTTTAATTCTTTACAATCTTCACTGAAGATAAGGTTTTCATTATAAGACCACAGTGTATTGCTCTTTAGTTGTAATTTGTTATTAAAGTGTGTAACATATACAGATTTGGTGCATTTTCTTGCAGTTAGCTTCTGGAATTTATAATTTTGCCTGTTCTCTGTGGAACCATCATACAGACACATTCCTGCTGCAGGTTTCTTCAGGCAATGAAGCTGCAGTTCTCAGCTCACTAGAGCGGACACTACTATCCTTAAAAGGTACTGTTAAACTTGATCTGCTCATCTTTGAAATGCTATGCCTAGCACAGTTGCCAAGTAGTTGCTCTGGACAGATTTCTTTCTCAGTTGTACTTGGGAAAATGGGTTGATTTCTCTCTAAGACAAGAACTAGAGATCTTTTTGTTTTATAAGAAATGTCACAATATCAAGTCCTTTTCAGTGGATGAGTTATGTCATTGTGGGCTCAGGCCTGTGACCATGTGCCTGCACTTTGCCTTACATTCTTCATTCTGGGCCCTACTGTTACCATTGTTCTGTTAATGCTCCAGTCCTACATGCTTGGTTGAATGGGGCCTTTCACGTTTGTGTCTCAGGCTTGCCCTAATTTAGGAGGTGGCTGTAGGGATGCCACTTTGGCCCATGCTTTCCTATAGTGTGTTTGTAAGCATTCTTGTAGCATCATTGCCATCTTACCTTCTGACCTTACTGAGGAAAGCCTATTGTTCCTTCTGACATATTCTTTGTCTGATTATCATCACCCCCATGCAGTCCTCTTCCTAACCCTGATCTACTCAGCACTATACCTCGGAATCTCACTGTGCTCTCTTGGCACGATCCTAGTGCATCACTTACATGAAGTGACTAGACTGTGTATGCACAGCTCCCAAACTGTGAGCCCAACTTGGTGAGATTTGTGAACAAAAGTGTGAATGGTTTTAAAGAACTGCCCACATTTAAGAAGTTGAGTTGTAGACAGTTACATTTTGAGCTTTTTTTAAACACAAGCAGACCCGGAACATATAGGATGCCAAGACTGGTCTTGAACTCACAGAGATCTGATTTCCTCTGCTTCCTGAGTTCTAGCATAAAGATGGTACACTACCATACTCAGCCTAAATTTAATTTTAATGTATGGTCTTTGGGCTCATAAACATTATCTACTAGATAATTCTATAGTAATATAAATAGCAATGCTTATTTAATAAAGTGGCTTTAAATTTTATATTCCGCTGGTATGATACCCAACCTTAGTGTGTTGCCTGGTGTTCAAGAGGCCCTAGGTTCTACCCTCTTCTTCCAGATTGTCTTATACTATTATCCTTGTTGTGGAATTGTGCTGTTTTAGATGTATTATACTATTGAATCCTTTAGTAACTATGAAGTCAGATAGTAGCTACATTTTCCACTAGGAAAGTGGATATAGAAAAACTGCCCTCAGCAATAAGTACTGGAGAAAGGATTTAAATCTAGCTCTGACTCAAAAAACTATTACCTTAATTGTCATTGTGCACAAAGATTTAGCTACTATAAGATGTGGTGTTTACAATTGAGTGTTCTAGTCTATTCCAGATATGTAAAGAATTTAGTTTTCCATTGGTTTTAGAAGAGACACTATGTTTTCACATAGCCTAAAGTTCACGTTTTTAATTGTATCTTAAAATTTCTAAGAATAAATTACCCTCAATTTCAAAATAAGTCATACTAACAGTTCTATAACTAGTATAGCTACATGAACAAACATTGCTTATTTTGTTCAGAAGAACTAGGCTTTGTATTTATCCAAGTGACTGGGGAACCTGGTCTTTATGTACTAAGTGAGGAGACAAGTATCTTTAAGCTTGTATGAGTTTTGTTATTCACATTCATTTTAATTATGATTGTAATAGAATAAAATATAAAAAAGTATGGTTCAAATGAACGTTTTTGCTTTTCAGTGCTGCGGAAGTTAACTGTGAATGGATTTGTGGAACCTCATAAGAATATGGAAGTAATGGTAAGAAGCAGACAGGACTTATTACAAGTGACCTTTGGGAAGGGTTAGGTGTTTTACTGACTGTTTTACTTTTTATTTGCCATTGATTTGGAACAGAGTTGGTTAAGTGGCCATCTGGGTTGTTGTATTTCTAGTATGTTATAGTGAATTTTATAGTTGTCAGCTTTCACCAGGTCACACTGGCTGTTAGAGAAAGGAGATGAAATTAGAGAAAGAAAAGGCCTAGGATATTTTTCAATTAATTAGGTACACTGACAGTGTTCAATTTAAGTTGACCTCCTATGAATTCAAATGGTTTAACAGGGCTGGAGAGATCGTTCAGTGGATAAGAGCACCCACTATTCTTCTGAAGGTCATGAGTTCAAATCCCAGCGTCCACATGGTGGTTCACACCCAACCATAAAGAGATCCGACTCCCTCTTCTGGTGTCTGAAGACAGCTACAGTGTACTTACATATAATAAGTAAACAAATCTTAAAAAAAAAAAAAGAATTCAGGACCTCTGCTCAAATGCTTTAACAATATTAATTGGTGCATTCTAACAGTCAGTTTAGTCTTTGATATTTTAAAAGTGAGATATTTCTCTCTTCATATCAGTTGTATGTCATCTTTACACGAAGTTTGATGAATAAATACATAAGCTGTAGATATAGTTAACATAAGGTGCTTGTATCTACATATGTGACGCCCTGTGTTATATTCTTATCACTACAAAATGATGCAGAGGAGGTCACTGGGAATGGCAGATGTCTTTTGAAATGTCAGATCTGGTTTCCAGTGACATGCCTTTTCAACAAGAGCATACCTCCTAGACTTTCAAAGATAGATCCAATAACTGGGAACCAAGTATTTAAACATAGAAGCCTTGGGACCATTCTCATTCAAATCATCAGAGCCCACAAACTGTATGTGTAAACAACCTTATGCAGCACCATATAGGTTTTTGGCTTAGTTATTGTTCTGTTGCTGTGAAGAGACCATAATCAAAGCAGCTTATAAAGAAAACATTTAATTGGGGCCTTGTTTACAGTATCAGAGGGGTAGTCCATGATCATTGCAACAAGAAGCATGCATGTATGCGTACATGCGTACAGCATGGTGCCAGAGTAGTGGTAGCTGAGAGCTTACATCTTGATTGGTAGGCAGCAGTTGAGGGAGAGATGCCTGGGTCTGGCATGGCCTTTTAAAACCTCTAGCCCACGCCCCATGGCACACCCCTCCAAGGCTATATAGCAGTTCCACCAACTTAGAGCCAAACCTTGGAGCCATTTTCATTCAGGCTACCAGAGTTGTGTATATTCACTGTTGATATACAGCTATCTAGTTTTTTCTTCTGTGCAGAAGTATATAGCTATGCAATTTCTACTTAAATACAAATTGGGTTTCATGATGAGTTTACGTGTTCTATGGGGATTTTGTGTTGGTGGCTGTACAGAGTTGAGGGAAGTAGTGTGTTGAATGGGGCCTTAGGGTCTCCTAAAATACCTAAATAGCTTAGCTATTATATTCTTGTTGAAGGTTGTGATAAGGAGTTTTTGCTGAGCATGATATATACCTGCAGTATCAATTCTTGTTATGTTCTGACTGAAAGACTGAAAATGTGAGACCAGATTGGCTAACTTAGCAAGACCATATCTCAAAATAAAAAGGAATGGGAATGTAGCTTAGAGATATGGCACTTGCCAGCACGTGTAGCTAAGGCTCGAGTTTGCTGTATTCATGATTCTTCTCCTTCAGTTTCTACCGTGGTGGGCTTCTAGGCATGGATGACCACATCCAGCTCTCTTAGATGCTTTTATAAAACTATGTGCTAGATGCTTTACTTCTCTTGATGAAAAGCACAAGGTTATATTTATAACAGAATATAGAGACATTTTAAAATATATTCTTTTCTAGGGTTTTTTACATGGAATATTTGAACGTCTAAAACAGTTTCTGGAGTGCAGTAAGTACTTCTATTGCAGTTTTGACTGTAAAACTAAATTCATTACTGTTTACCCATTATTCATTAAAAGCTCTGATTAATGAGGACTAATAGATTAGTGAAGCACTCCTAACTTATCGATAGTTTCTACTCTGTACGTGTAAATCTTGTACAGTGATTTATCTCAGTATCACATTTGGACAAACTGAGTGAGGACTTGGTAGGTGGCAGATCCTGTATGTGGCTAGAATTAATAGTTTAAGGTTTGGTAAGTAACTATTGAGCCTATATCAGAAGCTTAGTTTTGCCTCCATATACCTGTCTTATCCTGAGAGGAAACCCTTTTCTAAACTTCTTGAATGTGTGTTCATTCCTTTGTTTAATTAATATTGCTACTCTAGGCACAATACTTTTAAGACATAATAAATAAATACTATGTGTTAAGTGCTACTTAGATTTTTGTAGATTATCTCTTTTAGTATGGTTTATATATCACTAGGATATTAATTTCCTTAAATTATACTTTATGTAGTTTTTTGTAATCCTATGTCCCACAAAGAAAATATGTTGATGTTGTACTTTTATTGGTGACTTGTTATCCTGTCCCTTCCATATATATGATTTTGTGAATTTGGTCAGGATGCACTTTTACTTTCTCTCTCTCTCTCTCTCTCTCTCTCTCTCTCTCTCTCTCTCTGTATGTGTGTGTGTGTGTGTGTGTGTGTCTCTGCACACATAGTGAGTATATTAAAATACTTGCTGTATGAATCTTAATCTCATTTGTAGAGGTTGTTGATTACTTTATGTCTGTCGTTTTTAATTCAGCAAATACTTATTGAACCTGTTAGGCATTTTCTTGTATCATTGTCAATTTTTAAAAACAGGTTACTTTGCTCTGGTCATCACCAAGAGGGTAATAGATGAATGAAATAAATATCAAGGCAGATTGAGGGGAAAGGACAGATTGACGGACAGCTGTACATTATTCTGAATGTACAAAGTTAAGTAGAGGAAGTCTTAGGAATTTGTTGTAAAGTGACAAAATGATAAAGAACACATTGTTCTTTGGGTGCTTTGTATTGAAAATGTTTCAGATACAGCTGGTTTAGTCTTTTAAAATGTGGTTTATAATTTGTTGCTAAAATTGTTATCATTTTATTTAAAATGTTCAATTTATATTTTAGAATTTTGTTTATTGTAACTTTGGTGATTATTCTGTTTTATTAGGAACAAATCTTGCTATTTCAACCATGAATTTCTTATGTGAAATATCTTACTTTTAATAAAGTTTTGATGTGTTTTGTGAATTTACAGACTATTAAAAACTTAAATTTTATTCTTAATAGGCAGAAGTATAGGTACAGATAATGTGTGTCGAGATAGATTGGAAAAGACCATCATTCTTTTTACTAAAGTGGTAAGCTTTCTCTTTTAGTTATGTATTTTTTTTCCAAGTGTAATACATCCTCACATTTAGAGAGGAGACATTTGTAATGGTTTTGGGAAAACTGAAAATCGCTTTTGTATCTTTAAACTTTAAGACTATGTGTAGTAATTAAATTTACATACCCAGTGTCATTGTGTGAGTCATCCTAGCATGCACAAGCCTTTGGTTATGTTATCAGCATTGGGCAAAGAAAATCACCCAAGATGAGTTAGAAAAATTGAGTTTTCTAGTGTTCATTATTCTTAGATTTATCAGAGAAAAGCAGGAAAAAAAAGGAAAATAGCAGTTCAGCCAGAAGTGAATCAGATGCAGGTGGCAACCATACTATTACAAAGTATATTCACAATGAATTTGAGATTATCATCACAACTACCACATCTTTTGAATAGAATTTATGGTTGTGCTATACTAGGCAATGCATATAAATGCTAGAGCTAAGTTTTATGTAAAATTTTATGAAAGTTGAGGTTTGGAGAATGGGAAGAAATAAAAAGAACTGTGTGGTACCACTTGGGAAAGCCTGATTAGCGACTCTTTGCATGAACAAAATAGGTACTTGAAGATGGTCAGAGTATCTTATTCCTTTTATTGATGTTTTAGTAGTAGGGTTAGATTTGATTGTCAGTTGTCTTTATTTCTAACATTCTAGGTAAGATCAGCCATCAAAATCAAGTCACTATAACCTTAAAAAAACCCTATATAAAGCTGACTTTATTTATTTACCCATTTATATATTTTGAGACAGGGTCTCTGTGTAGCTCTGGTAATCCTAGAACTCAATATGTAGAAGACACAGTTGGCCTCAACTCACAGAAAGATCTGCTTGCCTCTGCTTCCCAAGGGCAGGGACTAAACGCGTGTGTCCACACCCAGCTTGATTTAGATTCTTAACCTATAGGAAACTAAAAGGATGATGATGTAAAGTCTGAAGGACAGTGTATGGCACTGACACTTGTGTGCCTTTCTGCTAGTGTAGTTCCTGCTGGCCATCAGATAGTTGCTGAGGGACATTTCCTTTTTTATAAAGGATTCTAGCAGGTAATGTAAGAGGAATAATGTAATGTCATCACTGGCTATTCTCACCAAGAGTAGAAAGTCTGCTAAAGAGTTTTTTATCAGATGGCCTTTCACATAGAGAGCCAGTATTATGCACACAGTCTGCTTTAGTTTTTTAAGATATTTATTTAATGTGTGAATGTTCTGCTGCATGTACACCAGTGTGCCAGAAGAGGGCATCAGATCCCTTTACAGATGACTGTGAGCCACCATGTGGGTGCTGGGGATAGAACTTTGGACCTCTGGGAGAAATAACCAGTGCTCTTAACTGCTGAGCCATCTCTCCAGCCCACACAGTCTGTTTTAGAAACCATACGTATTAGTAGTCTATTGAGTTTCTTACTTCTTTTAGCTATGTAATTCTATCTTTTAGAACAAGTAACAGCAATAACTTTACGTAGGAGATTTATATTCATAATTTCCAAATTTTTTTCTAAAACTTCAAAAATTGGGACATTTAAAACATTGACCCAAATGGAATTGAATAGCTGAGTCCTCTGGGTTCCCAGAAAGTTACCGCTCACCTTGAGCAACTGTCAGTGCACAGTCAGTCCTCTTTTTCTTGAGGCAGGGTCTTACTCTTGGCTGGCCTGGAACTTATCTTCTTGTCCAGGCTCACCTTGAACTCTGGCTTGTGCCCCGACTGAGGTTTAAGACTTACTTTTCTGTCTCTTCTCTTTTATTTTCATGCTTCTTCTCCTGACCTTTGCTGATTATCTCAAAGCAAATCCTAGATAGGATTCCAATAATATCACTTAGCTAGCCTACCTGTCATCCATCCATCCATTCTTCCTTCCTTCCTTCCCCTCCCTTCCTTCCTTCCTTCCTTCCTTCCTTCCTTCCTTCCTTCCTTCCTTCCTTCCTTCCTTCCTTCCACCCAACCATTCATCTAGAACAACAGAGTTTCATGTAGCTTTATTATGGCCTTGGACTTGATATTTATCTAAGGAGGATTTGAACCCCTGATCCTCTTGCCTCTGCTTCCCAAATGCTAGGATCACGGGCGTACACCACAACCCTGAGGACTTTTCCCCCCTTGCTACTTGTTTGCTGAGATAACAGTTACTTTCATGAAGCATCTGTTTTTAAAATTACATTTATTTGAGGTAGGGTCACATGTGGAGATCAGTAGATGACTAACAGAAGTTGGTTCTCTCCTGTGTAGATTTTCTTTTTTTTCTTTTTCTTTTTCTTTTTTTTTTTTTTGAGACAGGGTTTCTCTGTGTAGCCCTGGCTGTCCTGGAACTCACTTTGTAGACCAGGCTGGCCTCGAACTCAGAAATCCTCCTGCCTCTGCCTCCCAAGTGCTGGGATTAAAGGCGTGCGCCACCACCGCCCGGCTTCCTGTGTAGATTTTATGTAGATGGCAGCCTGCACCTTTCCTTGCTGAGCCATCGTGCCAGCCCCTCCTGAAGCACTTGACTACTTGTGTTTCCATGTGTTATTTAATATGTTCTTTTTCTCTTTATTCTTCTTCCCCATATTTCTTACACATTTATAGTTAGATAGAGACTTGATCACATTCAGGTCATTTGCCCTGGGAGAGTCCCAGGGAACCTATCACACAGGCATCTGTGCATGTAGGCAAAATGCCCTTAATATAAAATAAATAAGTCTTAAAAAAATGAATACTAGAAAAATTTTTATGAGGTATAGCTTGGGAAAAATCTATGATTTATGGTATATTCCAAGAAGATTACAGTGTATGAGGAACTGGTGATACATAGAGGTCCCATGAAGCTTACATCTAGTTAAACATTTATTACTAAACTTAAAATTGCAATAATATGTTCTATAAAGATTTTGTACAAAATACCATTCAAGTTTTTTTCTTTATAGCTCTTGGACTTCTTGGATCAGCACCCCATTTCATTTACTCCTCTAATTCAGAGGTCACTGGAATTTTCTGTAAGCTATGTTTTTACTGAAGTTGGTGAAGGCGTTACATTTGAGCGATTCATTGTCCAGTGCATGAATCTTATTAAGATGATTGTCAAAAATTATGCTTATAAGCCATCCAAAAATTTTGAAGGTAATACTCCACTGAGTTTTTAAATTTTAATCCAAGTGTTACTTTTTTAATTACTATTTTGATATAATTTTCTTGAAATTCATTTTAGTCTGAAAAGCAAACTCACTGGTATGTGGAATGAGAAATAGTTTACAATTTAATTTGTGGATAGTGGCTTTTAAAGAGTTAATCATTTATATTTACAGTGCTGTCTTGTAACACAGTCGATGATTTGAAAGTTACACAATTTAAGAATTATAGTCCACAGTAGCTACTGTAGTTCCTGTTGTACTTATTATTATTTAAAGAATAAAAGTTTTCTCTGATTTCTTATAAAGTTGAATTGTAGATAAGGCTGAATTGTATACTGTGTTATTTGGAATGCTTTCCAATTTAGGTGTCAAGGCCAGTGAGAAAGTCTTGTAGTGAGAAGGGAAGGAGTGGGAAAGGAAGAGATAGTTGGGAAGGACAACAGTGTGTATAAGCTATAGTGGTTAGGATGGAGCTGAACTGATGTGTTACAAATACGGGAAGAGCGCCTTTAAAATGTGTTCATAATAAATATAGAGAGATTCTTACCCAAGGATGTCTTTTCTTCTGAAAGTATATTCTTCATTTCAGTTATATGATGCATCTCAGAGAGAATGTCTGTACTGTTAACTGGGTAATTTTATTTTTCTAGATAGCAGCCCTGAAACACTTGAAGCCCATAAGATTAAGATGGCGTTCTTCACATATCCCACGTTGACAGAGATATGTCGACGATTAGTCTCGCATTATTTTTTATTAACTGAAGAAGAACTGACCATGTGGGAGGAAGATCCAGAAGGCTTTAGTAAGAATTAATTTTTCAGTTTTCACATAACTTGTCTCTCTCTTTCATAAACAAATATGTGTTTGAATAACAAACCATTGCATTTTTAATGTAGCATTTCCGACCTTTGGTGTGTCCCATTTCCCCCAACCCCCGGTCTCTGAGGAAGGTGTTACTGTGTAGCTCTGGCTGTCCTGACACTTACCATGTAGACCAGGCTAGCCTTGAATCACAGAGGTCTACCTACCCTCTGTTCCCCAAGTGCCTGTGCTACTGCACCCAGCGCTGCTCTTAGCGTTTTACAATTCAGTTTGGAGCTCCAGTGCTTCTGTGTGTTGCTGTGCACTTAACTCTCCCTCTCTTACCCTTTTGAACAGTGAGAAGTAGGACTGGGTTACTAATTCAGATGTGCTATATAGCTTTGTTCTAGAAAGAGCCCTTTAAGCTGTTTAGCTGTCTTTACTTGGGTGTACTTGCACTCACCCCTACTCCCAAGATTTTGGAGGCAGAGGCAGTTGGATCTCTGATTTTGAAGCTAGCCTGGTCTATAGTTGTGAGTTCTAGGATAGCTAGGGCTACACTAAAAAACTGTTTCAAAAAACAAAAGCAAAGCAAAATAAAACTAAAGAAAAAAAAAGGAAAAGAAAAAAAATTAGCTGTCCTTATGTAGTTTAGAATGAAAACAAAACTAACTACTTATCTCTTACCAGGTCATTTTCTAGTTTGTGGCTATACATTTGTATATTAATTTTTATGTGAAAGCATAGGTACTTTGGATTGAACCCAGGGTCTCACAAATACTAAGCATGTCTTCTAACTCCAAGACCATTTTTTTAAATTGAATTTTATTTATTAGTGTGTATGTGTACACACGTCTGCACAATTAGAGGTACTTTGCTTCTATACTGTAGGATTCAGGGATAGATCTCTGTTCTCAGGCTTGGTAATAAGCACCATTACCCTCTGAATCATCTTTATGCCTCTGAGAAATATTTTTTAATTATTAAAGTGCTTCCTATTTTCCTTTGCCTCCATATTCCTTAACAGTTCTGAATTTTGTAGTTGCTAGATGACTAGCATACAACTGCCGAGATCCTTGTTACAGAAAAGAAACCTGGACCTAATAAAATGTCTGTGTAGGGCTGCAGAGAGGGCTCACAGAGTCAAGTGTTTACCAGTGGAAGGATGGGGACCAGAACTTGGATCCCTAGGAGTCAACTAAAAGCCACATGGACATAGTAGCCCACCTGTAGTCCCAGGATCCTGCACGCACAGACAGTGAATTAATTTCGAGTGCAAACTTGTTAAGTAGATTAGCCTAAATGAGCTCTGGGCCATATATGGGAGACAGACATTAAAGAAAATATCTGACATCAAGCAACCTTGGCCTCCATACATGTTGCACTTGTATGCACTTATGTACCCTTCCTCAAATGAGCACACATGGCACCCACAGTTGCATGCATATGTACACATATATAGTGCCTCTGTGTGACTCCACTTGGCTGCGTCAAGACAGGCAATTTTAGCCTTTCTACCACTTTGGCTTAGATAGTCTTACATGGTTACACATGTTGCTTCAATATTTTAAGATGGCTTTACACTTTTGATGACATTTATCCTCTTTATTTTTATTCAGGAGGTATTTTAAGCTATTTATTAAATGGAACATTACATTATACAGAGCATCTTTTTTTCCCTAACTAGAATCTTACTTTTAAAAAATGTAGTAGATAAAATTTCATAGTGTATGATGAACTTTGAACATTGAATCCTTAGGGCTTTGTTTGTTTGTTTGTTTGGGGTCGGGGGGGGGTGGTTAGTCCTAAAAGATTTTACATGGACTTTGAATATACAGAGAAAATTTATGGGAAATATCACAAGTTTTAACTTGAGAATCATCATTGCACGAATTAAAATGATTCTCAGGGTTGTAATAATACCGTTTTCTGTATTATCATGTAATCTGGAAATACAGGAAGTTTGAGCTTTCTTCCACTAAGAACTCACCCCCCCCCCCACATACACAATTTTTTTTCAGGAAAGCAAGAGTACTCATCAGGAATTTAATGAGCAGTTCATAGAGATCGTAAAGTATTCATATGATTTGTAGCTGGAGGAAAGGAATCTGTAATCCATTCTGTTCTCAAGATGTGCGTCCAGTGTTAGCTTTCAGACAATCCGCATAAATGTCATGCTTTTGGAAGCATCACTGTGTTGTTTCTGCAGAGCATCATTTGTGTTTTTTTGATTGCAGCAGTGGAAGAAACAGGAGGAGACTCTTGGAAGTACAGTTTGAGGGTGAGTATCAGTGGAAAGAGATGCTGATGGGGAGGCACTGAGTGTGATCGAAGATTCACACTGAGTTAGACAGAGTTAACTGCTTTTAATTACACAAGTATTCTAGAGAAAGTTAATTAAATTATGGATTTAGTCTGAGTTTTTTTCTTTATTAAGATGGAGGTAGTAGACTTACTGTTTGAGAAATAATTGTCATTGTACAAATAGATAATATTTAAGTGAAATATGCCACTTTTACACTAGAATGATTTTCTTGATGAAGTTTTTTTTTGATAACTGTTTTTCTTGTTTGTTTGTTTGTTTTGATTTTTCAAGACAGGGATTCTCTGCATAGCTCTGGCTGTTCTGGAACTCACTATATAGAAAAGGCTGTCCTTGAACTTAAAGAGATCTGCCTGCCTCTGCCTCCCAAGGGCTGGGATCAAAGGTGCATGCCACCAATGCCCAGCTCGATACCTTACTTTTTAAATAATTTTTTTTTATTTTCAGTTTTATATACTAATATAGTAATAGCCTCTAATACTCTTATCACTTAGTATGAGTCTTAGACATTAGCCTATTGCTTTCAGTTATAGGATACTTTTAAAACATATTTATTGATAAGGTAAAAATATTGTCTTTCAGAATATTTATAAAATGAGCTTATTGAACTGTTCTTTGTTAATACTTTTGTACATAATTTGCTAAGATTTTGTGTGTTGTGTTTTTGGGGAGGATGCGGTAGAATGGCTGGGTTTCACAATGTAGAACAGACGAGCCTTGAACTGAAGACTTATGCCTGTTTCTCCCTCCCAAGTGCTGGGACTAAAGACATGTGCCACCACATACATGGCTGATTTTGTTTATTCTTGTTTTTACTTTAAGTATTTTGTTTGCTCAGAGACAAGGTCTCATTATGTAGTCCTTCCTTGCTGGTTACCTTACTCACCATGTAGATCAGGCTGCCTTTGTTCAGAGAGCTTTCTACCTCTGCCTCCCAAGTGCTGGCATGCTTGGCTTGATTGATTGATCGATCGGTCAATTGATTGATTGATTGATGGTCTTTTGAGACAGAAGTTTCTATGTGTAGTTGTGGATGTCCTGGAATTTACTCTGTAGACCACCCTGGCCCTGAACTCATAGAGATTCCACTTGCCCCTGCCAACCAAGTGCTGGGATTCAAGGTGTACACTACCACTGTGTGACTATGATTTATTTTTATTTTAAATTGTGTGTGTGTCCGTTCAGAAGAGCGTGTGGACCCATGGGTGGGTATGTCCATAAGACGGTGTTGGGTCCCCTGGGGCTAGAAACATAGGCAGTTGTAAGCTTCCTGGCAGTTATGACTTTTAAAACAAATTTAAGAAAATGTGTATGTACATTTTGCCTGCGTGTGTTCGGTACATTTCATGTGTGCCTGGTACCAAGGAAGCCAGAAGGTGTTGCTGGATCTCCTGGACTTGACATTACAGAGGGTTGTTAACTGCCTTTGGGTGCTGGGAATCAGACCTGGGCCCTTTAGAAGAGCAGGTAGTGAGTGCTCTTAACCTCTGAGCTGTCCGTCTCTCAGGCCCAGGACACTGGTGCCCCTTGTTGTTGTTCTGTTGTTGACTTATTTACTGTTTTCAAGCTTTATTTTACTAGCAATCCATTTACTCTTCTTATTTATTTTTTAAAGATTTATTTATTTTATGTATATGAGTGTTTTGCCTGCATTGTATGTATACTGTATGTGCTTAGTGTCCAGTAGTTTTATGAGTGTTGGATCCTCAAGAACTGGAGTGATGGTTCTGAGCTACCATGAACTTGGGTCTTCCATAAGAGCAACTGAGCTATCTTTGCAGCTCATGCCTCAATGCTTTTCAGAATGCAGATAAGGCTGGATAGGTGGCTCAGCAGCTAGGAGCACTTGTTCCTCTTGCGGAGAACCTGGTTCAGTTCCCAGTATCTCCATGAGGACTCAAAACCATCCTTAACTCCACTTCTAGCCAATGCCTTTTTGCTCCATGGATACCAGACATATGGTTCATTTACATATATGCAGGCAAACATATATACATAAAAAATAAATCTTTTTAAACATTTAAATAACACATTATTTATGTAGCTAAATAGTTCTTGTTACTGTTTGTTTCTTAAAAGAAATGCTATTTTTCATTGTGAATTGAATTTATGAACTGCAGTAGATAGTCATGTCTATGAAAATACATTATTAAATATATCATCTCTGTCCCTAGATACTAAATCATTTTACTTGTATATAAATGAGTATGGCTTTTTTTAAAGTACAACAAATTAAAGATATATAAGTATATAATACCAAATGATCACAAAAATGAAAAGCAGGTTTTGTTATGAATTAACTTCTTACTTTCCTTTGTTATTTTTTAAAAAATGGTGCTAGGGATAGAAACTAGGCTTCATGTGTGTTCTCTAAGCATCTGCTCTCGCACTGAGTCCCAGCTCCAGTAGATTTGTTTTGTAAGAAACTGACAGTTGGCATATTTGATTTAGAATTTGAAGACTGAATGTCTTTTTGCTTCATTGTAATAGCCAATATAATGTGACATTATTCTTTTTACTAGGAATTTGT
The DNA here is from genome assembly GCA_036184795.1 of Tokudaia tokunoshimensis. Lineage (NCBI taxonomy): Eukaryota > Metazoa > Chordata > Mammalia > Rodentia > Muridae > Tokudaia > Tokudaia tokunoshimensis. The sequence continues at coordinate 34,742,664 of BTHU01000009.1, read as the reverse complement.
TCTTTTTCTCCCCCTCTAGCCTTGCACTGAAGTATTATTTATAGATATATTCCATGAATATAATCAAACTCTTACGCCTGTACTTCTAGAAATGATGCAAACTCTTGAAGGTAAGTTGTAGTTTGTGATAGTTTTGTCATTAGTTCAGTTAAAATAGCCTAAGTGTCCTATTCCTGGTCATACACTGAATGAGAATTTGAGAAAGATGGAATGTGTTCTTTCCTGCAAGAGTAGCATTTGAAGTCAGCTTTGAATATGATATTTCTAATAGCTCCAGAGCCAAATGACAGGTGTAGTACTTGGGGAAACTTATTCTAGAGTGTGCTATACAAAATAGAAAAGCTCAAATAATTTGTTAGTCATATAGTTATAGTTAGAGCAGTAAGATAGAAAGGACATAGATATAAAAGAAGATGACAAAGCAAGTTTTAGATATTTATTGTACCTTATACACAATAGTCAATTGCTAAGTAATTCTGATTAGATTCTTAGATGACAAAACAAATTTAGATATTTGATCATTATACTTTATACACAGTAGTCAGTTGCTAAATACCTTTGATCTGAGCGTCACTTTGAGGATGCATTGCACAGACTGGCTTTATTCATTCTTCGCCTCAGCGCCTGGTGTGCTTCCTTATTGTTTGTTGATTGCCTTGAACAGCTAGCTGAACGTGCTGGGAACCGCGAACTGATCAAGAGGAGCCCTAAACTTTAGGTCTTTTTTTTTTTAAAGATTTATTTATTATATATAAGTACACTGTCGCTGTCTTCAGACACTCCAGAAGAGGGCGTCCAATCTCATTACAGATGGCTGTGAGCCACCATGTGGTTGCTGGGATTTGAACTCAGGACCTTTGGAAGAGTAGTCAGTGCTCTTAACCACTGAGCCAGCTCTCCAGCCCTAAACTTTACGTCTTAATGACAGGAAAATCATTACCTCATATATAGTGGTTGTGGAGTACTTTTAGATTAAAAAAAAAAGGCTTCAGAGAGAAATGAGGTTCAAGGACAGGAGGAGGGGAAAGGTCCCTCAGACAAGCCAGGTGAGTCTGTTCCCTGGGATGGAGGAGTATGGGTATACATCCTGGAGAAGAACCTGTTGGTGGAAGCCCCTGAAATGCTTAGAAGGCAGAAAGCAGTGCGGAGAGTAGATTACCAGCCAGTTGGGTCAAGACTTGAGTAGGTGGAGCTGTAAGGAAATCTGAGCCCCAGGACCTCTTGGGGAGAAAGAGATTGTTAACCTTTCTTGTTCTCTCTGCCAAGGGGAAAAATAAGCTCTCCATTTATTGTGATATCTCTAAAGGTCTGTCGAGTTGCATGTCTGCCTCTCTGCTGGGGGTGCCTGAAGCACTCAGAGGAGGCAAAACAGTCCACAATAGAGGTCCCAGTTCGTGTTTCCATGGGTGAAAAACAGAGACCGCCGGGCACCGCAGGGAGGTGGGAATAGTCTGAGGATCCGCCTTCCTTCTCAGGGTGTCTTTGAGCCAGGCAGGGAAGGGATGGCTAAACCTGGGACTGGGTGGGATCCGGTTTGGTTCTGAGTGAGTGGTGCTGGAAGAGAGAATGCCTTCTCTGGGAGATTTAGGCGCAGCTCTTCACAAGGAAGGCCTTCCTCCTCCCTGTGATCCTTCATGAAGGAGATGCTCCGCGCTTGCCCAAACTGCTTTATTTCATGGCGAATGTAAGTGCATACACCTTACATGGGGTGAACCAGAGATTAAATACCTTTTGCAGGAAGGAATACCCAGGAAGGGAAGCTCATTGGCCAAACACTTGGGGCCTATCTAGATTCCTCACTAGCATGGGGAACTCCAGGTTTTTATGCTACTATGACCGATTGTCATTGTACTCTTAGTCGGTGTCATGGTTATGTGTTCCAGATCAGGTAGTTGGGAAAGGATCTGTCCTCACGCCCGCCTGGCGTTCTCAATTCTGAGATTCCCCAGGGTTTGGGCCTGTTCAACCCTACCAGTTCTTCTGTCTGGTGGCACGATCCACTTGCCCCTCAAGGGCATTTAAGCTTTGTTTCTTTTCAGGAGATTTACTCACAGTAGACAGTTAAGTTTCTTTCTGGCAGTTACAGATGCTAAACTAGATAATGCTTATACTACTTAGGTTTTGCTTTTGCACAATTCTCAGTCTAGCCTCAGCTTAATTCTTTTAACTACTACAGCAACAAAACAGATATGTTGCCTGGCTTTTATGTCTGCTTGACACAGCTAGAGTGATTTAGGAAGAGGGAAGCTCCATTGAAGGAATAAGCTCAGCAGACTGAACTGTGGGCAAGCCTGTGATAAGTTTTCTTGGTGGGTGCTTGCTGTGGAGGGCCCAACTCCCTGAGCATTGCCGCTCTGTGCCGTAAGGAAGCAGACTAGAGTGCGCAGCACTCCTCTGAGGTCCTGCTGCAGTTCTGCCTCCAGGCTCCTGCTTGGAGTTCCCAGATTGACTTCCTTTTGGTCATGGTGTGTTATTACAGCAATAGAAGCCCTAACTAAGACAACAGACTGTTTAGGTTACATTCCCATTGATTGCTATCTGCTGTTAAGTTTGTCAGTGGCTTCCTAATTGAGTTTTCTTTCTGGTTCTGGATCAATTTGCTTATTTCAGATTGTACTCTAGCTTATTGGTACATTAAGCTTAACAGTTCATATTTACGAGTAACAAAGTACCTTGAAAACATACTAGGTTTTTCTCTTCAGGAGATATATAGATAAATTGTGTTTTCCAACTGTGGTGACCTCTTTTGATTTAATTACAGTGCATGTATAATTTCTTTTTATAACTCATAGACATATATATTATATATTTAAAATACAGGGTAACAACACTGCTTTTAAAAGTTGTTTTGCCCCAAAAGACAAGCACTACATGATCTTACACATAGGAAATAAGAAAATGTTGATTTCAGAAGTTGAGAGGAGAGTGGGAGCTTCAGAGGCTAGGGAGAAGGGAAGGGAGAATGGGAAGGAAGTTAGTTCTTGTGTGCTATTGTACAATGAGTAACTGTTGAACAGAAACATTTATATTTTAGAAACTGAGGTTTTGAATGTTATGTTTAACTTGCTTTAAATATTACAGAGTGTATGAATGTATCAAACTTACATGTTCATGTATAAGTTCTACCAGTTAAAATTAACTTAGTTTTTTTTCTGATACTTTTTGTCTGTCTGTCTGTCTGTCTGTCTGTCTGTCTGTCTGTCTGTCTGTCTTTTTTAGGTCCAACCAATGTAGAAGATATGAATGCACTGTTAATCAAAGATGCTGGTATGTTGGACTTAAGTGATTTAGAAATGTGTATTTACTCAATAGATAGAGACTTTGTTTTGTGGTAGATTTTGTGCTGTGAGAATTGGGATGTAAAAGTAGCTAAAATTAAGAATTGTCAGTTGATGGAGGGAAACCGTGCATGCAGCTAATTCAACCACTGTATGGAATGGTTCACGCTAAAGCAGGTGTTAGAAAGAAGGGAATTATGGGAAAGTGCCCTTCTTAAAGAACTGTGACATCAGAATGCAAGTGTGAGTAGGAAGGGCCCAGGAGGACTGCAGCATTCGGGATGACATCAGGCAAGATGAGCACGAATGGTTCTGTTGAGGAGGACTGCTTTGGTTTAACCGCACAGTAACGAGCAGCGAAGGTGTTGTTGTGCAAGATGAGCTAGAGAAAAATACACTGGGGCCAGATCATAAAGCATGGCTTCCGTTAAGATCTGATTCTGTTTTATAATATTTGAAATTTGACTCGTATTAGATTGGATTTAGTATACTGTTTAAAAAATACTAAAGAGTGCTTGGGACAAACTGGGAATAAAATAATTTAATCAATGTCTCTAAATGTATTTAGTAACTTATGTGTTAATATTGTCTATTTTCCTGAATTTATTTCATGTTTTAAAGTACCTTCAGATTTTTATATAAAGGCAGTTTTCTAAACCTTAATTTTGTTCTTTTTATTCCTCAGTGTATAATGCTGTGGGATTAGCTGCTTTTGAGCTGTTTGACAGTGTTGATTTTGATCAGTGGTTTAAAACCCAACTTCTTCCAGAATTACAAGTTTCTCATAATAGGCAAGTAAAAATTTTGTGTGTATTATACACCCACTTTAGTTTCTTAATTTTGAAATAAAAAACCCCAACAACTTAACATGATTTGGTTATGTTTAGTATGGCAAAGAATATACCTTACAAATATGATGACTGAAATATAAGCAAAAGAATTCTTTTTTATGCTACTTTGCCTTAAGTGTAATTCCTGAAAGAGATATTCGATGTGATATGAACTAGCTTCTGGTGACAAGAAGCAGAGCTTTGTGTGGAGGTAGCCGTAGAGTTCTCCGAGTCCCTGGAGGAAGCTGTGCACTACGTAAGACTGCTGCTAGCAACTAGCTCCAGTGCCCCAGGAGCCCAGCCAGAGTGACCACTGTGAGAAGTGGCTGTTACGGGACAGCCACACTTAGAGGAGGAGATATAGAAATGCCTGGCCTCATTCAGTGTGTAAACATTTCCACAGAGGTGCCTAATTCATGATTACCAGAGCCATGTGGCATGTAGAAGCATTTTGCCCAATTCTTGTGATTGGGATTGTGTTTTTTAATCTATAGTGGATCGAAGGCTTTTCATGGTTTTTACAAGTAATTTCTTATTTCAAAATTAGAGACTAGAGAGTTGGAGAGAAGGCTGTGGATAAGTGCACTTGCTGCTCTTGGAGATGACTCCTGACACCCATATTTAAATGGCTCATAGGGGCCTGGAACTTCAGCTCCAGGGAAAGTAACTGTCTCTGACTTTCATGAACACTGCACTTACACACATACTCCACACCACGTGTCATGTGCACATGTGTGTGTGTGTGTGTGTGTGTGTGTGTGAAGGATGAAGCTCTGCAACTTCTGTGTATCTAATGTAGTCAGCATAGTCTGTAACTGTAGATTAGTAAATATTGAATAAATACAGGACTGTATGAATATATAGATTATCTTATACATATTTAGAGTCATTGAACTGGATCCTAGCACTTAAGAAGGCAAGGCAGGAGGACTTTGAGTTTGAGATCAGCTTGCATTACATAGAAGTTGAGGTCACCCAGAGCAGCACAATGAAACCAGATCTCAATCCTCTCCCCCAAAACACATGCCAGCAAAGTTAAAAACCTGGGGCTCCCTCAAAAAGTTTGGACCAGTTAGTGCTTAACTGACTTCTCTATTCAACCATTGATTCAATTACCAAATGCCCTTAGAATTTTTCATGCCCTCTGGAGGCCCATACATATACACATTGTCATGTGTATGAAATAGCCTCTGACAGTGCTCACAGGAAGCTAGGAGAGCCTTTAAAGGGGGTAAAAATGTACTCACTGGGGAGACAACTGTGTCCGTGTGACTTCTGCCTCCCTGCCTTGTGCAGCACCTCCCTCATACGCCCTGCTTAGTGTTGTTGAGGAAATAAGTTTCAAGTCATTTACATTTAGAGCCTGAGATATGTAAAATGTGCTGAGTACATGTTGAGGTGATAATATTGTGAGTGTGTTGGGATAAATCAAATTATTAAAATATCAATATCTTTTAAAAATGAAGACATTAAATTTTTTAAGTGAAATATTTGGCTTGCTTCATGTTTTCTGTTAGATTGCTGTTCTAGAAATTTGTTTCTCAAAGTTTAATGTACACTTGTTTGGCTCACATGGTAGGTTGTCCTGTTAAATGCAAGTCCTGGTCTAGTAAGGGTCGCACATAGACAGGCCTTCACAGGCTATACTGCTGCTGCCCCTTTAGGGGCTGTCCTTCCGGGCCTGGTTACTGTAAGCCTGAGTTGGCTGGGTATGACTGACTGTCACCTTGGAATTCCTGAGGTTTGTTTTCTTTAGAGTAGAACCGAACATGGAAATCTCTGCGGGTTTTGTTCTAAAAACTGATAGTTTACTTTACACAATGCATGTGTTGTTATTTTTGTTTCTTTGCTTGTTCAGACAACTCCTATCCCTTGAAATGGCATTTCTCCACTGTACATTTAAGTGGTATTCTCCAAAAGGCTCTCATAAATCTGTATACAGTCTAGTGTATTTTAATTGTTTTGCTGGACTGTGTACTTTGAGGCCAAAGAATATTTACATATATTTTTTAAAATCTTAGCATTTTTTTGTTTGCTCCATTGTCTTTTAAGATTGTGACTTTCTAAAATAACTGTGTACTCATCAGGTTGTTCCATTTATACACAGAAATAAGTATCATTTTGACACTAAAAGTATTATGTCAAAAAGGTATTTTTTAATGGAATTCTAGGACAAAAGTGTTTTGAATTTGAATTTGTGATTTTTCTTTTTGCCTAAGGAAAGTCTTGGTTAACTTTATTTTAGAAAAAACAATATCAGAGGAAATAAATTATGTGTTCGTTACTGCTAAGGCTTTTCAGTTTTAATGATGTAAGTCACCATTTTTGCTGTGAGTCAAGTTTGGTAATTCATACCTCTTTTCAAATCCACTTAGCTAAAATCATCAAGCTTATGCAAATATTACTTAGGTAAACATAAAGATCTTTTTACAGAAAATAATATTTATGAGATTAACAGATGAATATAGAAACACTGAATATGGGAGGTTATTATTATTTTGGTACAGAGACCTGCAGGCTGTAGGATTTATGATGTCAGCACTGTTTGTGGTTGCTTGAGGAAGAGAAGTTTATATACCTGTCTGTGCTGCGCATTGCTCTTGTGTGGGATGCTGTGGATCTTCCTCATGGTGAGACAAGTGCTTTACCACAGATCTTTACCCTAGCTCTCGGCCTCGTCACTCAGGCAGCCCTTATACTCACTGCTTTAGTTTTCTAGGTGCCGGGATCACTGACTGCCACAGTTAGTAATGCAGAAGATTCAGAACACCACATATGTACCTGAGGACTTTTATTTACTTAGATCAGGACTATTGTTTCTTCTGTGTTGATGTTTAGAAGTTGACTTTTTATTTAGATTTAAATGGAAATTATTCTAAGTGAAGTAGACCTCTTAAGTACTGAACATTTTAACTTACTCATTTTTTTCCTCCTCCACTTAGGTATAAGCCATTACGACGCAGGGTGATTTGGCTCATTGGTCAGTGGATTTCTGTGAAATTCAAGTCTGACTTGAGACCCATGCTGTATGAAGCAATCTGTAACTTGCTTCAAGATCAGGATTTAGTGGTATGTGAGCCTGCTGAACTAGCATCTGTTGACCTCAGAACCTTCTCTAAAATGCTCAGTATTCTTTCTGTTTTGAAAATGGCTCTAGAGAATATGCTAGTTACAGTCACAGGTGTAGAAACCTGTAACACTTAGCAAGGAAATGTGTTCTTAGCCAGGAAATAGAGGGTTTAGATACTATTTTAAAGACTCGAAGGCAGAATTTACTCATCTTACTTGGTTTGGGAACTAAAAGTATGCTGACTGGTGCCCGCTTGGCTAATAAAGTCAGAATAAGATGATATTCTTATGTTTGCCTAGGTAGCATGCTGTGTGCAATGAAACCTGAGTCCCAGACTCTGAAGCTTGTGTGATGTTCAGATCATTTGGGAATTTGGAAACTTTGCTCTACCTGAGGTTAGAGTAGAGGTGTGGAGTTTGAACACCCCTTCCCCCCTTCCCCCCTTTATGTTTGTCAGGAGCCGTCATAGGAGAATAATAACTAGCAGGTGATCTTCCTGAGATTTGTCCAGCTCTGGTAGGCAAGGCCCAGGAGAAATCCATTTTAGGAAGGATTCCTGCTATTGATATGCTTTTCCTGTTATTATTAAACATATATAACAATCATTAGGTATTAGCTCACCCCTTTGAGCAGACCTGTTGTCTTAGTCAGGGTTTCTATTCCTGCACAAACATCATGACCAAGAAGCAAGTTGGGGAGAAAAGGGTTCATTCAGCTTACACTTTCCATATTGCTGTTGATCACCAAAGGAAGTCAGGACTGGAACTCAAGCAGTTCAGGAAGCAGGAGCTGATGCAGAGGCCATGAGGGATGTTACTTATGGATTGTTCCCCTGGCTTGCTCAGCTTGCTTTCCTATAGAACTCAGGACTACCAGCCCAGGGATGGCACCACCCACAAGGAGCCCTCCCCTCTTGATCACTAATTGAGAAAATGCCCCAGAACTGGATCTCATGGAGACATTTCCTCAACGGAAGCTCCTTTAACCTGTGTCAAGTTGACACAAAAAACCAGCCAGAACAATTGACCCCTTGTCAACTTGACACACAAACACCTCACTATCAAGCCTCAATCCTTACTTTCTTATTCATTCCCAAGATCTAAATAACTTTAAAAGCCCCATAGTCTTTACATATTAAAAGTTCAATTCCTTTAAAATAGCCAATATATTTTAAAATTTAAAGTCTTTTAAAAATTTAAAGTCTCTTAAATGTGGGCTCCACTAAAATACCTTCTTACTTCAACAGGGAAAAATATCAGGGCATAGTCACAATCAGAAGCAAAATCAAACTCCAACCTTCCAATGTCTGGAATCCACTCACGATCTTCTGGGCTCCTCCAAGGGCTTGGGTCACTTCTCCAGCTCTGCCCTTTGTAGCACACACCTTGTCTTCTAGGCTCCAGCTGCCTGTACTCCACTGCTGCTGTTGTTTTTGGTGGTCATCTCATGGCACTGGCATCTCCAAAACACTGCTGTCTTCTGCTGTAACTAGGCTTCATCAATAGCCTCTCATAGGCTCTCTTCATGGTGCCAAGCCTCAACTCTTTTGTATGACCCCTTCATTCCTAGGCCATCAATTGCAACTGAGGCTGCACATTCACCAATGGCCTTCCACAGCCTCTCACAGTTTGTCTGTCTATGTCTGTTTGTCTGTATGTATGTAGGGTATATGTGTATGTGTATGTGTGTAAGTATGCATGAGTACTTGTGGAGTTGATTGTGATAGATGATCGGGCCCAGCCAGAGTGTGGGTGTATGAATGATTGAATGTATATGTGTCTGTGTGTATTTGCCTGTACAAAGCATCTTAATTGTTTTTCTTTCCCTCCTCTCTGGTTCACAAAGAGTTAACCAGCTAAACCAGAGAGGCTTCTGGCTGATTCACCAGAGTAAGGAGCCCTAACAATAAATCCTTTAACTTATTTCCCTGCTGCTAAACAGCATGTGTTATTCGCCAGATATTAGTGCTAATTAAAGTCCAAGTAACAAAGAGTTAATAAAGAGTTAAGTTTTTAGCATTTAATGAAGCACAGAACAGTAAGAAAGAGTTGAGTTTCCCTAGCGCTATTTAAGCATAACGAGTTAAATAGAGCACAGAGATTTATAATGTTTAATAAAGCACAGAGTTAAAGAGAGAAGAAGCCAGCGTTTTTTAACCATAGAATAAGCAGGAAGCTTTTTAGAATCTTTGAGATGTTATCAACAAGTATATAGTATAGTTAGAGAGCTAGAAGGCCAGAGACCATCAGTCTTTAAAACTAGACTGGAGACCATTCTTTAAAGCCATATCTGACGCCATGTCCCACTTCAAGCCATCCCAGGCCTGCAGGCTCCCGGCCACCCTTCACCCCCAGCTCACCGGCTTCTTCATTTTCCTGCATCTTTATTTTCTTGTTTCCCTGTGTCTCTACATGCTACTTTCTTTCACTCCCATGCTTTCCACTTACCTAGTGGCAAATTAGTTTTCTTCCTGGAAATATTTATTGCTGCAAAGGGTTCTTAAGCAGTTAAGGAAAAGTTAGACAGGACAGGGATAATGATACTTGTTCTTTTTGTAACTTGTTGCAAACTAAGGGTACCATCCTTTCACATGGCATATGCTTTATGACTTACTACTAACAAAAACAGGAAAGAAAATGGTTTGGAATAATTTTGCCGTCATTAAGTATTAATGATGTTCAGTAGTTCTAAGAATGATTAAAAACTCATACTGTACTTTGAATTGTTTTTTTAGGTCCGAATTGAAACAGCAACAACTCTGAAGTTAAATATCCTTCAATTTTTTTCTATTTGCAAGTTTGGTTTTTTTTTGCATTTTTTTACATTTTAATTTGTTGTTTTATTTTATGTTATGGGTGTTTTGCCTTCAGGTTTATGCCACATAGGTATGTGCCTGATTATTTGAGGGGGGGGCAAGAAAAGAGAGAGCATCAGATCCTTGGAGATGGAGTCATTTATGCATTGTTGTGAGCTACACCACAGGTGTTGGGAAGCAAAGCCGAACTGGAAGAACAGCACCGCTCTTCTCGCCCTTCTCGCTAGGCCTACTGTAGCTAATTAGAACTAGTAATAAAACCCCAGAACACTTTGTAAAGGAATTAATCATAGAGAAGCTAAACTTCTTTCATATTGTTTTGAATCCGAGTATCATGTAGCCCAGCCTGGCCTGGAACTCTCCACACTTGAAACTGGCCTTCAACTTCCGGTCCTCCTGCCTCTGCCTCTTAGTGTTTGGATCATAGGTCTGCGCTACTGCACTGAGCCTTAAGTTCAACATCCTAAAATTGATAATTTTGTGAAATTAATTTTTAGCATAGTTAAAATGTATTTTTTACAAAAACATATATTTATTTCAACAATTTATTGTAGATATATTTTTATCTTGATAAATTTCATGCATTTCCAATATTCCTTAACTGCTTTTTACCTGTTGATGATTTTGAATTTAGGACAGATCAGTTTTTACCGGTAAGAATACTGGTTTCCAGGTTTTGTTGTAACAATATCTACTTATGTCTTTAGAGTATATATATTGGTTTATAACTGTAATTTATATGTATTTTTGACTTTAAATATACATTATTTACTTTGTGAATATGTGTGTGTGAGCATGCTTCTGGCATATTTGTGGAGGTCAGAGAACTTGAGGTTTTGGGTATCTTATATTAGAATAACAGGTATCTACCACAGAATTTTGTATTTACATGCAGCATATGATAAAAACTGCATCCGTTCAATGTCCTGTTGAGTACAATAATTAATGTTCTTATTGCTTTAATTCATAGCCTTTTTGTATTAGCTGCAAGAGGTTTTTGTGGAAGTATGGTTTCAGGGCACAGTCAATAGCTAAGTGGACAAAAGCACAATTTAGACTAGTCTTTTAAACATTCAGCTTATGGATAATTAAGATCTAACATGTATGCATTTAGCAGTAATAAAGAAAATGGTGTCTTATATGCTGGCAGCTTGCTTTCAGTATTGCTTAGGTTTGGTGTTTTTGTCTCATTGCTCTGACCTGATTTGTGTTTATACATATATACATATATATACACACATATACATATATATACACACACACATATACATATACACATATATACATATATACATAGAAGTCTACATTTTGTAACCTTTGTTCTTTCTTCTTCTCGCAGTATCTGGAAACCATGTTCACACTGCTTTTTCAGTTGCTGCAGCAGGTTACAGAATGTGATACAAAGATGCATGTTTTGCATGTCCTTTCCTGTGTGATTGAAAGAGTCAATGTACAGGTAATTTTGTGAATCATAAAAATAAGTGTCAGATGAGATTATGTATATTTAATATCTTTGTTTTATATTGTGGAAAAGATAAAGTATTCTTAAAATGCTCTTAACATATATGTTATCATTTCATTTATGTGTTTTTCAGAATTGACATTTACATTTGAATTTATTAAAAGTGACTAAGGGAAGCCAGTTGTGTTGGTGCATGCTTGTAGCCTAGCAACTGGGAAGCTGAGGCAGGAGGATGATTGAGAGTTCAAGTGATAGTAAGACCTTGTCTCCGAATACCAAAAGTAAAAGACTTAAGAATATTTAAATATTAAATATTAAAATTATATCTATGGTGCGGAGGTATTTAGAAAGTAAAATTTTTCAAGTTTTAAAGATCTAGTCTGTGCTCTGTAATCTTAAAGTTCAGAGAGTTTAGTAACTAAGCAAGATGCATCTTAGCAAATTTAAGTTTTCTTAGGAATTCGTTATTTTTTACTCTGTATTTTTCTTACGTATGTCCGTAGACTCCTTTAAAGATTGATTTTGTGTGTGTATGTATTGCATATGCATGTCAGGTAGGTGAGAAAACAGCTGGGGAGTCGGTTTTCCTTCTTGCGCCTTGTGTAGAGAGAGGCAGGGTTTCTGTGTGTGCTTCTGATCTGCCCTCGTGAGCTTTGAGCTGATTCTCATGTCAGCCTCCCAGTTTGCTAAAGGAGTGCTGGGCTTGCAGGTGTTCATGACACGCAGCTTCCTCCTTGGATTCTCAGGATCAGGTTCAGGTCAGGCTTGCTCGACAAGTGCTTTTTATCAAATGAGCCATATTTTTGGCCCTAATTTTTTTTAAAAGATTTATTTATTTTATATATGTAAGTACACAGTTGCTGTCATCAGACACACCAGAAGAGGGCGTCAGATCCCATTACAGATGGTTGTGAGCCACTATGTGGTTTCTGGGAATTGAACTTAGGACCTCTGGAGGAACAGCCAGTGCTCTTACCACTGGGGCATCTCTCCAGCCCCCCATCCTTATTTTTACTTAAAACCAAACCAAACATTACATACAACACACACACACACACACACACAGTATTTTTGCTGGCATCACATATATGATTAAGTATAAAAATGATTTGTAAAGTTCTTAAAAATTAAATTATTTAGCTTTCCCTGATCCCACCCTGATCTCCATGAAAATAAGTCATCCACAAAACAATGGTATAATTATCCTCCGGCTTTTTTATATCCTGGTTCACTACTTTATATATATTTTTTGAAAACAGAGAAGTATTTCTTAGGAGCGACAGTGTTTTGCAGTTCGTGGACTGATCTACTCTTAGATTTACTTTTTCGTGAATTCAGACATCTGTCAGTTGCTTATTAATTCCGGCTATTGATGAGAATAGCTACTAATATTGAATAGTGGCCGTGTACCTCTCTTGTTCCAAGTGTGCTGCACATATTTCTCATTTAATGCTTGCAGTCTTTGGTGAGACTTGAAGTAGTAACTGGTCAAAAGTTTATACTTTGCTGTATATTTTGAGGCAGAGACTAATGTAGCCAAGGTTGGCCTCAAACTTGCAGTGGACAAAAGATACGTTTGAATACCTGATCTTCCTGCTTCTTCCTCTTAATTGTTGGGATAACAGGTGTGTGCCACTGTGCCTAGATACCATTCCTAAGCTTGGGTGGTGATGCTAATGTTCAGTTGAAGTCGGGGTGGTGATGCTAATGTTCAGTTGAAGTCGTGTGATTGCTGTGGCGAGGTTGGGCCACTTTTTATACTGAGAGATTTGGCACTACTTTCTTAATGTAATATTTCTTAGCACTTTGGGTTTTTGTTACAAGAACTATATTATTTCGTTTGATGATGGTTTTTGAATATTTAGTTTGCTCATGTAAATGATTAACTGAAGATGTTTTTTTAAAACTGGTAAGTTTCTGATCTTGCTATTCATGTTGAGTAAGGTCTTTAAACTTGTATCATGTATAAAATGGGAATTATAATTTTGAACTCAGCAAGTTTACCGGATTTCATGATAGGAAATTCTACAAATCTCTAATATACTTTAGGGTATTATACATTTTTAGTAACTTATTTGTTAAAAAGTTGGTTATAAATGCAAGATTTGTCCATTTACTTGTATAAATCTAGCTAGTAAAACTTTCTTAAAGATTTTTTTTTCTTGTACAAATTTATTTTATATGTGTCTCCTCAAAATGCCATTTCATTTTTACTTCACAGAGAGCTCCAGGTATCTGCTATACATTTTTTAAAAATAAGTAATACCAAGATAACAAGTGGTTAAAAAAAATCAGTTCTTTCATTCTTTAACTTTTGTAGCCTTTACATAAGTTTATTACTGTGTTCCTGTCTATTTACCCTTCAAACTTTCTTTCACTCGTTGAATTTGATTTTGTCTGATTATCATAGTTTAGTGAAGTCATTATCTTTGTACCGTAGGGTACAGTTACTTCAATGTTAATTCTTATTTTTGAAAAAAATAATTTTTTCACATTTTATTTGTTTTTATTGATATGGATATTTTGAATGTCTGTGTGTTCACCATGTACATGCCTGATACCTGAGGAGAACAGAAAAGCAGGTTGGATCCCCTGGAACTGGAGTTCCAGATGGTGTGTGTGAGCCATCATGTAACTATGTCACTCCTGGGAATGACACTCAGGTCCTCTGCAAGAGCAGCCACTGTTCTAAACTGCTGCGGCATCTCTAGACTCATAAAACATACTTTAGAAAAGCACAATTAAGTGATTTCATTCTTGAGGCTCTACAAATCTCTAGTTGAAATAAACATGCTATCAAGTTTTATGATAAGCAGTCTTTGTGCATCCACATTTCTTAAGAAAAAGAAGAAAATTGAAGGGCTTCTGTGGAATGTATGCAAAATTTGATCTAAAAGATGAAATACTACTTAGGATTTATAATAGTTTTTAAACTTCTTAAAGAAAGGACTGTTGTTGGGCTGGAGAGATGGCTCAGTGGTTAAGAGCGCTCACTGCTCTTTCTGAGTTCAATTCCCAGCAACCGCATGGTGGCTCACAACCATCTGTAATGAGATCTGATGCCCTCTTCTGGAGTATCTGAAGACACCTACAGTGTACTTACATATAATAATAAAGAAATCTTTAATTAAAAAAAAGGACCCTTGTTAAAGCATTTGTTACACTTGTTTTTGGTTATTTAAGATTGTGTTATTAATTTATTCACCTAAAAAACAACATACTCTCTCCACTGCAGCAGCAACATAAGCCCCTGACATAGTCAGTGAATGTGGGCATTCCTCTGTAATTTAAGAACTATCTTTACAGAAGGAAAACGATGACATAGAACTTCTAGTTTAGTAGAATGATATTTGAATTCTATTTTTTATTGGATATTTTATTTGTTTACATTTCAAGTGTTATCCCCTTTTCCAGTTTCCCCTCCGGAAATCCCCTATCATACCCTCACCCATTACCTTGCTTCTATGAGGGTGCTCCCCCACCCACTCACCCACTCCTACTTCCCCTCCCTGGCATTCCCCTACACTGGGGCATCCAGCCTTCACAGGACCAAGGGCCTCTCCTTCAGTCCTTCTTAGAAGGGGGAATAAAATACTCAAGGGAGGAAATATGGAGACAGTGTGGAGCCGAGACTGAAGGAAAGACCATCCAGAGACTGCCTCACCTGGGGATCCATCCCATATACCAAAACCCAGACACTATTGTGGATGCCAAGAAGTGCTTGCTGACAGGAGCCTGATATAGCTGTTTCCTGAGAAGCTCTTCTAGAGCCTGACAGAGGCGGATGCTTGCAGCCAACCATTGGACTGAGCACAGGGTCCCCAATGGAGGAGTTAGAGAAAGGACTGAAGGAGCTGAAGGGGTTTGCAACCCCATAGGAAGAACAACAATATCAACCAACCAGACCCCCCCAGAGCTGCCAGGGACTAAGCCACTATTGCATATTTTATGCCCATGGTTTAACATGAGGTGGATCTTTAAGTGCATACTATTGAATATTCATGCAATGTTGTATACCAAGATGACTTTTCTTGAACTCAAACCACACCAGTTGATTAATTTGTAAATACCCATTTTCCTTTCTTAGTGTTTGGCAGTCGCCATTCTACTGTCACTAATGTGACAATTTTAAATATTTTTTGGAAGTAGAATTGTTTGTCTTTCTATGACTGACTTCATTTAGCAAATCTTTAAACTTCATCTAGATTGCTGAATATTACAGATTTCTTCTGTTACTTTAAATGCTGAGTAATATGCTTAATCATTCTTCTGTATCCTGCAGGAAACCAAAGCGTGTGGATGCCAGTTAGTTGTATAAAATGGCTTCACATTCTCTCATGTACTTTTAAGTCATATTGAGATGGTGTAAACAGTTGCCACAATGCACTGTTAGTGATTTAATAGCTAGAGTGCATCCCCCACACACTCTGGATATTTTCTGTCCAAGGTTGGTTGGACCCAAGGATTCAGACACTACATACTATATATACTGTATACTATATATACATATAAAATACCTCTTTAATTTAGTAAATTAATATTAAGTAATTTATTGCCTAATGTTTCATAGTGCTTGCCAGGTTTCTCACGGTATATTGCCTTTCTTACTGAGCGTTCCTGTTGTTTCCCTTTTTGTCTGTCTTGTAGATCCGACCATACGTAGGGTGTTTGGTACAGTATTTGCCTCTTCTTTGGAAGCAGAGTGAAGAACACAACATGTTGCGATGTGCTATTCTCACAACACTTATCCATCTTGTTCAGGTAAGTGAGTTCACCAGTTTCTTAGGTTATTTGTTTGTTTGTTTTTATTTGTTAACTCATTGTTTTCATGTGATTTAATACTCATGAAAGTCTTCATGCTACTTTTAGTCTTTTAAAATGTATAATCTGTACACTTTAAAAAACACCTGTCATCTATCTATTTAGCGCATTTCTGAGGGTATTTGAAAATATTCTCTACTTAAAAAGGCATTTCTTTTGTTAGTGTTTTCCAGTGGTGTTAGCCCCATGACACATGTGCCCACATGTAGATTGTCTGGTATCTAGAGCATTTCAACATGAACTTGCTTTGCAGTTACAGTTTTCTTGGCTTTAAACTAAAAACTTTCCTTTTCATAATCCAAGAAGTCATGAAATCAGGGGAACTGCTTTGAGGAAAGGCATGGTTTTGACTTGAGATGTTTCTAATTTTAAAGTGTTGTGATGTATGTAGGTAGAGAGGAACCTGAGAGTTCATGGAGAGAGATAGAGACTATGGCTCTGAGTTGAACTGTTTGTTGTTTTGTTTTGTTTTTTTAAGATTTATTTATTTATTATGTATAAAATGTTCTGTCTGCATGTATTCCACAGGCCAGAAGAGGACACCAGATCTCATTATAGATGGTTGTGAGCCACCATGTGGTTGCTGGGAATTGAGCTTAGGACCTCTGGAAGAGCAGACAGTGCTCTTAACCTCTGAGCCATCTTTCCAGCCTTATTTGAACTATTAAATGTAAATTCTAAACATTTCTACTGAGGTATTCTTCTGCATTAAGAATTATAGCAATTCACAATTTAAAAGTCCCTAATATAAGTTTAAAAATACCCCAAAATACTTTTATGTTTGGTTTGAATTTATTCTTTTCATAAATGCTTATAGGTGAGTTTTATCATTATGAATTCTCAGGAGAGTTTTAGATAGAAGATTAATGATACAAACTCTAATGTAATTTTGTACTTTTAAATTTTTTGGTAAGATTCACATGACAGAAAGTTTACCATCTAAACCAATTTAGGTTTGCAATTCAGTGATAATAAATGCATTTATAATATATAGCCACTGTAAATCCACCTCCATACATTTTTTTTAATCTGATAAAATTAGGCTACACCATTAAACAAAAATAGTCTCCCCAAAACTATCTGCTAAAACACTTAAAAAGATGTAGTTTTAAAATTATTGTGTGTCTGAGAATGTGTATTCGTGTGTGTGTCTCTGTCTGTCTGTCTGTCTGTCTGTCTGTCTCTCTCTCTCTCTCTCTCTCTGTGTATATGTGTGTGTGTGTGTGTGTGTGTGTTGTTACTTACAGAAGCCATAAGAGGATGTTGTATCTCCTGCAGCTACAGTGACAAGCAGTTGAGCACTATCTGGTGTGGGTGCTGAGAACCTAACTTAGAAGGAAGCACTTTTAACTGCCGAGTCAACTCTTTGGTCCTTGCTAAAGCACTTTTGAAAAATAAGTATTTTCCTGGTTATCCTTTAATACCTGGGATTTTCTTGTAAAGATGTGTGATTTTTTTTTTTTTTGTTTTTTATTTTTTTGGTAGGCAACAGTAATGACCTTAGGAAAGGGTAGTGACTGGTCTGTTAATATTGTAGATAACAGAAGAGGAACGTTAGATCCTGTGTACTATAGGTCTGTAAACATGTTTTTAGCTTGGTTGGGGACTTTTGTGAGGGAAAAAGGAATAAAATTCCCTAGCTTTTGTGTCTCTTACAGCGTGTCAATCACAGCAATTTTCATAATCTAGAATAATCAGAATGTTTGGTTGTTTTTCTTCTTCATGACATTTATCTTACCGGTATTGACCAATAATGCAAAGTTCCAACCAAATAATAATGTGCCTTTTTTTGCAAATATGTATATAATATTTAATATAGAAATTGAGATTATAGCTTAAAATATATTTTGGAGTCATTTGAGAATATTAAGGTTTATTGTTAAAATATCTCACAGATAATATTACCACCTTTCTTCTATTAACATGTAAGATGTACATTAGGGTAAACTGTATATGTTTGCATTTGTATTTTATAAACTTAGAAATCTAGTATCTCGTAGTCTTCCCCTGTGGAGGTTGATACCTATAAAAATAAGCATTCTAGTCTCCAGTAGTTGGCTTCAGTAGAAGTAAACATTTATTCATAAGGTGACTGTTTAGTACTTGATATTGGGAGGAGGTAAATAGGACAAGTGTTTTGTGCAGATGACAGTCTGGTGAAGTACATAACAGTTATATTAAGATCGTTGTAGCATGGGGCACATGGTAGGTTATCTGAAAGTAATGTTGGATACCAGTGAAGATGTCTGTCCTGACAGAATTGATGTTCAAATCATGTTGTTAAATACTTTGGATAACAGTTCTTAATTACACGGTATCTTAGGGATGAGAGTGGTGAAGATATTTGAGACAAATGTACCTGCATGTAAAAAGCTCCAGTATTAGTTAAATTTGTCATTGTGGCAAAGTACCTGACATAACAGCTTAAGGGTGGAAGGATTTAGGCTTGGTTACACTTTGAGAGATCCAGTGCATGTTCCTGGGTCTCTGATTTGGCTCTGGGGATTGGAACATATGGAAGCAGGAGTGGGACAGAGCTTAGCACATAGTGGACAGGAAGCAGAGATCCTGAGAGGGGCCAAGAACAAGACACAGTTCCTAAGGACATGCCTGAGTTGGCTTGTTTTCACCAGTTTTTCCTGGACTCCTAAGCTTTTCACAGTCCTCCAAAGTAGTGCCAGCAGCTAGAAATAAGCCTTTAATGAGTTTTCTGTGATTGGCATGTTATATTAAGCAATGACAAGTCTAAGTACCACAATATAGTGATTTTTTTTCTTTAAACATTACTTTTAGATACATATAGGGTAAAGCCAGTTATCATTTATTTTTAATGAAGAGTGATAGTGCTCTCTTTTCTATTTGGTAGAAGATACTACCTTCAGCTTTTCAAGCAGTAACTTCTAGATTTCTTCATCTTCCTAGCTCTAAGTAATATGCAAATATTGTTTCTTTTTGCATGCATGTGCGTGCGTGCGTGTGTGTGTGTGTGTGTGTGTGTGTGTGTGTGTGCGCGCGCGCGCAACATTCATGTAGAATTAGGAGAATAATTTATGAGACTAAGTTCTCTTGTTTGTGGATCCCAGGGATTGAACTTGTTCTTTAGGGTTGATGGCAAACAGCTGTACTCAATGAGCCATCTTGTTGACCCCATGTACTGGCTGGTTTTGTATGTCAACTTGACACAAGCTGTAGTTAGGAGAGAAAGGAGCCTCAGGTGAGGAAATGCCTCCATTAGATCCAGCTGTAAGGCATTTTCTCAATAAGTGATCAAGGGGGTTGGGGGAGGGCCCATTGTGGGTGGTGCCATCCCTGGGCTGGTAGTCCTGGGTTCTATAAGAAAGCAAGCTGAACAAGCCAGGGGAAGCAAGCCAGTAATAACATCTCTCCATGGCCTCTGTATCAGCTCCTGCCCTGTGTATGTTCCAATCCTGACTTCCTTTGGTGATGAACAGCAATATAAATGTGTAAGCTGAATAAACCCTTTTCTCCCCAACTTGCTTCTTGGTCATGATGTTTGTGCAGGAATAGAATCCTTGACTAATACACCCTATTTTCTACTTAATTTGAGTTTTGGTTTCTAGTGTTGCTAAGTTAGATACTACTTAACTTCTCACTTTCCAAATTTGATTACATTTATCTCTTCTAATATTCTTTTTGTGTTTATTGTCATAGGTCTTTAAAAAAATTCTATACTGTTTCATTGGTTTTTAGGAGACAAATAGTAAACATATTTGTCCAGTTTGTGATTTGGTCAGCTTTCTAAACATGTCATCATGGTGTTTCTAATATTCCATAGATAGTGTAGTTGGATAATGAACTTCAGAACTCATATATGTGGGATGGATCAAGAAGGCTAAAGAGTGTAATGTTCAAATGATCATTTTTCTTAAAAAATAATATTAATATTACTACTACTACTACTAAAAACAACCACCCAGAATAGAACTGGGAACACTGGTTTAGAACGGGAGTGATACCAGGTCATGGTTAGGAGTGTCTATTAACAATGAAAATGGTGATCAATTCAGGAATTAAATAAACAACAGGAAGAGAAACAATTTGAAAAGCATTATAAAGATGGAATTGTGACTTGTGCAGGTGCAGAGTGAGGGCAGGGAGGAGCCAGTAAGGGCTGTGATGTATATTGTTACCAGGTAGACAGTTGTTCATGTCACTTGAGAAAGGAAATGTATGAAAAGGTTGACACTAGTGGTTAGGGTGCCCTGGAACATGATACTCTGAGTCATTTGAGGGTCTGAACTTCAAAAATCGACTTGGAGAAAATAAATTTGTCCATAGCATGCCCAGTTGGCACAAGAACAATGGCTACCATCAGGAGGGTGCACTCATTCATAGTCATTCTCTTCCTCTCCCTTTCTCTTCATCCTTCTCCATCCAGGGCCTCATGTAGTCCAGTTGACCTTGAACTCACCTAGACAGCTGTGGGTGCTTTTGAACTCCTGACTTCCCTGTCTTGGCCTCTCAAGTGCTGTAATTATAGATACATACTACCATATCTTAAATTGGGAAAAAAAAAACAAACCTTTCACAGGAAATTTGCAAAGATAGTTATATTCCCTTCCATCATCTATAATTATTTTAGAATATGATTTTCCCTTTCTTCACTTCTAGTAGGTTACTGAATCACTGATATATATTTAAATGAACTTTTATAGTAACATAGTAGCTATCAGGCCAGCCAGGGCTCTACAGTAAAGCTGGGTCTCCTGAAACAAAATAAAAACAAACAGAAAACAGAGAGAGAGATACAGAGACAGAGAGAGAGAGAGAGAGAGAGAGAGAGAGAGAGAGAGAGAGACAGAGTGTATTTGGTTTATGTTATTTAAATTTACTATAAAACTTGATTGGCATTTGAAAGATTTCCCAAGAATGGTATTTGATATTTCCTTTCTGGATTTATTATGGCTTAGAACTTGATCACCCCCTCCCCCCCAAAGTCCTGTTTTGTTTGCTTTAAAGTATTTCCATTGTAAGATACTATTGTGTCTTAAGAGAACAACAGACAAACTAGAATTTTAGATTAAACTTTTTTTTCTGTGTTCTAGACACATTAAACATATAACAAAAAATTCTCCATGAAAGATAATGTAGAAAACATACAAAGTAAATCTTTTTTGCATTTTTCCTCAGTTTTCTTTTTTCATGTCTAAGTGATTCTAACAGTTCTGTGAGTTTTCTCTTGGAGATATTTTCATGTATATACTATATACAGAATCATAGGTATCTTTAAAAATTCTTTGCTGTGGAATTGTTACGTACATTTCTGTTCCTTTAAGTCCAATATGTAATTATTTTTGAATAGTTATTGCTTTTCTAACTATGTGGTTCATGCCTGCTTAATATTGTTAAATATGCATATACTATGATAACATTGAACAATTCAGACTGGGCTAATTTCATACTTGTTATTTAGCTGAGTGTGTATATACAGTTTGGAATATCAATGTTACTATTTTTTCTGTAGTCATAGCATGGGTGAAACAAATATTTCGTACATTTGTTGAACATTCCTAACCTAAAATTCAAAATGCTACAGAGCAGTAAACTTTTTGGCACCAAGTTGATACCACAAGTAGAGACTTCCCAACTGGCCTGCTAATATGGATACACTAATGTATTGAATTACCTTTGGGATATATGCATAAGGTATATATGAATTATAAATGAATTTTATATTGAGATTTCGGTTCCATTCCCAAGATATTTTATTATTTATATACAACCATTCTAGAAAATGAAATTCAAAGTCTTAATTTCTTCTTTTCTAATCATTTCAAATAAGGAAGACTCAACCTATATGTGGAATTTCTTAAAAGGCACAGATACATATAGCCTTGGTGCATATGTATATATGTATGTATGTATGTATATATGTATACATATATATGTTTATGAATAATTACCATCTATACAGGATGATAATATTTTGATTTTTACATTTTAGTAATAGATGTTTTGTTTGCTAGTATAATGAGGACTATCTTAAAAGACATATTTACTTTATATAATATAAATTATTTTCTGAGGTAGGTAATTAATTGGTGGTAAGGAGGAATCTTAGAGTATCTTATCATAAGTTGTATGTACACTTCCTGTAGGGATTAGGAGCAGACAGCAAGAACCTGTACCCTTTCCTGCTCCCAGTTATCCAGCTGAGTACAGATGTTTCCCAGCCTCCACATGTTTATCTTCTGGAAGATGGTTTGGAATTATGGTAAGTGGGAGAACTTGATACTATCGATTCCCCTGCTGCTGCTTTCTCTACTTGTGTTCAGTAGAGCAGAGGTGACGTAACAGCTTTGACTACTCAGCATTTAAAGATAAGCATGTGAAGTTGTTATCTTCTAGTTGTTTCCTCTTCTAGCTGCTGTTCCGTGGAGGCTCCTGACAGTCAGCTAATGAGACATGGCTGTTGTTCAGAGCACTGTCTACTCCTGCAGAGAAGGTCCAAGTTCTCCACACCTACGTGCTAGTTTATAACATCTGTAACTGTAGTCCTAGGGGATCTGACATTCTTTTCTGTCTCCACAGGCACTGTATGGACATGGTGCACAGACATAAATACAAGAAAAAAACGTAAACACATAAGCCTTTTAAAAACAGAGAATCAGAGAGAAATTATAGCAGGGACCATGCTGCATTTCATATTTGGAATTTGGCAGTAACCTAGGCATCTTGGTAATTTGTGGGGAAAAAAAAGGAGTGCGGGGCAGCAGCAGCAGCGTGGGTCCCGAATAGGAAAACTTGGCAGGGGTAGCCCGTATAGGGGGATAGGGGACACCGGCAGGACTGCATGCCACACCATGATAGGGAGTGCTGGCGCCCAGGGACCTGTCTTTGTCTAGAGGGTGGGGCTGTTTGCACGGCCCCAGGTACCTGTGGAAGAGGGTGCTTGGCTGAGATGTGGCTGGCTGCTTGATCCCTTCCCTGGTGACTGGAAACGCTGAGGCCTGCTCCATGCTTCTAAGCAGCGGATTTGATAAAAGAGACAATTTATAGTTTTGATGCTTTATTATTAAGAGAGTAAAATGAGAAAAGGAGATAGGGAAGTAAAGAGAAAAGAGAAGATAGAGAGATGAGGGAAGACCATGACCACGTGGAAAGGGGAGAAAGAATAGAGAAAGAGAGGGGGAACAGAAAGAGTTGGGGGTTGAGAGAGAGATAAGAGAGCAAGGAGGGGTAAGAAACCTCCTTAAATAGTAGGCTGGGTTACCTGGAGCCAGGTAACCGAGGGGTGGGGAAAGCCTGGATGCAGCCAGGTGACTGCAGAGGTGGAGTCCAGCCAGAACACTAGGGGCCTGGGACATGGCTACACATGACTGATGGCCACAGGATTATGGAGTTGGCCTTGCTCAACCAAGCTACAGACTGTCTCACACCACGGTCCCACAGTAATTTACTCAAACAAAAATTTGATCTTAAATATTTGAGTATTTGAAATAAGATGTTTTGGGGAGTAGGGTATTGAGTTGTATTTCAGCCTCCTTACTGCCTTTCTAGTGGGTAGCGAGATGTTAGAGCTTAGCTCCACACACAGTTGCCACTCACAATATTCACACAATATTTTCTGAAAAGGCAGTGTGTACTACTAAAAGCTTAGAAACAACCTCAGGAAAGAGTCATGCTCCATGCTAACTTAATGTGACACCAAATTTTTGCCTGCCCATTGTACTATCAAGTTCTTTCTCTCTTCATCCCGTCTCACGGTTGGAAGCCATTTTCTCCAGAGTTAACATGGAAGACGTAGAAAGTTTTCTGCTGCAGTTTAATAACAGAATCATCCATAGAAAAATGAACAGTTGTTTCTTGTCCTTCTGCCCTACTTCTCTCTCTTTTCCTAATTTTTGCTTAGAAATTAAGAGTTTTAATTTGGACTAGGGTACAGCTCAATAATAGCATGCATCTCTCAAATTTGTACAGCTCACAGATCAGTCCTCAACATTATATAAATCAATGACAATATAAAGAAACAAAAAGAAAAAGAAAAAAAAAGAATCCAGTTTTGATTCTCAGGAATTGTTTTTGTTTTGTTTTGTTTTTGTGGAAACTGGTAAGTTGTAAGTAAATGCTCTGTAACAGAATATTAGATTAATGGCTTCAAATGTCACAGGGTAGGTTTTTACTGCTTGTAATGCACTCTTTATAGTCTTCCATATTGTTATTTGAGTAGCATCTAGATTAGTGGTTCTCAGTGTTAGTAATGCTGCAATTTTAATACAATTTCTCATGTTGTGGTGACCCCCAACCATAAAATTATTTTCTAGCTACTTCCTAATTTTGCTACTGTTATGAATCATAATATAAATATCTGATATGCAGAAGGACTTAGGCGACCCCTGTGAAAGAGTTTTTCAATCTCCCCAGCAAGAAATCTCATCTCACAGGTTGAAAATCACTGATCTAAATAGTAGTTCTGAATCAGAAGGTTGTTGAAATCAGTAATTCATAGGTTGGGTTTGTATAAGGGTAGATTGCGCTAGGTCAGAACTGGCAAACGTTTTTGACACAGGGAGGACAGTGATACGTCATGTGTTCCAGATGTGTTTGTTGTAGCTGCTCTACTCTGATATTTTAGTGTCAAAAGAGTCAGCCAGTATGTAATGAAATAGAAAGTTCAAATTACAAATGTAATGATAGAAAATTGATTATAATGCTGGTTTTACCCCTACGATCTGTAGGGGTAATATTAATCTCTGTTACACAGGTACTTTCTTATAAATATATAGATTTGCTATGATATTTTTGATTATAGTGCTGATGATTGGATTGATATATTAAGTTTTCTACCACTGAGGTACAACTCCAGTGCTCTTTGGCTTTTATTTTTGGTTTTAAGATAAGGTTTACTATAGAAAAGTTTGCCTAGCTCAGGGTGTCCTTGAACATGTAGTCTCTTCAATTCCTGAGGTTATATATAGGCTTTCACCATCAGGCTTGGCTCAAAACGTAATGTATTTGTTAAGTATGTATGAGTTTTTGATGTGCCAGTTTTCAAAGGATTTTATAAACAATAATAAAATTGTGTGGTTCTTTTAATGGTAAGTTTTTCCTTGTCTAAAGTTATATGTAAATGAAAAAAATTGGGATAGTTATTTTCTGGGGATAAGTCTCTGTAGCCCATGCTGGCTCAGATCTCAAGTGGAGGGGTTGAATTTTTGGCAACAGCATGGACATTTCATTTTGACTAGCAATAGAAATGTGGATTTCTAAATTTTGTAGTGTGTTCCATTTGATGCCTTGTATTTTCTCAGTAAAATATGCAGCATGGTCATCAGCTGTCAGTTACAGCCTAAAATAAAATATAAGCAGCTTGGGAAGGAGAGCCCTTACAAATAACCAGTAAGAGTAGGCTTACTCTGGACACTCACTGCCAGGGCACCCATTCTTTTCTACACTGAGGATTGAATCTGCAGCCTCCTGTTTGTTAGCCAACATGCTGCCTCTGAGCTGGCTCCAGACTTCGTAAGAGCTATAAATTACTTTTAAGCAAAATTGAAACAAAAGGCCATATATGAAAAGTTTTTTGTTTGGTTTTGCAGGAACTATAGAGCGGAAGAATTAAAACTATAGTGACTTGTCAGCCGTTGAGCATTATGCTCAATACTATCTTCATTTAAATTGGAATAGATCAAAATTAACTCTGTAGCTTTTTTTCTCCATCTACTCAAGATTATTTTCTTATAAAAATATTTCAGAAAAATTTCGACTTCCTGAAATACTATTTTGTGGGGTGTAATTTTCACTTGGACTTATATACTTATATTATCCATTTAATAATTAAAAATCATTTTCTTTACAAAGAAATGATTTTGTAAGATGGTATATATTCTGGGGGAGGAGGGATGGCTTAGTGGCTAAGAACACAGTCTCTTCTTCCAGAGGACTGGGGTTTGACTTCTGGCACCCACACTGTGGCTCACAACTGTCTGTAACCTGAGGTCTATGAGATCCAACACCTTCTGGTCACTGCAGGCACTAGGCACACACATGATGTACAGACATACATATAGGCAACACATACACACACATACACACACACACATAAATACACGACACATTTGACACATTCACACACACACACATATATGTATACACGCATATACGTATGTATAAAAGAAAGAAAAACATAAAAAGAATGGCATTTACTCTTTGACCATTTGAATGGACCCATGCTTTGGAGTCAGTGATTCATTTATAGTTTAGTTATATAATTTAATCCTCAGGTATAAGCCTGTATATACATACTTATTTTGGTTTTGGACAAAAAAAATCTACTGTGGCTATTATTTAAATTATGTGTATATGTGAATGTCTTCTGTGAGTTTTAGAGCCTGTGGAGACCAGAAGAGGGTGTCAGATTCAGCAGGAGCTGGGGATTCAAGCAGTTATGAGCTACTCGAGTTGTTGATGGGAACTGAACCCCAGTTGAAGCTTCAGATTCATCTTGGAGTATTATTTATTGCTCATATTCCACAAGTTTTAGTCCATAATGTCCTGTGTTTACTGTAGTGCTGCACTTTTCAGTGATATAATTGTCTTGACATTATTTATGTTGGCAGTTATAAAAGCGTGTCATTAAGGTCTAACTTTATCACATTACTGCTATCACTTACTGTGAAGTTTTAGGACAGTAGCCCCACTTTTGCAATAATTCAAGCACCATTACCGCGATGACATAAAAATGACTATTTTTACATGCATGTTTCCTTTATCCTGTCATATGGATTTGTCACATTATTATTTTGCTTTCTTGATTCTGACTTATTGAAATATTTAATTTTGTTTTGTGTGTTGTTGGTATTTCTTTGTATAGCTACATTTTTGAAAAAATTGCATATTTGAAGAAATACTCTGATAATGCAACACTTTTTATATATTGTTTATTTAATAAATTTAGGGCTTAATGGTGTTCAGTGGTAAAGTGCTTGTTTACTGAGCCTGAGGCCATAGGTTTAACCCTTAACACTACAAAAAGGAAAAAAAAAATTACTATTTAAACTTTGTTTCTTTCATAAAGCGTATAATAATTATGGCAGTTATATTCCATTTTAAAATTCAGTTATCAAATTTGTTTAATTTGCCTTGTCTTTGACTTTTGCATTGAGCAAAAATTTGATATGTAGTTCCTATAAAGAACAATTCATCTTTAGAAAGCATGCAGCATAAGTTGTTTTACTAGTTGATTAGCCAGTTTGTTATTGGAGGAACACAGAATTGATCAGAAAATTTAGAACAGAATAACTTTATCCCTTTTTCATCATCATAACAATAATGATTTTGCCTAAAATAATTTTTATTCTATTTTAGCATAGTGTCATTTTTACTATATATAGAAATATATATGTGTATATATAGAGAAAATATATATATGTGCATATAGAGAAAATATATATGTGTGTGTGTATATATATGTGTGTGTATATATATATATATATATATATATATATATATATAGAGAGAGAGAGAGAGAGAGAGAGAGAAAGGGACTGAAGAATAATTTAGCCTGTAAATTACTTGACTTGAAAGCATGAAGATATGAATTCAATTCCCAGAACACACTAAAAAGAAAGAAAGAAGGAAGAAAAGGAAGAAACCACACTTCTGCTTGGTGGCATGTTTGCTGTCATCCCAACACTAGGAATTACAGAGATAGGTGGATCCAGGGTGGGCTTGCTGGCTAGGAAACTTAGATAAATGCTGAGTTCTTGATCAGTGAGAGAACATGTCTGAAAAAATAAGAGGTGGCCAGTACCTGAAGAATGACACCCAGGTTGCCCCGAGGCCCGTGTGGGTATGCATGCACACAAGATTGGGGAGTTCCACGGGCAACTTGTGATGTCATTGATCTTGTTGCCAGGCACTTTACATACTGCTCATTGCTTCCCTAAATGAAATGTTTTTGTACTTGAGTTGTGTTAATGGCATGAGTGGATGTCAGAAGTGCATTAATTGTGTTTTTCCCCCTAGGTTAGTGACATTGGAGAACAGCCCATGTGTCACACCAGAACTGCTTCGTATATTTCAGAACATGTCACCTCTTCTTGGTATGTCTTCAGATCTTACTGAGATATTTGTTACTATAACCATAGCCTGAAAGTATTTTTCCTGACTTTAAAGTTACCCCTTCCATTTTATAAGTCCCATATAGTGACAAGTCACAGTGTTTTTATAGAAATTATTACATATATTTTTGAAGTATCCTCCATTGATTTAAAAGTAAACACTAAATAACATTGCTTTATGGAATAACTTTCGATTAAACTAAGATATAAACTCATTACAAGTTGAGCTTGAACTTTGCCTGAGGAATTTTGTTTGATAGCTCTTCTAAATGCTACTTGAAGAATATATTTTGAAACTGCTTCTTTATACCATGGTTTCACTCAGTTCACCCTACAGAGGGAGTTTGTGCTATAGGTTGTTTAAGCATTGTACATACTTTTGTTTTGGCTAAGGAACCACTGAAGTTTTAGTGTCGCATATAGTTTGCTGAAGTATGTTTGCTAAAGACACATAATGTATGTGTTGTCCCTGTCATCCTAACATAGCCTTCCACATGGTAGACTGCCTCTTTCCACTGAGCTGTAATTCCCTCAGTACTACACAGTTCCAAAACAATCACATTCGACACGATTCTGAGAGTTCTATGCACTTAACTCTTTCAATCTTTCAGAGATGTATCTAGATTCTTTCCCTAGTATCAACATTATTTTCATAGTAATTAATATTAGTGCCTTAGGGTTTTACTGCTGTGAACAGACACCTTGACCAAGGCAAGTTTTATAAAGGACAACATTTAATTGGGGCTGGCATAGAGGTTCAGAGGTTCAGTCCAGTATCGTCAAGTCGGGACCATGGCAGCATCCAGGCAG
This sequence comes from Tokudaia tokunoshimensis, assembly GCA_036184795.1. Lineage (NCBI taxonomy): Eukaryota > Metazoa > Chordata > Mammalia > Rodentia > Muridae > Tokudaia > Tokudaia tokunoshimensis. The sequence goes on along the minus strand of BTHU01000009.1, from coordinate 34,713,495 downwards.
ACATGGTGTAGGAGGAGCTAAGAGTTCTACATCTTCTTCTGAAGGCTGCTAGTGGAAGACTCTTTTTCCAGGAAGCTAGGACTAGAGTATTAAAGTCCACTCCCATAGTGACACACCTACTCCAACAAGGCCACACCTCCAAATAGTGCCAGTCCTTGGTCCAAGCATATGCAAACTACAAATAGTAAATCAATACTTTTTCTTATAGGCGAGGAACTATTCTAAAGCATATAGTAGCACTATATTCTCTCTCTCTCTCTCTCTCTCTCTCTCTCTCTCTCTCTCTCTCTCCCTCCCTCCCTCCCTCCCTCCCTCCCTCCCCCCTCCCTCCCTCCCTCTCTTGGTGGTGGGTAATGTTGAACCACAACCTTCAACTCACTAGTTAGTGCAACTTCCCATTGACTTCCATCCCTAGCTTAAAATCTCTTAAAAATAATGTTCTGAGTATAAAGTCATCCTAGTAAGCAAATTTGCCAAGTCAATTGCACACTTAAATTTATGGCATATTTAATTATACACATTAATTATACACAGTGCAGTTTACTGGCCCTTTGATTATTTTTATAAAATTTGATTTTTAATTCTTGTGGTGTATGTGTGGTGTATGCTTGTGTCTACTGGTGTGTGCACCTGTACATGCATCTGTGGAGGCTGGGTCAGGTATCTTCTCTGTTACTCTTGTATGTGTATAAATGAGTATGTGTTGGTGTGAATGTTTGCACACATGTCTGTGTGGGGAATCCATGTTTCCATACATGCATGCATGCCTAAAGAGGGTGCCTCACCCCTTGGAACTGGAGTTACAGGCGTTTGCCAGATGTTCTGTTTTACATGGGTGCTAGGACTTAAGCTCTGGATCTCCTGAGTGAATGGCAAGCGCCCCTAGCTCCTGGGCCTTCTTGTTAATACCTTTATGATTTGTGTGAGACGGTCTGTCACTCAGCCTGGAGCTCACTGGTCAGCTAGACTTGCTGGCCCATAAGTCTATGGGCTCCTCCGTGCTCCACCTCCCCAGCACTGCCATTCGTCACTCGCTGCCATGACTAGCTTCTCATGGAGCCGTGTGGCTCCCCATGCAGATCCTCATGCTTGTGCAGGAAGCCATTTGCTCTCTGAGCTCTCTCCTCAGCTCTCAAATCCCAGGAAGACTCAGCCATGAAGCATCTTTAATTCTTTTATTAAACCTTTGTTGACTATTGTTCTGGCGATTATTTGGGTAGAAAATCCCCAAATTTGGACTCTTTGCTAAGAATTTACTTATACTGAGAAATTTTATCAGAGGTGAAAATTCTCGTTCTAGTTCAGAAAAGTAGAGATTCTTTGAAAACAGGAGCGATGTGAGCGGACATGGCTGTGATTGATTACAGAACTTTCAGTGGATAGATGCCTAGGATGGCTAGATAGTGCCATTAATCACTTCATTTCTCCCAAGACTCTTTTCTCTATTTCCTTCCCCCTTACTCCCCACTTTCTTTTCTTGAGGGCCTTTAAAAAACTTTTTTTCATTCCTTATTTCTCCTCAGATTAGAAGAATTCTCAAGTAATAACCCAAAGTCTGTTTTTCAATAAACAGCCCTTTGCTCTTTCCCCTTGGCATGCAATCATTCCCAAAGGCAGTGCCGGCCACTTCCTGCTGATTCCCTAGAAAACTTTGTCTTTTAGTTGTTTTAGGGAAAGAAAGGAAGTTGCTTTGCAAGTCCTCTTGTCCTCTGGCTGGGGCCTTGTTTAGCCATCTCCTCTGCCTAACTTGGAGATGATATGGGGTGCCCGTCTGGCCGAGTGAGGACAGCAGCCAGACCTGTTCTCTGAACCTTCTCACGGGCAGGGTTAAACACTTTCATGGGTAGCTTCACACTGCAACCCCGCTCTGCCGACTTGCCCACTAAGAATTGAACATGCTTGGTCTCTACATACTTTTCTTTATAAACCAGGAAACCGTAGGACCCAACTGAAGTTTCGGTTTGAAATGACAAGTCTCTGGCCATATGCTTTCCTAGTTTTGTTCCAAATGGACAAAGGGGAGAAAGCCCTTCTCAGTCGGTTTTTATGAGTGAGAGGTGAACGAGGGAGGACTCACTGGTAAAGGGTGTGGCCAGTTTGTAGATACTGACCAGCTTATGAATACTGACTAGATTATAGTTAGGAGAATTTATAAAGAAAGCATGTAAGTTGCTTTTATTTTGTTTTCCTTTTATCCAGGCTGGCATTGAACTCACAATCCTCCTGCCTCAACCTCTTGAGTGCTGGAACTATAATTGTGTGTCACCATCCTTGCTGTAACTTAGTTTTTCTTTTTCACTTGTTTGTAGAGATTTTTCTTTTTCTTTTTCTGATGATAAAACATTATCAATCCTGTCTGATCTTCTATCCTAGAGCTTCCATCCAGCTGCCTTGCAAACGGTAAGCTGCATGCTTGCTGCTTCAGGAACCATAAAAGTCAAAATCACATTAGTAATCATGGTTAAAAACAAACTTGAATGCTTCATGTTGCTATAGCAACTTAGTTTTAACTAAAATGAATCATCACTTCACTTATATTTTGCACAGCTAGTTAATTTGCTCTTTTAAAAAATAATTACTGTTTTGGCAGAATTAAGTTCAGAGAATCTCAGAACCTGCTTTAAGATCATCAATGGCTATATCTTTTTATCATCAACAGAATTTTTGCAGGTATGTAGAATACCTTTTGCATTGTTAATAATTATATATTATTATTATTATTTTGGGTTTTGTGTGGTATCAGGAAGTGCCTTTTCAAAGTTCAAATTTGGTCTGTTACTTTAGTGGGTAGAAATTTCATTTCCTTGTAAGTATTCCTCACTGCAGGAAGGGCGAGATCAGCATCCAGTTCCACTGATACTGAATATAGAAAATGTACTATATATGTAAATATGTGCTCAGCAGTCAGTGTTATCAGTAAACTTACAATCTATCTTCTTCATTCTTCCTAAGAAGGGTCTTACTTAAAATTGTTTGTTTAGACCTTTAGTACCAATTCTTGAATAGAGTGTGAGGCCTTCCAAATTGAGTTTCTTGCCTTTTCAGTACTATAGCTGTGCTCTTATACATATTGACCTTTGATTGGATTTCAGACATATGCAGCAGGTTTGTGCCAGTCCTTTTATGAGCTGCTACCAGAGATTACTACAGAAGGTCAAGTTCAAGTGCTCAAGGTATTGTCATTTTAAATTGATTGTCATGTGATATTTGTAAGGCTGGAGCCTCCTGAGTGTGAATGGTTGGAAAAGAGAGAAACTGATATAGTTCTAGAGAGTGTTCAGTTTGGCTTAATTCCTCTGTACCAAAGGCATCAAATTTGAATGTGTGTACAAGTCACCTGGAGGGCTTATTAAAATGCAGTTTTAGATTTCTAATTTTTGTTTTGTCTTGTTTTCTTTGATTTATTTCATACTTTTATAAATATAAAAATTATAAACTTAATTTCATTTTATATAAATTGTTGATTTGACTGCATGTATATCTGAGTGAGGGTGTCAGATCTCCTGGGACAGGAATTAGAGTTGTCATCTGTCATGTGGGTGTTGGAATTGAACCCAGATCCTCTGGAAGAGCAGCCTGTGCTCTTAACCACTGAGCCATCTCTCCAGCCCCTTTCTAATATAATTGTAGCTAGTTGGAATAATGTTTATCCTAAAACGTCATTGGATAGAAATGAATTAAAAGCTTTTTACCAACTTGTCCTAAGCCTAGCAACATTCGGTGTATCTTAAGTTCTCAGTTGTTGTTTTGGTAGTGTTCTAGGAATTAAGGTATGTCTTCACATAGAGAAGCCAGCCAATGAGCTACACCCTCACCATGACAGCCTGCCTCCCAGACAGGGACTCAGACCCGAGTCTCCGTATGCAAAACAGGAATAGTCACCCTCTTCTCCTGAGGACAGACAGCCTTTTCAGTTTGTTAGCCTACATTTGGGACAACAACTTCACTGACAGTTTTAACTTTAGTAGCTGTTGAAGTTAGAGTGCTAAATTTGTTGAGATCATGTACAGTTAAGAACCAATAGCCTGTAAATTATATGTATTATCTTTATATGACCTATGAAAGAAATACTATGACATGAATATAGTAGCTCACCTGTAAACATAAATGTATAACCATTAAACTATATCATATGTGTATATACACATATGTATCAATATTTTACATATGGAATTTGAAAGCTTTAGCCGCTAAATGCTCTAATTTCTTAGCTATGTTTTATATCAAATAAGAGAAGTAAATTCTGGCTAGACAAAGTCTTACTTTTTTAAAAGTTTTTTTTATTTTTTGGTTTTTTTTTTTTTTTTCTAGACTTGGTCTTACTATGTAGCTTTGGCTATCTTAGCTCTCACTATGTGACTGGCCTCAAACACATAAAGATCCACCTACCTCTCTCCCCCAAGTGCTGAGATTAAAAGCATGCACCACTATGCCTGGCAAAGTCTTTCTGTCTTGATAATTACATTTTTTTTTTTTGAAAACTGTGGCATTATCTTAGATCTTCAAGGTGGATTTTTTTACCAGTGGAACTCACTATAAAATGTTTATTTCCTATTAACCAATACATAGATGCTACAGATTTAACAGGAATATTAACCAGATGAAATGAGTTTATTTAATTAGTGGATATTGAGTACTAGGAATGTACCACCTAGCACTAGTAAATCTTTTGAGCTTTTGATGTAAAAAGGATATTTTAAGAAAATGGTGTGTTTATTTTATACTTTCATTTATAGTCTGAGAGAATTCTTATAGTTCTATTATAGCTCCTAATATTAGCTTATTATTTTCATTTTCAGTATCTCCTAGATTCTGTTTCTTGACACAACAGGTTATACACCAGTCAATATGATTTTGGCTAAACATAACTATTACAGTAATTTCTGATAGTGTTTGCAAGTAGCTTCTTTGTTCTTTGAAGCATAAAATTACAATTTTAAGAAAATTGAACAAAGAGACCAGCATCGCTGTTTCAGGAGTCAGTGTTTTAGAGTTAACTCTTTAACTCAATACAGGTTATTTACATAGGCACAAGAATGTTCTAAAAATAAATTTAAGTTGTTAGCATTAATTTGAGATGCATTTGTACACATGTAGCATTGTGAGTTTGGAAATCTTCATTTCTCACAGCCATATCCATATGCAGTATTAAACCAGCCTCCTTTCTTTCATTATGATAAGGCTTACAATGAATTAACTATTTTTACTCTCTAATTCTATAGTAACAGGTGACACCATTATTTACTATGTCCTACATATTTGTAAGCACATAGCATGTAGAGTATGTTATCTACATGTAAACAAGATGATAGTACTGGTTTTTTTTCATTTTTTTCAGATAAAAAATTAAATAACAGAGGTAAATGTTCAAGGTCAGAGAGCTAGTAAGTATGGAGACAAGATGTAGGCTAAGGCATTCTGCTATTAAGATCCACAGTCAGTAATTTTTTATTCAGTGTGAGGCCAAATCATGACTGTTGTCTTAGGAAGAAGTTAAAACGAACATTTTTGGTTTAAAAGAAGTCTATTATAGGTATAGCTTGAAAATAATTACATTAAAAACTACAGTGCAGCAAGTTCTATCTGTATTGGCATACTGCTGACTTAAAAATGGCGAGGATAAATGAAGGTATATACAACCCTGAGTGAAGTACTTTGCAGTCTCAAATGGAGATAACCTCCATAGCTTCACAGTGATTTTGAGAGTATAAAGCAATAGCACTATCCACAGCATTCATCTATTTAAAGAGTAAAAGAAAAATGAAATTGAAGCAGTAAACCCAATGAATAAAAGTAATTATCAAGCAGGAAGTAGAAGAAAATTTGGTAGCTAGAGTTTAGACTGGTATAGATGTTTGACATGATTTAAGTAGTAAAAGGACTAATGCCAGCACTGTGAGAACACAATAAAAACAATAAATCAAAAATTAAAAGCTAAAAAATATAAGAAAAACTTTCTTAAGAGAAAGTATATGTATTTATTGTGATATTGTGGCAGTCACCTAAGAATACTTCCTTACATACTACATAGTAAGTACAGTGGACTATAATATAAGAACCAAAAGAAAGAAAGAAAGCAGTCAAATTGATATTTTATAATGCTGCTGCTTTTAATAATGCTGGCATTATCATTTTAAAAATGCAAAAGTTTGTGAATGTATCTGTATATGTAGATATGTGCATTAGAAATAAGATTACCAAGGTCTGTAATTTTCATTATGAGAAATATAGAGTTGCTCCATGTGATTTCCCAAATGTATATCTCATGTCAGAGCACATGTCAAAGTTACTCTTGATTCCACAGCTCTATTCAAACACGTGACTAGGAAAAATGTAAGAATTGTCTAGCTTGGGTCTTCCAGTCAATTCTGTTATCAGTTCTCCTTTTAAAATTTTTATGATTGTTTTCCATGCTCCCTTTTAAAGTCAAATAATGACATTTTTCTATATAATATTTGTTGTTTTATTTTTGCAGCAGGGTCTCACTAGAAACTAGAGTCCCTAGGTGGACTGGAACTGGTTATGTAGAGCAGTCTGACCTTGAACTAACTCCCAGAGAGCTGCCTGCCTCTGCATTCTCAGTGCTGGGATTAAAGGTGTGCACCAGCATGCCTAGCCCTCTACAAAACACTTTAAGGCAGTTATTTCTCTACCTGTGGTTTCTGACCTTAATTTCAAAGATTTAGCCTTGAAGTATTTATTGATTCCTTGTACAACATTGACTATAGTTTACCTATGAAGGAAATGTACAAAGGATAGTGTTGCTTATATTTAACATATGTGAATGATTTATATAGAAGAGTCTAATCCTCTAAAAATGCACAGGAGTATTTGTTTCTTTTCATATAGAAAACTATGAGACTTCTCATTCTATTAATTTTCCAAAATAGAGATAGAGTGGTTCCTGTGGTTCCTTGAGTTAACCTTGATATGAGGAGTAAAAGATATCATTTAGTCACCTAGATAGAAAAGGCTTCTCTAAAAAGCCTTAATCAGACACACCTTTGCCAGACATTTCTTCTTATTTAGGGATAACCACTGGTGTTGCTTGTAGCTAACTATTTTGTGTGTTTCATATCTGTAGACAGTACCTTTGAACTGTGGATTTATTCTTAACAATATTGGCTTTGTGGCTGGGTTTTCCAGTAATAAAAACAGTGCTTTTGTTGGGTGTGATGAAATACACTGTAATTCTAACACTCGGGAGGCAGGCAGGATCAATAGTATGAGGGTAGCCTGGACTACATAGCAAGACCCTGTCTTAAACTGGAGAAAATGAACACAAACCAATCAAAGCAAAGCATAATCAAACTCACAATAACCACAGAAGAATGTTTGAGATGCCCTTTGCTGCTTCTGTTCATGGGACATCGTAAGAATGCTTGTGTATTGCAAGGGCCAGAACTTCACAAACTGCATGTATCTGGATTATCATAGTATGATTACATGCAACTGCAAAGCATATATCTGTGCTTAAGTAATGTATACTTTATATCACATTACAGGTTATTAAAAATAGGTGGAAACCTCCAATACAGGGAGAGAAACAACACCCTGGAAAAAATGAGATAATAACCTTCTTGAATCAAACCCAAAAGTAGATAACCACTCAAACATAAAGATAGCGTCAAGAATGGCAGATGGCAATAATCACTATGCCTTAATCTCTCTTAATATCAATGGTCTCAATTCCCCAATTAAAAGACATAGACTAGCAGACTGGATACGTAAACAGGACCCAGCATTTTGCTGCATGCAGGAAACGCACCTCAGTGTCAAAGACAAACACTACCTCAGAGTAAAAGGCTGGAAAACAATTTTACAAGCAAATGGCCCCAAGAAACGAGGTGGAGTAGCCATCCTAATATCGGATAAAATTGATTTTCAACCCAAAGTCATCAAAAAAGACACAGAAGGACACTACATACTGATCAAGGGAAAAATCCACCATCAAGAACTCTCAATCCTGAATATCTATGCTCCAAATGCAAGGGCACCCTCATTCGTAAAAGAAACTTTACTAAAACTCAAAGCACACATCGCACCGCACACAATAATAGTGGGTGACTTCAACACCCCGCTCTCTGAAATGGATCGTTCAGGAAAGCAGAAACTAAACAGGGACACAGTGAATCTAATTGAAGCCTTGGACCAAATGGAACTAACTGATATATATAGAACATTTCATCCTAGAGCTAAAGAATACACCTTCTTCTCAGCTCCTCATGGTACCTTCTCCAAAATTGACCATATAATTGGTCACAAATCAGACCTCAACAGATACAAGAAGATAGAAATAATCCCATGCCTCCTATCAGATCACTATGGAATAAGGGTGGTCTTCAATGGCAACAAAAACAAAAGAAAACCCACGTACACATGGAGGCTGAACAATGCTCTACTCAATGATAACTTGGTCAAGGTGGAAATAAAGAAAGAAATCAAAGACTTTTTGAAAGTTAATGAAAATGAAGGCACAACATACCCTAACTTATGGGACACAATGAAAGCAGTGCTAAGAGGAAAATTCATAGCCCTGAGTGCCGCCAAAAAGAAACGGGAGACAGCATACACTAACAGCTTAATGGCACACCTGAAAGCCCTGGAACAAAAAGAAGCAAATACACCAAAGAGGAGTAGAAGGCAGGAAATCATCAAACTCAGGGCTGAAATCAATCAAGTAGAAACAAATAAAACCATACAAAGAATCAACAAAACGAGGAGTTGGTTCTTTGAGAAAATCAACAAGATAGATAAGCCCTTAGCCAGACTAACCACAGGGCACAGAGATAGTATCCAAATTAATAAAATCAGAAACGAAAAGGGAGAGATAACAACAGAAACTGAGGAAATTCAAAAAATCATCAGATCCTACTACAAAAACCTGTATTCAACACAACTAGAAAATCTCGAGGAAATGGACAATTTCCTTGACAGATACCAAGTACCAAAATTAAATCAGGATCAAATAGACCATCTAAACCGTCCTATAACCCCTGAAGAAATAGAAGTTGTCATTGGAAGTCTTCCAACCAAAAAAAGCACAGGTCCAGATGGTTTTAGTGCAGAATTCTATCAGACCTTCAAAGAAGACCTAACACCAATACTCTTCAAACTGTTCCACAAAATAGAAACAGAAGGAACACTACCCAACTCGTTCTATGAAGCCACAATTACACTAATACCAAAAGCACACAAAGATCCGACAAAGAAAGAGAATCTCAGGCCAATCTCTCTTATGAATATCGATGCAAAAATACTCAATAAAATTCTTGCCAACCGAATCCAAGAACACATCAAAACGATCATTCACCACGATCAAGTAGGCTTCATCCCAGGGATGCAGGGATGGTTCAATATAAGGAAATCCATCAATGTAATCCACTACATAAACAATCTCAAAGAAAAAAACCACATGGTCATCTCATTAGATGCTGAGAAAGCATTTGACAAAATTCAGCATCCTTTCATGCTAAAGGTCTTGGAAAGATCAGGAATTCAAGGCCCATATCTAAACATAGTAAAAGCAATTTACAGCAAACCAGTAGCCAGCATCAATCTAAACGGAGAGAAACTTGAAGCAATCCCACTAAAATCAGGGACTAGACAAGGCTGCCCTCTCTCTCCATATCTTTTCAATATAGTACTTGAAGTTCTAGCGAGAGCAATTAGACAAGAAAAAGAGGTCAAAGGGATACAAATTGGAAAGGAAGAAGTCAAACTATCACTATTTGCAGACGATATGATAGTATACATAAGCGACCCAAAGAACTCCACCAGAGAACTCCTACAGCTGATAAACGACTTCAGCAAAGTGGCCGGATATAAAATCAACTCAAGCAAGTCAGAAGCCTTCCTATACTCAAAGGATAAGCAGGCTGAGAAAGAAGTAAGAGAAATAATACCCTTTACGATAGCCACAAACCATATTAAGTATCTTGGCGTGACGCTAACCAAACAAGTGAAAGATCTGTATGACAAGAACTTCAAGTCTCTGAAGAAAGAAATTGAAGAAGACCTCGGAAGATGGAAAAATCTGCCATGCTCATGGATTGGCAGGATTAATATAGTAAAAATGAGCATCTTACCAAAAGTAATACACAGATTCAATGCAATCCCCATCAAAATCCCAACTCAATTCTTCATAGAGTTAGAAAGAGCAATTCAAAAATTCATCTGGAATAACAGAAAACCCAGAATAGCTAAAACTATTCTCAAGAGTAAAAGAACCTCTGGGGGAATCAGTATCCCGGACCTCAAGCTGTACTACAGAGCAATAGTGTTAAAAACTGCATGGTATTGGTACAGTAACAGACATGTAGATCAATGGAACAGAATTGAAGACCCAGAAATGAATCCACACTCCTATGGTCACTTGATCTTTGACAAAGGAGCTAAAACCATCCAGTGGAAAAAAGATAGCCTTTTCAACAAATGGTGCTGGCTCAGCTGGAGGTCAACATGCAGAAGAATGCAAATTGACCCATCCTTATCTCCTTGCACTAAGCTCAATTCTAAGTGGATCAAAGATCTCCACATAAAACCAGACACACTGAAACTAATAGAAGGGAAACTAGGGAAGAACCTTGAACATATGGGCACAGGGGAGAATTTCCTGAACAGAACTCCAATAGCTTATACTCTAAGATCAAGAATAGACAAATGGGACCTCATTAAATTACAAAGTTTTTGCAAGGCAAAAGACACCGTCAAAAAGACAAAGCGGCAACCAACTAACTGGGAAATGATCTTTACCAACCTTACATCCGACAGAGGGCTAATATCCAAGATATACAAAGAACTCAAGAAGTTAAACTCCAGAGAGGCAAGTAACCCTATTAAAACATGGGGTACAGAGCTCCACAAAGAGTTCTCACCTGAAGAATATCTAATGGCTGAGAAGCACCTAAAGAGATGTTCATCATCCTTAGTCATTAGGGAAATGCAAATCAAAACAACCCTGAGATTCCATCTCACACCAGTCAGGATGGCTAAGATCAAAAACACAGGAGACAGCAGTTGTTGGCGAGGATGTGGAGAAAGAGGAACACTCCTCCACTGCTGGTGGAATTGCAGGCTGGTACAACCACTCTGGAAAGCAGTCTGGCGGCTCCTCAGAAAACTGGGCATGACACTCCCGGAGGATCCGGCTATACCACTCCTGGGCATATACCCAGAGACTTTACCTGCATGCAATAAGGACACATGCTCCACTATATTCATAGCAGCCTTATTTATAATAGCCAGAAGCTGGAAAGAACCCAGATGTCCCTCAACGGAGGAATGGATTCAGAAGATGTGGTATATTTACACAATGGAATACTACTCTGCAATTAAAAACAATGAATTCACGAAATTCCTAGGCAAATGGTCAGAACTTGAAAATATCATCCTTAGTGAGGTAACCCAATCACAAAAGATCACACATGGTATGAAGTCACTGATAAGGGGATATTGACCCAGAATCTCAGAATACCCTAGACACAATCAGCATATCAATAGATTTCTAAAAAGATGGAAGGAGAGACCCCTGGTCCTGGAAAGACTGGATGTAGGGGAACGCCAGGACAGAGTAATGAGAGGGGGTTGAACGGAGAAAAGAGGTAGGGAAGGGGGCTTATGGGACTTTCGGGGAGGGAGGAAACGGGAAAGGGGAAGTGATTTGGAATGTAAATTAAAAAAATAAAATAAAATTAAATTAAAAAAAAATACATTATTTTGTGAAAGTGTGTCTAGTGCCAGAATATCGCATATCTCATGAAGTTACATATGCTTTTGAGTTTGGTCTATGTTACTCAATTTATTGCCGTGTTTAATAATCTGTGTTTTGTGTGAAACAATGAATTGCACTGTTGAATATTACTGTGCATCTTTCTGGGTTTTAGGTTGTGGAAAATGCCCTTAAAGCGAATCCAGTATTAGGCCCACAGATGTTTCAACGAATTCTACCCTATGTTTTCAGAGGTGTTATTGAAGGCGAGGTAAGATTCTCTTCAGCTTCTAGGATAGCATTGGACTCCAGGTCCTACCTTTAATTACTCTTTTGCATTAGAAAAACTACATATTTTTCTCATTGAAAATTGTGAAATGAATATAATTTGGATCATATTTAGTTAAGTACATTTTGAGGATAATATAATTTGCTATGTGTTTCCTCATATGAAACTATAGATTTCTTTGTGTCTGTTTGTGCATAGGGTGGGTGTTGGTGCATATGTGTTTCTGTGTGCCCATGAGGCCAGAGGCTCCGTGTTGTGCCTCTGTGTTGTGCCTTTTCCTAATTACTCTCTCCTTTATTTCTTGAGGCAGGGTCAGTGTCTTTCTCTCTCTTTCTCCCTCTCCCTCTCCCTGCTCCTCACCCTCCTTTCTCCTCCTCCCTCTCCCTCTCCCACTTCCCGTCCTCAAATGGTTTGCCATTTGGCTAGACTGGCTTATGAACAAGCCCCCATCTTTATGCATATACAGCAGATACTTTACCCAGTGAACCATCTCTCTGATTCCTAGTTTCAGCTCCTAATTTGTATAAAATAAGTAGTAATAATACAGACACATAATGCAGTTGTTTAGAGACTTTTTAAGAATTCAAGCAATATTGACAGATTACATTACACAGAGCAACACAAAGAAAATTGTTGTTTTATGTCCCTGAAGGAAAATGTTATTTTTTTAAATGTTGATACTATATTATTGATTTTTTTTTTATTTTTAATCATTTATAGTAGTACTTTAACACAATTTTGCCTGCCCTCTATTTTAATTGTGCAGAGGTATCCAGTAGTGATGTCCATCTATCTTGCTGTTATGGGTCGAGTCTTGCTACAGAATACCAGTTTCTTTTCTTCACTTCTTAATGAGATGGGACGCGAGTTTAATCAGGAGGTAAGAGTCTGCATGCTTAAATTTAAGGAAGTCTGTGACTATATATATACTGGAGATAGTTGATGAAATAGTGAATCTTTACATAAGTCCTTTTGAAGCATTGAAATCTTTACATTATACATTTTTTAACAATATGGATTTTACCTGTTGCCTGGGGTAGAAGAACAATGGGATTAGAGAGATGGCTCAGCAGTTAAGATAACTGACTGCTCTTCCACAGGTCCTAAGGTCAGTTCCCAGCAACTCATAACTGTCTGTAATGGGATCCAATGCCCTCTTCTGGTGTGTCTGAAGACATATACATAAAGTAAATCTTTTTTAAAAAAGTCAGAACAATGGTCCTGTAAATAGCTGGTAAAAGTCTTATAGTTAGTTCTCATCCAAAATTAGGAATTTAATTTTTACTTAACTTTAGAATTTTGATTTATTATGTCTGTAGTTTTTCTGTACTAATTCATAATCCCAAACAGAACACTTTGCATATATTTATGAACTATTGAATTTCATTCCTGTAATGAATTTAATTTAAAACCATGGATTGAGGAAATTTCTGTTCTTATTATAATGGAATGTGACTTTTGAAAAAGCCTAAGTGTACTTAAAAATCAGTTGTGACTAAATAGCATATGTAATATTCTGTAAGAGTTTGATGTTTTCAATACATGTATTTACATGAGGGAGACAATGATGCTGTCTGTGACCTATGATGGAGATAAATCTGTTTTAGGAGACCTAGGGTAAATGAGTGGAAAGTTTGCCATGGAGAATCAAGCCACAGATTTGAGATCCTAGCCTTGTCTTAGTGAATTGCTAGAAGAAATGTTTTCATTGGTCTGTTGTTTTTAACCGGGATAAGAACTATTTAAAAGTTTGTTTAGTTTAATTCAGCAAAATTTTTGAGTGATTCTGGCAATATACTTCACAGCATAAATTTTATGTGTTTGAGCAAATAGTATTTTAAATCTACAAGAACTCAATGATAACATTTGTATTCCTATCTCATATATGAGAAATATTAGAGAGTTGGTGAGAGTCCATCAGTGAGTAGATGGGCGGGTTGGGATGCAGAGCCCAACGCTCTGTCTCAGTCTGATGTCCCAGGGGTACAGTGCTCTGCTCTCACTCATCCCACGGAAGACAGCCCTCACTAGGCCCTGGGCAGAGCTGACTACAGAGCTCAGAGGCTCTCTTCAGGGGAAAAGTACTTATACTGTACTAGAAATACAAACAATATGCTATAGAAACAGAAAAGCTATCAACTACATTGACAAAACAGCAGAAAAATAAAATGACCTGTAGTTCTGTATCAACATTGGATCTGGTTAAATTCAAGTGACTTAATTGTAATTAATCCATAGGTAGTTCTGAGCTTTTTTAAAAGCATTAAAATTAGAGTTCTTACTGAACAGTTAAAATGACATAGTTTTAGTCCTTATATAATCAAATCAAGAGCTATTCCATTCACCCTTTTGTAATGTTGAAAGCAAATACTTTTTAAACTTAAAGAGATTTTTAATAAGTATTATGGAAACGATCTACTATCCTTTATTTTTAGCTTCCTCCAGTCTTTGTATTCCATTTTGTTTCCCAATTTTGCACTTTACTTTTTTAAAATTTGAATTTTTAAAATGTTTATTGTTTTTAATTTTGTTTGCATGTGTGTCTGTATGTGGATGTATCCACTTAAGTGTGGTGACCACAGAGGCTAGAAACGTCAGATCTTCCTAGAATTGGAGTACCAGGTAGTTTCCAGCTGCCTGATTGTGGGTGCTGGGAATCAAACTCATGGGCTCTGAAAGAGCAGTATGGCCTGTGTGCTTGCCTACTGAACCAATCTCTCCAGCCCTGTGTTTTATTGTTTGAGTTTTAACTCTGTGTGTGTGTGTCTCTCTCTCTCTCTCTCTCTCTCTCTCTCTCTCTCTGTGTGTGTGTGTGTGTGTGTGTTTTCTTTTGTAGAGTTTATTTTGGAGGGACAGATAGCCACAAGTTAGGTTCAGTCTGATGTCTGACCCCTTTAAAATCTTTTGGTGTATAAGTACTTTGTCTGCTTTTTATCAACAAGACCAATGCTGGAACTGTCCTTGGTTCTGCTTTACATAGGAACAGGAAATCTGGCCTTGGCTTTATTTGTCCTATTGACAGGTAGTTTGTTTTTATCAGAATTTGTAGTAGAAATGTTAAAGGAATAATTTGGGATTTCCATCTTTAGGCTATTTAAGTGTCTGGCTACTTCTGTATTGTTCTGGGACCAGATTATGTGGTATTAAACCTCTTCAAGGTATTTCCTTTGAAGTTAGATTTGAGTTTTAACTCAAATTGGGTGTTTACTCACAGAAACAAGTTTACGGTAATCTAGTCCTTTGCTCTTTAATCTTTTCTTGTATTCCTTTTAGGACCCTTGATCCCTTGCCATTCACTGTTTTATTTTGCAGTTTCTTGAAAGCACCTTCCTCTCTCGTGCTGCAGAATCCTTATATATGGTGTGTTACCCTTTACCCAGAGCACCCTGACCTCCCATTTTTCTTTGGTTCCTTATCACTTTTATTCTAGTGTAAAAATTCTGCTACAATGTCCTAAGCTTTGGTTTCACTCATGTGTTCAGTAATTTTGGGAGCAATGTGTTTATCATCAAGGCAAATGAAACACTAAGTGTGAATTCTTCCTAAAACATTGTGTCCTTTGCCTTCTGAGTGTGAGTCCTAATTCTTGGCTTGCTCCTGTATCATGACTGAGCTGTGGCCCAGGAGCCAGGTTCACTCTTGGTTTTTATAAAGGCCATGAAATAAGAAAAAGGTTTATATTTTGTCAGTTCAAAAAATAAAAACTATGGTAATATATACTGACATGAAAATGATAGTTTTTGTAGGAGGACAGATGGCATGTCATTTGTTACACATTGTTTATGGATGATATGGGTGAATAATTGGTACTGAGACTCTGTGGTCAACAAAGCTGAAACACTGATACTTGACCCATTACTAGAAGCACTTGCTGACTCCTTGTATCCCAGTTGCTTTAAGTTCCCTGCTGCCCAGCTTACTGTTAAATGTTGCTGTTTATTAAATATGTTTTATAATAAATGAAATGCGTTTTAAATAAAATTACATTGAAGTATTTGGTTTTGCTGACACTTTTTATTTCAACTGTGTATATCAATGTAGCTTTTGTTTTTATCATTTACTTTTTTATCTTTTTCATTGTTTGGTTTGTTTTTGAGATAGTATCTTGCTCTGTAGACTAGGCTGCCCTCGAACTAGTCTAGTTAGGCTAGACTAACCCCACAGTTCTACTGCCTCAACCTCTCAAGTACTGGATTATGGGCCGAGGCCACTACACTTGGCATATTGTATTTTAAATTAAATATGAATTGAAGACATGGAGATATAAATTAGATTGTCATGCTCAAGTATGAACTAAACTGACTTGATCGAGTGTCATAATAATAATAATAATACCTCTAAACCTAAAGGTGTATCACCTCTTCTACTTATTAAGTAATTAGGTTTAAACAATGTCATATTGACTTAGTCCTAATGTACCTTAGTAATTATTAAAAATACTATACAGGGAGGGCCTGGAGACACTGCTTAGCGGTAAGAGTGTAGACTGCTCTTGCTGAGGGCCTGAGTGCAGTCTCCAGTTCCCACACTTGACAGCTCGCAGTTGCCTGGAATCCAGCTCCGGGGACCCAGGGCCCTTTTCTGGCTTCCCCGAGTACCTGCTTATGCATATATAAACCCCAGCACAGATACCCTCTTGTACACATAATTTAAAAATCTTTAAAACATACATAGAAATCTAAAGTAATTTTTATTTCATTTTTAAATGGCACAGTTACTGACAAAAGTGTGTTTGTCTGTTGGATAAGACAGATTCTTAAATCATGATATTGTATTAGATATATGCACCTTAATTTTCCATTCCACCCCGACTTTGGGGTCCTACTGTAAGGAAAGGAGTTAAAAAGAGGATTGCAGTGTTAGAACTGGGAACTGTGTTGAGTTTAATAGTTCTTGAAGCACCATGCAGATGTTGCTGTTTTGATTATTTTAAATATTCTTTGAGTTCATAGACCATCTCAGGTCCAGTACATAGTGTAGGGAACTCACAAATAAATGGGTTTCAGCTAGCAGCTGCTTGCCTGTTCATTAGAAATGATCTAACTGCTAACTAGGAAAAATGTAGCAATCTTAAAGTAGAATGTACAGTGGATTTTTTTATGTCTAGATTTATAAGGTGGATGTTTGACTTTAAATATTTATTTTCTTAAAGTAGAAGTAGAAACCTATGTATAAGTAAACTTCATAAATAGGTCAGTTTTCTTGATCTTTACCAGGGAGGGAAAGAGAGAAGGATGTCTACCCAAGGGACTGCTCGCTGAGATGTTACTCAGACCTACAAGCCTTTCTTTCATATCAGTGTCTACCCTGCTGTTGGGACACACACTGTCCGTGTCAGCACACAGAATCTGTTCTCTCCCATTTGGTAATATGTACACTTAGTTCACCTTCAGTTTATTGGTTTTTATAGCTGTTATAGGACGTGAATTACTTCTTTTCCTCTGAGACTGAAGGCTGGGAATTGTAGTCAGTCTGGTCCTCTGAGAGAAAGCATAGCAAATGAGATTGGCGGATTATAGAACATCAATTTGAAAGAAACTGTCATCTAAATACAAATAAGTCTCCCTTTTCAGTATGTCAGGAAGATGGTCTTGATTTATTTATTAAATGATATTACTCAAAATACCATTGACTATATACAGGTTTTGAATACTTGTCTTTGTCTCTCATGATCAATTGTAGTCAATTTTTGGTTTTTCGTAAATTTCTCTCCAAACCTAAGTTTGTCCCAAATTCCATGACTTTTGTGTTTGTTCACTTGAACTTTAACCATTTCTTAGGTTTCAGTTATCAACAACACTTACTCACGTTCAAATAAAACTTCAAATACTGTGAGATGTCTCCTTTCTTCCAGATGGACCAGCTTTTAGGAAATGTGATTGAAATGTGGGTTGATCGAATGGATAACATCACACAGCCCGAAAGAAAGAAACTTTCAGCTTTGGCTTTACTGTCTCTTTTGCCTTCTGATAATAGGTAAGAAAATGAAATCTTGATTTCCTTCTTTTTCCTTTTCTATATGTTTATGTGTATGGGTATTTCCCCCACATATGTGTGTATTCACCATGTGTGTGCAATGCCCTTGGAAGTCACAAAGAGGGCATTGGGTCCTCTGGAACTAGAGTTAGAGGTGGCTATGAGCCACCATGTGTGTGCTGGGAACCCAGGTTCTCTGGAAGAGCGGCTGGTACTCTTGAGCGCTGAGCAGCTTTCTAGCCAGAGTTGGTTTCTTTTAAGGCATAGCATAGCTCGGCATTGTGTCATACAGCTATAATCCCAACACTCTGGAGGCTAGCTAAGGCAGCCTGGGCCACAGCAAGAACACCTTAAAGGAAAAAAAGATGAAATAATAAAATGATTATTCAGATGTCCATGGGTGCTGGAGAAGCATGGTTCCTGAGCCCGTAGTTTCAGTGGTGCTGAGTACAGTGGTGAGTTCTCAGGTCACCACCCCATCTGTAGAGGAAGACCTTTTCTTCTGTTTTTCTTGCCGCAGCCACTCTGCAAGGATCCCCACCCACACACAACTTTAGTTTGAATTTTAAAGACATAAAAGTAACTCTATAGACTTAATAATGTGTGAGAAAGATGACCTCAATATATTAGATATTTATATTTTAGGAAATTTTCAGAGAATCATTACCTAATGATAAATTAATGACGTGAGTCCACTTTTTTTTTTTTTTTTTTTTTTTTAGCAATTGTTCAGTATAACTTTCAGTGTCTGTTCTGTTTTAACAGTTTCATAGCTAAAATACTTTACTAATTCTGGACATTCAGTTTGAATTCCTCTGTTCTTTTTAAAAGGCTAACATTATTTATGCATAAAGGGTAATATTTCCCTCAGCTGACTTTTTAATGAAAATAATGTGTAGGCTTATTACATATGCCTTCTTTTACTGTTTTCAAAGGGATTTTTCTTAAAACTCATAGGTTAAACCAAAACTATAACTTGTAGAAACAAATGATAGTAATCCTTTGGCGTCTACTCTAAGTCGGCAATCCATTCTCCAATTTAAACATGAAGTATGTGTGTTTTTAAGAGTTTCACATAGACATATGACATATGAGGTTTGGATTTCCTTTGTTTTTCCTTCAGGTGTGTCATGTTGGGGAGTGGCTAATGTAGGCTCATTGGCTGATTTAAATAGGGGGTAGTAAAGCAGCAAAGTGTATGTCTCGCTTTCTTGGAGAAAATGCTTTGTGATAAAATGTTCTGGGTATCAGATATACTATGTCTGCTTTGATTGGACATAATTGGACCTATAATTCTCATTGGAGAATAGTGTATACAATGTTAGTATTTGGGAATTTACGTATATACTTTTATAAAATCTAGAAGGTTTGTTTGTTTTTTGTTCAAAAACAGTGTCTGGCTATGTAGCATGGTTGACTTGATTGAACTTGACTGTGGGCCAGGCTGGCACTGATCGTAGCTGATCCCACACTTCTGCTTTTCTACTGCTGGAATCCAAATGTATACCACCACATCTGGACTTTTTGGGATTTTTAAAAATACATTAGACTTGTAGTATTGTAAGATGGGTTCCAAAAAGGTTTGTTGTTTTTTTTTTTAAATAGTTATGAAAAAGGCACCAAGGATAGGTGCTTTATAAAAAAGAAACAGGGTCTGACTCACAGTGTAGGAGGCTAGAAGTTCAAAATCTTGTAGACCCTTCTTGGTCTCTTGCTTCATGAGTTTTGATTGGATTAACCTGATTGTTCCTAAGGATATTCATCATAGTAGTCTTAACTCTTTATCTTAAAAAAAAATTATGTCCTTTTTTTTTAAAATTATACAAAGGCTATGAGGCATTTTCATATAAGTACATAATGTATTTGAAGATATTCCGCTATTTTCATCTTTTGAAGTAAACTAAATCTTTTCTAGTATTTTATCCATAACTCCTAAGTCTAAGAGACAGGTTTTGAGGCAATACTCACCTGTCTTTTCCTTGTTTTGGTTTTTGCTTTATGTTTTCTTCCTGTCCTTATTTTGGGTGGGCATCCTGGCCTTGCACATGCTAGGTAAGCGTTCTAATGCTGAGCTACACGCCCAGCTCTTGCTTTTCATAGCAGCTCACTCATGGCAACTGAGTGGTGTCCCGGAAGAACTACATTTGTCCCTTCCAAGGGCCATGTCCCCTATGATCTCATCACCTGCCTCTAGATGCCACTTCTGAGATGCCACCCACCTTTCAACATTCTCTGTGGAGAGTCATGTTCCAGGCAGACTAGTTCCACTTTTGGTGGTAGAAGCATGTTTTATTTATATATATTTTTATGTATATGGGTACTTTGTCTGCATATATATCTGCACACCAGATCCCATTATAGATGGTTGTGAGCCACCATGTGAGTGCTGGGAATTGAACTCAGGACCTCTGGAAAAGCAGCCAATGTTCTTAACCACCAAGCCATCTCTCCAGACATGTCGAACATATTTTAAGTGATTCTGCTGAGCTGTCTATCCCCTGGAGAAACTTACTTGATATGAAAGTTTCTGGCTTATATTTGGTTGGTTGTTATTTATTGATAGAATATTTTGAATGCCATGAAAATCATACATAGGCATATATACTTTGGTGTTTACAAATCCTGATGTTCACGTTCAGATCTTCTATCACTTCTTCACTATAAACGAGTTATTTAACTTCTTTATATCTGTCTTTAACTGTGAAGTTAGGCTAATAGTGCATCTTTTAAAGCACTGATGCTGATGTTGAAACAATTCATCTAAGAATTTGGTACATCCTTCCCATATGTCAGTTGTGTTATGCAATTCATATTAAGGAGCTAGTGAAAAATTCTTGTTTTTGTTAGTGCTACAGTGCCTACTGTATTTATTATGTATTTATTACAGTTTATACTGCTGTCTTTATTGTTCAGAATGGAAAATACATACGTTTAATGTTCATGTGTGAAAATAATTATTGTATTGATAATAATTATATTCCTTTCCAACCCAGAGTATGTGCC
Source organism: Tokudaia tokunoshimensis (assembly GCA_036184795.1). Lineage (NCBI taxonomy): Eukaryota > Metazoa > Chordata > Mammalia > Rodentia > Muridae > Tokudaia > Tokudaia tokunoshimensis. The sequence continues at coordinate 34,692,517 of BTHU01000009.1, read as the reverse complement.
TTAATTTCTTCAGCCACTAATTGATAGTGATCAGTATTTTGAATACAAAAATTATTTTTAAAAATTTAAACATAAAATATCAGGATATTGTATGTATTTTGTTCATTCTAAACTATTTGTTGACTTTATGTACTGTTTTTAAATCAGTAAGTCTTCAATAAATGTTTGAAAATAAATATGTCGATTGTTCTTAAATTAGTGATTGCCTGGTACTCTTTCCGTGTCTCTAAACTCTTGCTGATGCAGACAGTGCCATTTTCACGGGAACATTTAACTACTCTCTGTGCCTGTGTAGACAAATAGTGATGTTGGATTTGGCATTTAAAAAGGCATTATGTATTCTGTTAGTTTTTAATAAGTTTAAATTTATTTACTATGTGTGGCAGTATGTGTACCATGGGAGGTATGTAGATTTGAGAAGACAGCTTGGGAACCAGTTCTTTCCTTCTACAAAATAGGTCCTGTGAGCCGAACGTCAGTCCTGGTAGTAGGTGCCTTTAGCAGCTATGCCATCATCTCCCTGCCCCTAATCTGTTGGTTGCTTTGTTCTAGCTGAATTTAAATCAGTTGGTACAGACACAGATCGTTGTTTGCTTTCTATGGTCATTTTGTCTAAAGTCTTCATTTAGTAATTGTATTTTTATTGTTAGAAGGGGTGTGTTTCTATTTGGAAAAATTAAACATAAGAGCAAGTTTCATTTGGTAGAATGCAATAGTTTTATGTAATTTCATAAAGGTTATTTATAGTTACTGAAAGAGAATTTTGTAGATTTACCAAGAGACACCCTCCCCCCTGAAATTAGTAGTTAAGGCAATACATAGAAACAATTAAAGTAGAGAGGCTGTGGAGGAGAAGGAAACCCTCATGTTGTTCTGATCTTATCTTGTGTGTCTTCCTTTTATTTTGAATTTAATAAACTCATCATTTAACTCTTTCCTATTTGACTTGTATGATTTAATTGAAAATTGTGTGCATAGTGTTCTCTCCCACTTTGTATGTTACTGATAATACTAAAAATAAATTGATAAAAGTCAGAAATCAATAGCTAAACAATATGTATAATTATTCAGCGATAAGCCTATTTTATTTATTTACTTATATGTGGGGGCATGTGTGAGATAAATATATATGTATGTATATATAAACATACGTATGTATGTGTGTGGAACATGTATGGAAGATACAAGAGGTGGTCTGTCCTTTCACCTTGTTGAGACCAGCTCTCTCTTTTTTTCTGCTATGCTGTATACTCCAAGCTGCCTGGTTTGAAAGCTTGTAGATGGTTCTCTTGTTCTCATCTCTGATCTCAGTACAGAAGTGATGAGATTACAGGTGCAGGCCACTGTATCTGATTTCTTTACAGGATGCTGGGGTCCAACTCAGGTCACCAGGCCTGTATGCCAAGGGCTTTTACCTGCTGAGCTGACTGGCTGACTCCTAAAACTTTATTTAAATAAAAAATTACATTAGATTCAGATCTCTTATGAGGTCAAGGCAAACCTGGCTTTTTATGCTAAAGTATTCAAACTAATTCAGACATTCATGTAGTGTGAAAAGTAATTCAGGAACCTCTTTTACTCTTTTCCAACTCACCTACCCCCTCTCCCTCTCCCCCTCTCTTCTCTTCCTCCTCTCCCTCTCCCCCCCTTTCTGTGTTGTGTTCATGTTTCATATGTAAACATATTTGTGTGTGTGTGTGGGGGGGGATGCATTTGCCCACTTTGGGTGTCTTCCTCAGTCTTTCTCCGCTTATTATTTTTCAAGATAGGGTCTCTCGCTGATTTAGGTAGGATGGCTGTCAAGCAAGCCTCGAGATCTCCCCGTCTGCCTTCCTAATGCTGGGGTTGTAAGTATATGGAGCCACGTCAGCTCTTTTGACATGGGTGCTAGTGGTCTGAGCGCCAGTATTCATGCTGGCGGAGCAACCACTTTCCCCACCTAGTCACCTCCCAGTCTCTTCTCCCTAACTTTTCATGCAAAGATAAACTTCTGCTAATAATTTGGGAGGGAACTTTATATTCCTTTCCAACCCAGAGTATGTGCCTTAATTTCTTCAGCCACTAATTGATAGTGATCAGTATTTTGAATACAAAAATTATTTTTAAAAATTTAAACATAAAATATCAGGATATTGTATGTATTTTGTTCATTCTAAACTATTTGTTGACTTTATGTACTGTTTTTAAATCAGTAAGTCTTCAATAAATGTTTGAAAATAAATATGTCGATGCACTTAAAAATTCTTGGTGTGTTAGCATATGCCTTTAATTCCAGACTCAGGAGGCAGAGTCAGGCAGGTCTCTTATGAGTTCAAGGCAAACCCGGCTTTTACATATAGAGAGTTTTAGGCCGGCCAAGATTACATAATGAGACCCTGTCTCAAACATTTTTATAAAGATCACTTTATTTCATATACTTTTATTTCAGGGTGCTTTTTTATTTAACAATTATGTTGTTGAGCAGGAGAATCTCTGTCAGTAGTGTACCTGTCTTGGAAGCATGAGGCCCTGAGTTCAGATCCTCAACACCTACCTTAAAGATCCAGCTGTGTTTTCCAAGACTTTTAGCATGAAAGGATGCTGAATTTTGTCAAATGCTTTTTCAGCATCTAATGAAATGACCATGTGGTTTTATTTCTTTGAGATTGTTTATGTAGTGGATTACATTGATGGATTTCCTTATATTGAACCATCCCTGCATCACTGGGATGAAGCCTACTTGATCGTGGTGAATGATAGTTTTGATGTGTTCTTGGATTCGGTTGGCAAGAATTTTATTGAGTATTTTTGCATTGATAATTGATAAGGGAAATTGGTCTGAAATTCTCTTTGTTGGATCTTTGTGTGCTTTTGGTATTAGCGTAATTGTGGCTTCATAGAATGAGTTGGGTAGTGTTCCTTCTGTTTCTATTTTCTGAAATAGTTTGAAGAGTACTACTATTAGGTCTTCTTTGAAGGTCTGATAGAATTCTGCACTAAAACCATCTGGTCCTGTGCTTTTTTTGGTTGGAAGACTTTCAATGACCACTTCTATTTCTTTAGGGGTTATGGGACTGTTTAGATGGTCTATTTGATCCTGATTTAATTTTGGTATTTGGTATCTGTCTAGGAAATTGTCCATTTCCTCCAGATTTTCCAGTTGTTTTGAGTATAGGCTTTTGTAGTAGGATCTTGGAAAGATCAGGAATTCAAGGCCCATATCTAAACATAGTAAATGCAATATACAGCAAACTGATAGCCAACATCAAACTTAATGGAGAGAAACTTGAAGCAATCCCACGAAAATCAGGGACTAGACAAGGCTGCCCTCTCCATATCTTTTCAATATAGTACTTGAAGTTCTAGCTAGAGCAATTAGACAACAAAAGGAGGTCAAAGGGATACAAATTGGAAAGGAAGAAGTAAAACTATCACTATTTGCAGATGATATGATAGTATACTTAAGTGACCCAAAAAAACTCCACCAGAGAACTCCTTCAGCTGATAAACAACTTCAGCAAAGTGGCTGGATATAAAATCAACTCAAGCAAGTCAGTAGCCTTCCTATACTCAAAGGATAAGCAGGCTGAGAAAGAAGTAAGAGAAATGATACCCTTCACAATAGCCACAAACAATATAAAGTATCTTGGTGTGACTCTAACCAAACAAGTGAAAGATCTGTATGACAAGAACTTCAAGTCTCTGAAGAAGGAAATCGATGAAGACCTCAGAAGATGGAAAAATCTTCCATGCTTGTGGATTGGCAGGATTAATATAGTAAAAATGGCTATCCTGCCACAAGCAATATACAGATTCAGTGCAATCCCTATCAAAATCCCAACTCAATTCTTCATAGAGTTAGAAAGAACAATTCTCAAATTCATCTGGAATAACAAAAAACCCAGGATAGCTAAAACTACTCTCAATAGTAAAAGAACTTCTGGGGAAATCAGTATCCCGGACCTCAAGCTGTACTACAGAGCAATAGTGTTAAAAACTGTGTGGTATTGGTACAGTGACAGACATGAAGATTAATGGAACAGAATTGAAGACCCAGAAATGAACCCACACACCTATGGTCACTTGATCTTTGACAAAGGAGCTAAAACCATCCAGTGGGAAAAAGATAGCCTTTTCAATAAATGGTGCTGGTTCACCTGGAGGTCAGCATGCAGAAGAATGCAAATCTATCCATTCTTATCTCCTTGTACTAAGCTCAACTCCAAGTGGATCAAGGACCTCCACATAAAACCAGACACACTGAAACTGATAGAAAAGAAACTGGAGAAGAGCCTTGAGCACATGGGCACAGGGAAAATTTCCTGAACAGAACACGAATAGCTTATGCTCTAAGATCAAGAATTGACTAATGGGACTTCATAAAATTACAAAATGTTTCTGTAAGGCAAAGGACACTGTCAATCGGACAAAACGGCAACCAACAAATTGGGAAAAATCCTTACCAATCCTACATCCAACAGAGGGCTAAAATCCAATATATACAAAGAACTCAAGAAGTTAGACTCCAGAGAGCCAAATAACCCTATTAAAAAATGGAGTACAGAGCTAAACAAAGAATTTTCACCTGAAGAATATCTAATGACTGAGAAGCACCTAAAGAGATGTTCAACATCCTTAGTCATTAGGGAAATGCAAATCAAAACAACCCTGAGATTTCAATCACACCAGTCAGAATGGCTAAGATCAAAAACTCAGAAGACAGCAGGTGTTGGCGAGGATGTGGAGAAAGAGGGACACTCCTCCACTGCTGGTGGGATTGCAAGTTGGTACAACCACTCTGGAAAGCAGTCTGGCGGTTCCTCAGAAAACTGGGCATGACACTCCCAGAGGATCCTGTTATACCATTCCTGGCCATGTACCCAGAGGATTCCCCAGCATGTAATAAGGACACATGCTCCACTATGTTCATAGCAGCCTTATTTATAATAGCCAGAAGCTGGAAAGAACCCAGATGTCCCTCAATGGAGGAGAGGATACAGAAAATTTGGTATATTTACACAATGGAATACTACTGAGCAATTAAAAACAATGAATTCATGAAATTCTTAGGCAAATGGTTGGAACTGGAAAATATCCTAACTGGTGTAATCCAATCACAGAGGAACACGCATGGTAAGCAGTCACTGATAAGTGGATATTAGCCCAGAAGCTTGGAATACCCAAGACACAATTCACCTATCAATTGATTCACAAGAAGGAAGGAGAGACCCCCTGGTCCTGGAAAGACTAGATGCAGCAATGTAGGGGAATACCAGGACAGGGAAGCGGGAGGGGGTTGACTGGGGAACAGGGGGAGGGGAAAGGGCTTATAGGACTTTTGGGGAGGGGGAAACCAGGAAAGGGGAAATCATTTGGAATGTAAATAAAGAATATAGAAAAAAAAATTCAGCTGTGATCTTATCTCCGGGCAGTAGAGACTGCCTGTGAGACTGTCAATGAGCTCAGATTGAGTGTGAGAACCTGACTCAACAAGCAAGTTATAGGGTAACAGAGGTGGACACTGGTGCCAGTTTTTGACCTTCATAGACACATGTAGGCATGCCTGCACATACACAGACAACATACGTTGTTGATAACTAGAGACTTCTTATTTAGCTTTTTGAATACCTCATGTTTTCAGACATTTGGCTTTAAAATCCTCTTTTAAGCTATAGGAACTACTTAGGTTTATATATTAGGAAAATTGAATGCATTCTGGAAAAAAACTTTCCTGAGACTTCCTTTCAACAATTCTTTTGAAGCACAGATAAACTTACTTCCTGTCTCTCAGTTTCCTGTATCCATGGCAACCCCTGTTTTACACATTGGCTGTAGAGGAACCAGTGTGAAGAGTGGCGTTTCCTGAGTGAGCCATAGCTTTAAAATTCAAAAAAGGTGGAGTGCTGGAGGTCGGCAGGCCTAGAAAGAACTGAGTTAAGGAACAGCAGAATGGCGGGTGGGCACTCTGCAGAGTTAAAAAAAGTCTGAAGCCCAGTGATGATATGATTCCCTATTCTTGGTAAGATTATTTAAGTAGAGTCGTTTAGCTGAAAGAATTTTGTGGAAAACTATAGCTTGCTTTTTCTGTAGTGTTCATATTTTCATAAATTGTCATTTGATGTTAGGCTTAATGTAGATTATGGGGCATGTATCCAAAACTTGTCATTTGTTTTGTGTGTTAAAGTTGGTTCTAATAGTTTATCTCAGCAAACATTTTTTAGTTTGTTGAGTTTAAATTATCTTTGCTAAAGAATTGATTTCATAGCATTGTTAGCAGTTCCGTTCCAAATGTTGACTGTAGCATACTGTCACCCATAACATGTGTTAACACGGGTTTGGCTTATTCTACTTTAAATGGACTACTGAAGTTTCAGTAGTTTGGTACTTTTGTTTTAAGACCTTTCTGATAATTTAAAGTTTTGTCTTTGGAGTCAGTTCTGATGTAGAAAAAAAAAGTTAGATTGGATTACATGTGGGTTTTTATTTTTTCTTCCTTACCTGTGTTTATTTCTGGTTGCTACCTGCTCTTTTTTTTTTTTTTTTAATCTAATTATTGTTTAAAGGAATACCGGGATATTTGCATTCTTACCAACTCTTCAGGGAAGACAGACTAACCCTGTCCTTTTACACTCCTTAGAATTTTCCTAAAAGTCCAGTTTTTCTGTATCTAGGAATAATGTCTCATGTAAGTGAAAGTGGATTAATTCTTTATGCATAATTCTATTTGGGTAACTATCACGTATGATGACTATCTTAAGGGCTTTGTTCAGTTAAGCCATTTGTATTTTCTATCTCTAAATAGTTTTATAAACTGCTTAGTGCCTGAAGTATTTAAGGGCCATTGAGATCTTCATGGTTTATATTTGTGGTCTAACTGGGTGTCTTTTGTTATGAGGAGATTGTTTGATGATCTGTAAATGTCCACTTACAGAGGACTCAAAATTGTACTTGGTATAGTTGGTATAGTTGTTCCCAGATTCTTGATTTATTGAACAGTAAAAATTTAAGGATATAGATCTCAGACTTTCAATGTCTTATACCTCTTCATTATTTGTATCTAGAAAGTAATATTTTAACAAAAGTACCATTAAATTTTCTTACAAATCTTGAGACTGTCTTTATGTTACCACTTTGAAACATGATAGTCTTTTGCAGTTATCAAATGAGTTATTGATATTAAGAGTCATCAGTGTAAAGTGTTCCCTCCTAAAGCATTTAAGGATTATAAGTGTTATTAGGGTTGGGTTTAGTAAAATTAACAATCTTAAACATTTGATTTTAACTGATAATTATTTTAGAAAATTTAAACCTGATACATTTAGCTTGTTAATCAATTTATTGTAAATTAGAAACAAGAATCTTAACATTGATAATAATACATTTGAACCTATGGGAGCATCTTTGAAGATCCTTAATCTGTCATTTAATAATCTTACAGAGTCCAAGGGTCCCTAAGCCATTGTCTTCATTGACTCCTCTTCAGGCAAATTCCACTTTTGTGAAATACAAACTTTTGGGTCTTCAAGAGTGGCTAGCCTCGTCAGCCATTGCTGTAAACATCCGTTATCAGAATCCCATATCTATGTGTGGCAGAGCATTATGTTATGTTAAATGGACTAACATTACAAATTGCCTTTACCTTGGACCAATATATCCAGAACTTGGGCTGTACAATCTCTTCCTGTTCGTCACACGACCACTGCACTAATGATGGCCTGGCATAAAGTAACCACAAGTGGGAACCCTTTGGAAAACACTGTGGCCGAAAGCAGTACCGTCTGGGAACCGATCCGAGCGTCCCCAGCCAGTAGATCTTTTCAAGAGAGTACACTTGGTAATGCACTGGAGACGACTGCAGTTGTGCCTGTGCAGACACAGCTCACTTCTGTTACCTTGAACTCGGAAAAAAACACTGCTCTACCAATTGATGCCTCTTCTATGTCAGGAAAAACATCTCTAATTTGTACCCAAGAAGTTGAGAAGTTGAATGAGGCCTTTGACTTTTTGCTAGCTTTTTTCATCTTAGCTTGTGTTTTAATCATTTTTTTGATCTACAAAGTTATTCATTTTAAACAAAAACTAAAGGCACTAGAAGACTCAGTGGAAAATAGAGTTGAGTATTACAGCTTTTATCAGTCAGCAAGGTACAATGTAACTGCCTCGGTTTGTAACACCTCCCCGGATTCTCTGGAAAGTTCTGGCTTGCAACAGATTGGACTTGATAAACAAATTGTTCCTGAAAATGGGGCACAAGTCATTCTCTTTGAACATTCTGCTTTATGACTCAACTATATATTGACTATAAAAAACTCCGTAGTGCCATGTGATCATAAAACTTAAATCTTTCTCATAGAATTATGTTAGGATTGTTGAAGTGTTTATTAGTAGTTTGAATAAAGTGTATTTGTTCTGCATATATTTTCTTTGATATTGTACCAAGATAAGTAGTCAACTTTCTGGGTACTGAACATCATGTTAAATATGTGACAAATGTTTATTTGTAAAGTCTTGTAAGGTTGTACTATCTATATTAAATTACACATAAGGAAAAATAGGGAGAGAGTTTAATGTTTCAAATTTCTCCTGACTTATGACATGTTTTAGCTCTGCTTGACTTGAGCGGATCTTTTAACTTTATACTTTGTTGCTGCCTAGGCACTAGGATTACAATGTTGGAAAACTAGATTTGGTTCCTAGTCTTGCTAGAACTTGAACCTAGAAGAAGACACATGATTAGTATGCAGTGTGCTAAGTGCTGTTCTCGGTGATGAAGGATAACTTTATGAAAAAAATAAGAAGTGTTAAAACTATCATTTATAGTTCTGTAGCTTAGAAGCACACACCTCTCAGTGCTCAAGAGGCAGAGGCAGATTCTGTGAGTTCTAGATCTGCCAGGGTTATATAGTAAGACCGTGTGTCAAAACTAAGACAGAGTAGCAGCAATAACAAAAACACTCTATCAGCAAACAGAGATTAACCCAGTAAAGAGAGCTGTCAGAAAGGTTACCATGTTAGGAAGATTAATGAACAAGAAAGAATACTGCTTTTCAGGACCTAATGTCCTGACAAGATTTGCAGCTGTACAGATAGAGAGATCAATGGTTAAAGGCTATTACAGTTCCATGCTTTATTCTGAGGGCCACAGGGAGCCCTTGAGAAATTTATCCACCGGGGAGATACTATGGAATTCATCCTCTTATAGAAAAAAAAATCACTCTTTATGGAAGGAACAACATTAACTAAGAAGCAGAACTCTCCTGGCGAGAGATGCTGGTGTAGTAGTGAGCAGGATGGATAGAGAGATATTCTGCAAGTCAAAGGACCTGTCTTGGTAATTGATTGAGGGGAACTCAAAAATGTTATGCTTTTGCAAAAGGCAATTCTGTACTACATTCTGGAAGCTACGAAATAACATTGAGGATCAGTTTTAAATTAATAGGATTTCAGGTTCATGTATAGTTGATATCCTGAATAAATACCTGGCGAGCAGAAGTTCACGATCAGGGTTTATCTGCTAAAGCTAGTTCACATTTATCATCTAACACATTAAAAGTTAAAAAAAAAAACAAAAAAAACCCCACCAAAATAACTAAGCAAGAAAGATTAGGACTCAAGCATTTAGACTCTTTAATATTGATATTTATTAGTAGAAATCAAGTATTGCAGTGATATTCTATATTAGTACACGTTTGAAGTTTATACAAATATTAAACAATACTTTAATAAATAAATAATAAACATTTGTGATAGTTTATAGTGACCTGAACCACAAGTAGATGAGCAACTATGTATTCTTCTTGACCCAATTTTTATACTTTATTAAAAAGTTAATACTATCCATATGATATTCTAAAGCATTCTAAGGTGTTTAATCAGATAATAATTTTAGCTTCTTTTATAAAATGGGAATACTTGTAAGATAATGGGATTATATAATGCCTTAAGACTATAAGAAAACTCTATATTTTACAATGTCTCAAACTCAGATTCACCCAGAAGTTTTCTTATCCCTGCTCCATTTCTACCACCCAAGTGTGTGACTGAGTGAGTGTGGGACAAGTCTGTTTTCAGGTTTTGTTTTGTTTTGTTTTGAGACATAGACTTTTTATGTAGACTGGGTTGGCCAGAGTGTTGAGATTAAAAGCGTATGCCAACATACCTGTCTGGTTTTCCATTTTCACAAGTTTGTAGATACTGCTGGTTGGGAGTTGTGTTGAGAGTCACTGAATAAAGATATCTGAGAGAAAATGAGACAGATTTGAGGAGTTAGTTCAAGATGCACTGGAAGTGGTAATGGGGCTGAGAGACAGATGCTCACTGTGTGAAAGTACTTGCTCTGCAGGCTTAAGGACCTGGGTTTGAATCCTTGGAACTTGCAAAAGTGAAAATGTCTGCAATCTCTGAGGTCCTGTGCAAGATGGGAGCAGAGTCAAGAGAAACCCTGCAAGCTTTTAGGGCAGCTAGCCCACATAAGCAGTGGAAAATAACCAAAGAGAACCTGTCTCAAACTGGATGGAGGATGGGTGCCCGAGGTAGTCCTGTTCTCCACATACAAGACATACATTCACTTATAAAAGAAGGTACTAGTAGTAATTTCTTCTATACCCACTCCAGGGTTTTCTTGTTCAGTTCTAGGCTTAGTTTATGATTTCAGGGCGGGTGGTGGTGGTGGAAAGTGATTATATTAAAAAACAAACAAAACACTCTGTTTTCCTTACATTATTTATGACTGAAATGAATATTTTTCCCCTTGATGCATTTTTAATCAATGTTTCTTTTGACGAGTCCTCAGAATTCCTTCTGTTCCAGTTGTTTGCATTTAGTAGCCAAAGGAACATTTAAGGAGAGAAAATGCAAACAGTGGAGAAGTGTGTGTAGTAAAAGGTAAAGGTTTCTTCATACCCCCAACTGAAATCCTGTCTTAAAGACATTCAAAAGAAACATAACTGTATCTTCAGAGTTTAGAAAAGTCTGCATGACAGGGTCTTTACTTTGATCGTAAAGGTTCCAGTGCGACAACACAGAAGCTCAAGCAACAATTTGAAAGAAACCCAACTATTTCATATGTCTTTTATACGTAACATGGCTGACCGATTCAACCAGAAAAGTTCAGTCCTGCTAGCGATCTGTAAGTGGGCTATGACTGATCACACTTGTTTTCATGAAGTATTCAATTTGTGCTCTGTCAACAGGTGCTCACTTTAAAGGCATTAGTAAAATCACCTTTCTTTTGAGACATGGTTTCCCAGTGTAGCTCCTGCTGTCTTGGACTCTGTAGACCATGTTGGCCTTGAGCTCACAGAGATCTGACTGCCTCTGCCTCAGGAGTGCTGGGATTAAAGGCATGAAACTACTCCCAGCCTGGATACTAGACTTTTAATGGGAAGTCATTTTCAACAACAGGAGACCTTAAATAACTGTTCTTGGTGGGGATGGGGTGGGGCGGGGGGGTGGTGTGATCTCCCTCTCCTTTTCCCCCTACCCCCTCTGTTGAGTTTCCAGTACATGGACATAAACCTCAGTCTGCTCTTAGTTGTGTCTTTGAAAAACTTGCTTTTGCCAGATAATTTTCTATGGCAATCATTTTTTCCTAACCTTAATTTTATATGGGTATATTTCTTTGTATAAGTAATAACATAAATAAATGAATAAATATTCTTTGAGATACTCATGCTTTGCATTTTAAAACTCCTCTTTCCTCAAGGACTCCTTGCTTATGAAAGCCTCTTGACCTCTCTTGTAGCATGGCTCCACTCAGAGATTTATTCTTAGTGTCAACAGGATGAACTTTGTAGGGGTGGGCAGGCAGGCAGTAGAATTCCCAACCTGATAGAAGGTCCTGGATGTGGAAGTCTGTGGAGGAGAACTGTGATGATAGACAAGGGAAAGAGAGAAGGACTGGCAAAAATACTGCTGGGAGCTTGGGTTTTTAACCATAGAGGAAAGCTATTGAAAGATATAAATGTTTGCTTTATAGCAGGAGAAAGATTCAGATTTGTCAAAAGAGCACTCTGAAGTCAAGTGTGATGAAGCTCATCTGTGATTCCAGCGTTCAGGAGGGAGGAGGCAAATGGGTCAAAGGTCAAAGGTCTCTAGTGTGTGCTAGGGAGGATGAATTACAGAAGCAGTGAGAGGAAGTTTCCCTGTTTGAGAGGTTTTGTGGGTGTTTAAACTGGAGACAGAATTGGCCCGTGGCGGAGCATGAGCATAGGAATATCCGGAGATAATTTGATGGTGAGTCGTTTTGGGGAAGAGTAAATGAGGAGAGAAGTTAGAAGTGAAAACCCATGTTTCTGGCTTGATTCTGGTGTGATGGGGCTTGTCTTTATTTGTAGAAGGAAGTTTAGGAGAGCCTGGTTTTCCTTTTCCCTTTGGTTTTTACTTTTGCTTGGGGGGAGGTGGGGGGCATTCATAGGGCTTGACGTGCTTGAGTGTGACCTGCTTGTGAGGCTATCAAGAGCAGATGGGGAGAGGATGTGGGTTCAGTTAAGATTCCCATGCCCCGAGAAAGCTCCTCAGGGAAGCTCCCCTGAGAGTGTGCTGGGGGTGGGGTGGAGGAATTTTGTCAGGGAGCCCACCTAGATAGCAAGCCTAGATGACCTTTTTGGCTAGATGTAGCAAAGTAGTCAAATTTTTGACAGGGGCTCACTCTGTAGCCCTGACTAGCCCAAAACCATATATAGACCAGGCTGACCCGGCACTCTCAGCGGTGCACTCATCTCTACTTCCCAAGAGCTGGAATTAAAGGTCTTTTCCATCATGCCAGCTACCATATGAATATTTTTAAATAATTTAAAACAGAAGCTAGGAAGATACTCAGTGATCAAGAGGGACCCAACACTTTTATGGTGGCTCATAGTCATTTGTAACACCCAGTCTCAGGAGATTCAATGGTCTTTTTTGATCTCTTAGGCAGGAGGTGTGCACATAAGTACAGGCAAAGCACTTATACACATAAAATAATAAAAATAATACTTCAGAGAAATGGGTTTTTCCTCTTATTCCAAATCATAATTTTAGGTTTCTTGCCACATTTTTTTAACTATCAAGGTTATTGGGTTTTTTTTTTGTTCATTCCCCCTCCACACACATTTTTTTATTAAGTTTTTTTCTTTTCTTTTGTCTTTGTTTTTTGTTGATTTTTTTTTAATTTTTGTTTTTGTTTTTTTGAGACTTTGATACAATATATTTTGGTCATATTCGCCCACCCCTCCCAGATCTAATCCCCCCCCCATCCCCGGTTTTTCTGTCTCTCTCTCTTTCAATCCACCATGCCTCATTTGTGCAATTTTGTTTTGTAACTTTAAAGGTTCTTTTTTGTGCTTTATTGACAGGTAGTTTCTTACCAATTGTTGGCATCAGTGTCCTCATCAGTAATAGCTGAGTTGCCTTGTAATCATGGGATGCTAGCTGGGCCTGGGCACATACCATTACTCCCAGCACTCAGGAGGCAGAGGCAGGCGGATCTCCATAACTTTGAGGCCAGCCTAGTCTACATAGTGAGTTCGAAGATAGCCAGAGGTTTGTTTTCTGGAGCACATTCTTATTTTGGGCTGAGCCATGTGACATATGAGACTTTTTCAGAACTTTAATCGTGAATACAGGTACCTTTTCATACAACTTTAATAATGTCACTACAGTTGACTTTTTATCATTTTTATGTATATGAATGTTTTGCCTGCCTGTTTGTCTGTGTACCATATGTATTCAATGCCTTTTTGATCTTCTGGAATCATAGTTATAGACAATTGTGAGCCTCCATGTCGGGGCTAGGAATTGAACCCTGTGTCCTTTGGATGAGAAGACTTAAGTACCAAACCATTTCTTCAGTCCTGACAGTTGGCTTTTTAAATTTGCTCTAGGGTATATAACTTTGATATTTTGTTCTAAAGTGTGTGTGTGTGTATATATATATATAGTCTTTGATAATTTGTCCTAGGGTATATAGCTTTGATTGCCTTGTAATGACTTATCATATAGCTTTGCTTTAAATAGTTTCCAGATTGACAGTGGTGGGGTCTTAACCTGATCCCAGGGATATACTCCTCACAAGGTTGGAGATGCAGCTCAGTTGGTAGAGCACTTACCTAGCATGCATAAAACCTTAGGTTTGATCCCAGTACCACAAAATCAGGTGTGGTGTGTGCAGGAAGATCATAAATTTGAGCCCTCTCCTTTTGTGACTCTGAAAGTTGGTTACCAGCATGGGTTATATGTGACTTGTACTAGACACTGGCCATTTCATTTTTATGCAACCTTAGCATGTCCTTGCTGGACATTGTTTCCTGTGTGTGCATGTGCTTTCTCTTGCAAAATCACAAGGGATGGAAAATTCTACTTATCCTAAGATAATAATGTTTTACCTTGTATGAGAAGGCGCCCTATAGCTCATATGTTTGAATATTTGGTCCCCAGTTGGTGGACCTGTTGGGAAGGATTAAGAAGTGTGGCCTTTTGGAGAAGATGTGTAATGAGGCAGTTGTTGAGGCTGACTCAGTACCATTCCTACTTAGCTCTTGGGCTCAATTTCTAGATGTGTGCTCTCAGCTGTTCCTACCTCCAAGCCTTTGTTCCACCATCATGGACTGTAAAGCTCTGGTACCTTAAGCCCAATTAAGACATTTCTTTCATAAGTTGTCATTGTCGTGATATTTTATCACACCAATAGAAAAGTAACTAATATACTATGTATTGATCGTCTTTTTAAAGGTTTTATTACATTTTTTTAGTGTACTACCTGTAAGAGTCATCTTTCTTCTACTTCAGCCTGAGTTCTGAGGGTCAAACTCAGGTCTTCAGTGTTGATGCTAAGCACCTTTACCCACTAAGCCATCTCACTACTCCCAGATCCACCATTGTAATTATTTCTTACAGTGTTAGGGATAATGGCTCGGGGAGGGGCAGAAAGTCTTACATGACAAGGACCAAATAAAAACCCAATTAATTGGAGGAATAATATATCACACATAAAACCCTTTGTAAGATGACTGAGTTAAAGAAAATAAGCTTTGCTTACGATAGTGAGTTGTGGAGTTGGATTGGTTGCTTTGTAGTTAAGGACACTGGTTGCTCTTCAGAGGTCCTGGGTTCAATTTCCAGCGCCCATATGGTTGGTCACAACTGACTGTAACTTCAGTTCCAAGTAATCGAATACTCTTTTATGGTTTCCACAGGCACCAGGCTCACAGTGATGTACAGATATAACATATAAGCAAAGCATCTATACTCATAAAAATGAATATTTTCTAAAAGTGAATTAATAAACTTTGAATTATGAATGTGTAGCCCTTCTTGGCAGGCATTTCTCAAACTAGGTTTCTTTATATGCTGTCTCATGACCATTCCAAGAATTACTATATAGAAAGGATTGTGTTTCTATTTAGGGGACAAAAATATTTACAGGCTAAATTCTGGAAAGTATCTAATGGAAAACTTTGAGTGGAAACATCAATACTGCCAGAGCTTCATGGTGTGGAGATTCTGCGGTAGGACCGTTGACCGTGCCTTTCTTAGTTCCTCGGACTCTTTCAACAAATGTCTGTTATTTGTTTACTTATTGTTAAGTTGTATAAACCAAGAAATACAGTTGAGAATATCTTGTCTGGTTGTTGCTTTTAGGTTTTAATAGCTTATTTCTTTCTTAAATTACCTGCTCTTCCAAACTCTAGTATTAAAGATATAATAATTCAAGAATGGTTTCTGTTATTAAGTAGGTGTGATTTGTGATTGGTATGATTGAGACCTGCTTAGATTAGAGATAATTTTAAACTATTTAGAGTTCTGGTTCTTTTTTCTGGCCTGCTACTATGAAAATTTTGTACAGCATCAATTTTGACTTATAAAATTGTATTGAAAATGTCCATGTTTGTTCCTGCCTCTTTCCTTGTAGGACAGAAGGATGAAGGTAGGATGAGAACTTGTGAAATCATCACTTAAAGAGAAATTAAGATTGTGCTGTCATGTGGTTGGCCAGTGTAGAATTCTCACTAAAGAAATACTCAAAGAAATTAGGCAGACAGGTGCCAGACGCCCATCCATTCACCTTAACCGCATAAGCACTAGAGCATTCTGCTTATTTTGTCTTTGTGGATTAAAAACTTTGTTGGTTTTCTAAGGACATTTAGTTTTCTAAACATCTCTTGTTTGAATTCATTATGATATAAGAGAAATAATTTAAACTAGCTCTTTTAAAATCAAATGAACAAACATAGAAAAAATTGATTTTTGTACATTACTGAGTTTTCAAAAGCAAGGGGAAAATCACTTTTCATTAGGCTACATAATCTATACATACCTCATTTTTATATACCTCCAGGAAATATTAACAATTTAAAACTAGTTTTCTTCATGTGCATTTTAGTGAAAAAAGGAATAAATGTAACTTGTATGGAATTAGTTTATATGATCAAATAGCCTTTTATTTGCTGGTTTCAGGGTTTTGTACCTTCATGTATCTAATCCCTGTGCTCATGTTGGTTACCACCCAACAAGTATCCCTAGGATCCACAGGGGATTGTTTTTGGGATACTTTGGATAAAATCTACAGATGCTCAAGCCCTGTTCATAAAATGGTGGAATTGCATAAGCTATGCACATCCCTCCTTTTACATTACATAATCTGGAGATGACTTAAAAACATCTAAAACATCTAACATTCCTGAGTAAGTTATACCCCTCTATTAGTGACTAGAATAATGAGATCTGCATGTATTGAATGCAGATGCAATTTTCCCCCAAAGTGTTTTGACCCATGGTGTGTTGACTGCCTAGGTGTGGGTCCAGCAGATACGGAGGGCTGAGGATACCCAAGCAGTACAGGCCAGTGTTTTAAATGGCCCGGGTTAATGATGGGGCTTGGGTCAGTGGTGGAGTGCTTGCCTAGCAGGCTTGAGGCCCTAGGTGTAAGTACTAGCGTGGGCGTAGATATAAGTCCTAGCATGTGCTTTTGTAAGTTCTGCCAGTTGTTTTCATGATTCCGTCTGAATCAAGAAAGTGAAAGGCACAGGAAAAAGGAAGAACAAACTGAGGTCGCTTAATTACCCCTTCAGTTTCACTTTGACTCTCCAGTCTTCTTGATATCAAAATACCTTTGTATTTTATAAAAAACAATCTCACAAATAGATTTATGTCTCACTCGTTTCTCCATGTTCTGGTGCATACCCAGTATAAAGTAGTCAGATGCCTATTTCTTATCTATGTGTCAGCTATTTGTGACAGTGATCGTATTTGTTTGTTTAAGTGTTTCTGTTCACATTTGTGTGTGCGCGTGCATAGCACCTATGTGACTGTCAAGGACAGCTTGAGGTCCTTGGTTCTCCCCTTCTGCCAGGATGCTCTCTGGGATTGGCATGGTTGTCAGGCTTGGCATTGTTACCTGCTGAGCCACCTTGCCAGCCCCATGACTGGAATTTTAAAAAGAAATAAATAATAAGAAAACTCCAGAAAGATAATAAAGGAAGAAAGTCTGCAGCATTTGGGATCATGAATTTCCTTGATTATTTATTGAGTGTTCACACATATAACATTATCCTATGGGGT
This sequence comes from Tokudaia tokunoshimensis, assembly GCA_036184795.1. Classification (NCBI taxonomy): domain Eukaryota; kingdom Metazoa; phylum Chordata; class Mammalia; order Rodentia; family Muridae; genus Tokudaia; species Tokudaia tokunoshimensis. The sequence continues at coordinate 34,675,000 of BTHU01000009.1, read as the reverse complement.
ATAAAAATAACCATAACACACGATTCTTATTTAAGTTGTGTATGATCTTAAGCAGAACAGTTCTCAAAAATCAAAGTCAAAAAAAGAACATAACATGAAAGATGGCACACAGGTGCATGGCCAATGAATGAAGAACTTTTATTGAATTCAGGAGAGTGCTGTTATCTCGGTGAGAAGTCCCAGAAGACTTCATGGTGGAAGTGTGAAGGAAGGGAGCAATTTGAGAAACAGAGGACTTGGAATGTTGCTTTCTGCAGCGCTACCATGCATCGCTACATAGATCTTAGGTAGTCTTTTCAGGGATTGGAGTCCTAGGTCTTTGTGGTTTAGATGAATGCTCGCGCCCAGTAAGTTGTAGGTCGAGGGGTTAAGAACTAGTTCTGGCATTAGTTTGGAGTGGGTGATCCAGGAGGACTGGCAGAGATGACACCCCGAGAAGGAGAACCCTTCTGGTTGTAATGGGATGGCTCTCATCAAAAGGCACACGACGACAAACGCAGCTATCTTTCATTTCATTCTGGTTTGTAGCTTTCTTTTGATCATTTCCGTCTTAGATGTCTAGTCACATTTAAGAACACGTGTAGAAACCAGCAGCATGGATCCGGAAGTTACGACACTCACCACGAAGCTGGATGATATGAGTTTCATCTCTGAAACCCCACATGGTAGAAGCAGAAAACCTGACTCTTGCGAGTTGTCAACTCTGACTTCTGTCTGTACCCCACGCCAATAAATAAATGGAAAAGTGTTTTAAGAAGTTCAAAGCCTTAATTCTAGAAAATAGTATAAAAAAAATTGATGCTTACTTTATGCCCGGGAGTTGAGAAAGTGTTGTGTGTGTGTAGGTATGTGCACAGGAGCACAAAAAGGGCTTCCAATCCTCTGGATATGCAGGTGGTGATAAGCTGTCTGAGGCACATGCTGGGAACCAATGTCCACGCTTCTCCAAGAGCAATACGTGCCTAACTGCTCAACTATCTCTTCAGCCCCAAAGAAATCTTTTTAAAATGCTTCATTTTAAAATGTTACAAGTTGGGTCATTAGGAGGAACGTGCTATACAGCAGTCACATTAGGAAAATTTGTAATGTCTTCATGCTTATTTATTTAAATATGTATTTTGAAGACTGGAGTAGGGTACACATATGTAATCCCAGCACTTGTGAGTTCAAGTCTAACCTGGTCTACATAAGTGTTTCAAGACAGATACATAGATACTATCTATAAAAAAATAATGCCAGGAAAGTACACACTATCTTGACTTGTATTCCTCCCCCCTCCAGAACGGCTTAGTGAGTAATAAAGGTACTTCTTTTTGAGAATGCTTTCTGAAATTGCAAGTGGTTTGGAGATAGTTATACTATCCAACTTGTCTTTTGTACTGATTACAGAGTGTTGTCTTTCTAATCTCCAGTTTTTTCTCCTGAGAGTAAGCTCTTCCATTCAAAACCAGTTTTAGTCCCGGGCTGTGGAGTCTGTCTTCCCGTCTCTGGCACTTGAGGGATAGATGTGGCAGAATAATACTTCTTGCCACCTAGTACAGCACAAATAACCTGTTAGGAAAATTTATAATCAATATTTTCAGAAAACATTGACTTTGATTCCAGTTTTCCCAGGAGTGAGGTTTATGCTAGGCAGTTTCATGCATTCTCCCTAGAAATCTTGAAATAAATCCATGGGCAAGATCCCTGGACAGGGTGAGCAGGGCTTTTGTCTGGTCAATCCAATGCTGTCAGTGTTGTATTAAGACATTTCAGGTTCTACTTGCCTTGGCATCTGTGATGGCTCCATGGTGATTTGCTTCTCAGTTTAAGGTAAATGGCCATATTCTTTCTACCTTTTGACTTCAAGCCCAAATCTAGGCTTCATTTATAGGCAAGGAAACTAAAGATCACATCATTTATTGCTTAATTTCTAATGAAAATCTTGGCCTTTTTCCCCCTAGTGTATATAATAGAATGTAGAATGAATATTTTTAGAAAATATTCTTTAATTCTAAGATAAAGGAATCACGGTGGCATTAAATACATCCTCGTGAAATAAGATGTTCTACTCGAACAAGAATGTATCAGAATGATTCCTACCAGTTGGGACTTAGCCCATTTGGTGATTTGGTTCTTCAAAATATAAAAAATATAACATTCAGATGTAGAGACATGAGCTTCTGACTGCACATAGGGAGAAGTGGCCCAGACTGCTGAGCTTGGAGCAATTTGCTCAACTTTTTTTTTCTTTTTCCTTTTTTTTTTAAGACAGGGTCTCACTTGCTCTGGCTGCAAAACTTAATATGTAGACCAGATTGGCCTTAAATTCATAGAGATCCACCTACCTCTGCCTCTGTTGTTGTTATTAAGGTAATCATCACCACACCCAGTGCGTTTGCTGAACCTTTAAAAAGTTAATTATCCATGTTAATGAAGTCTGAGTAACACAGGGTCAAGCCCCTTGTAGGGATAAAAATATAATCCTGGAGGCACTGATTTTCAGCTACTTTGAAATTTCTTAGTATAATTTAATGGTACTATGTCATAGTAGATGGCTGCTTTTACTTTTTTGAAATATCAGTTATATAAGCTATGGTGTATGTATAGCAAAAGTATACAGTTTTGACAAATTTATACCTTTGCACAACCATTGCCATGCTTGTGATAGACTATCATCCAAAATATTCAGATCGCCTTGCCTTTTGAACATTTTGTAGACATGGTCCTAGAGTATGTAGTCCTTTGAATCTGGCTTGTTGTTTTTACCATGATGCCTTAGAGGACCAATCATGTCACCCGGGAAGTTCTTTTTCTTTGCTGAGTATATTCTGTTGAATAAATTCCATGGGACTGACTGAGTGTGTGTTCAGATTTATTCATTGACTAGTTGATGGTCATTTATGGGTTGTTGCAGGTTGGGACTGTTAAAGTAACACTGTCACAAATATTTGTACAGATCTTAGAACACTCATTTGGATTTTAGGTAAATACCTGCAAGTAGGGTTGCTTAACTTTATTAAAATGTGACATATTTTCCAATGTGAATGTAGCCTTTTAAGTTCTTGCTAACAATTGTAAGACTCTTTACTGGCGTGTAGTACTGGTGGTCGTCCTTCCGTGTTGGTGTGGCACGTGGGGGAGGTGCATCTGCATGCACATGCGCACTCATGTAGTCTAGAGACAGCCTGGACAGCCTCGGCTCTTGTTCTTAGGAGCCACCATCGTGTAATTTCTGTGGGCTGTGTGGGCAGCTCGTCCCTGTCTTCCAACAGGCACATGCTGCCATGCTGTGTGGTCATGGCTCCTGAGAACCGCATAGCTTTTTATTCTTGCCTAGCAAGCACCTCATCAGCTTAGCCTTCTGCAGGCCTGGAGTATTGCCAGTTTTCTTAAGTTTACTTTTAAATAAAATGTATTGTGATTTCAGCTTGTGTTTCTGTAATGCCTAATTATATGCAACTTCTTTTCACATACTCATGAAATCTGAATATTTTTCTTGGTGAATTGCCTGTTCACATCTTTTCCCTTCCAACCCTTTTCTACTTCAAAATGAAGTTGCTTGTCTGCTGATTCTGACAGATTGTTCTGAAATCTTTATATGCTGGGTCCAAGTTTTTGCCAAATGTTTTAACAATATTTCTTTCACACTACAATGCATTTTTTATCTTTACCCTTTACAATGTCTTCAGAAAGACAGATTTTTGCCAGCACTTTGTGTCCCTAGTTGTAAAATGAACACAAGACTATTAGAAAAAATGGTAAAAATCAGCATATGTCTGGTGTGCGTGTGTGTGGTGGGGTGAAAGTGTATGCAATAGGATGTGTCTCTCTCTCCATCACTCTCTGCACTATTCCTGTGTGACAAGGAACCCTCCTGTCTCCACATTCACAGCTAGGGTGATATACCCATGCGCAACGGCAGCTCCTTTTCCCGTGGGTGCTGGGGATTCAGGCTCCGTCGGTTGGTTGGTCAGCACTAACCGCTGACCCAGCTCCTCAGCCTCCATTATCTCCCCTGATGCTCAGAAGGTATTTAAGACCGTTTTGCAAAGGAAAAATTGCCAAAATTATGTGCAGTTGTAAAAATATTACCTTTAAATACATTTTGAAGATTTTTTTCCTGTTTCAGTACCAAATTTACATGTTCAAAATAGTGTTTGGATTTTTTAAAGATGGTCTTAAAAATACTCTTGTTAATCTGTATTGTTTTTCTTTTATTTTAGTGTTATCCAAGATAAATTTTGTGGAATTATAAATATCTCAGTGGAGGCTCTTCATGATGTCATGACAGAAGACCCTGAAACAAGAACTTACAGAGAGTAGGTGGATCATTTAATTAATCTTACTTAGAATTGTGGAATTACGTAATGCAACATGATTATTTTCAGTTTGAAATATGAAGAGTATAATTTTGTCATATATATAATATATATATATATATATGTATGTATGTTTTATTTTAGACAAGTCTCAAGTATCCCAAACCAAGAACACGCATAGTCAATAATGACCTTAAACTTATGATCTTCCCATCCTTCATCTCCCAAGTGCTATAACTGTGTCCCTTCATACCTGCTTTATATGGTACTGGGGGCATATATGTTGGTGAGCATGCTGTGAACTGAGCTATATCAACAGCACTACACCAAGGATTTTATTCATTATTTTGCTTATAATATTTATTAGTTGATTTTCTAAAACCCAGCTTTATTTTGTTGTATTCCAAATTGAGCTTCTTTGATATAATAATAACCATCATTTTGTGACTTGATAATAATTTTTTTAATTGAGCTCTTGCCAGTTAATGGCTGCCAAAGAAGAGGAAGTTATTCTTCTGTAGGAGTGTAGCCACTGAGACGTTGCTTATGATCCATTGCCTATGATTTACATAATATATTAAAATAAAAAAATATTTAAAAGACTTGGAAAAGAGGAGCAGAAGAAGGATCTAGAGGGAATGGGAAGGGGTTGGAGAGCGGAATAGGCATAAATATGATCAAAATCTGTTATATACATGTGTAAAATTGCCAAAGAATAAATTTAAAACATTATAAATAAACAAACAAACATTTCTTTTTTAAGGATATTTTAAATAGGTTTCCCCTTTCAAACTAATTATGAGAAAAATGGGATGAGTTATTTTGTATTTGTGATTAAAACATCTTAAAAAGGTACTTTTTGGATACCATAGTACCTTTCAAGTGATTAGTTTCAAAAAGAAGTAGTTAAAATTCTGTTCTTTTTGGTGAGTTAGGCAAAGTTATGTTATTAAGAATATGGAAAGGTGGCCAGGCAGTGGTGGCACATGCCTTTAATCTCAGCACGTGGAAGGCAGAGGCAGGCGGATTTCTGAGTTCGAGGACAGCCTGGTCTGTAGAGTGAGTTCCAGGACAGCAGAGAAATCCTGTCTCGAAAAACCAAAAAAAAAAAAAAAAGAAAAAGAATATAGAAAGGTAACCAGACTTAGTGGTGCATGCTTTTAATTCCAGCAGGTAGATTTTTGAGATCAAGACAGCCTGGTTTACATAGTAACCCCCAGGCCAATGGTCTACATAGTAAGACCTTGTCTCAAAACTAACAACAACAAAAGAATGTGATGGTGCTGGTGCTGGAGAGATGACATCACCAGCTACAGATCACTTCCTGCTCTTAGAGAGGAGCCAAGGTTCAGGTTCTAGCATTCACATAACTGTTCACAGCTGTCCATAACTCCACTTCCAGGGGTCTAAGACCCTCTTTTAGCTTCTATAGGTATCATGCTTGCATGTGGTGCACATATGCACCTGCAGGCAAAAAGTCTAATTACATATAAAATGAAAATAAATAAATCATAAGAGTACTGATACTCTCAATCAATCAAATATCAGCTTGAAAAATTTAAATTAATTGTGTCTTTTTGTGCATAGCCAGTATTATACCTATTCTCTTACTATTATATTAATAAGGATATTTACCTACAATGTTAAACAAAGTTTCATGAGACTGTAGGCTGTTTAACGTATTATTGCAACAAACTTGTTCTCTTTGCACTTTATAAAGCCATTTATAGCAAATGGGAAAGATTGCCGTTTGGGTCATGTATTGTTGAAAAAACTGTAAGCATTTGCCAGTGTTTTTTACATAAACATGTAAACATAAGAATATCTACATGTTATTTAGCTTTTGAAGAATTATTATGAAATAGAAATATCCAGCTTTTTGTCAGTATAAAACAGAAATAAGTAGTCACTCATACATGTAAGAAATTTGCTTTTAAAGTTAACAGGAATTGTTAACAATAAGACTTTAATATAACAGTACTGTAAATAGTATTTTTATATAGTATGACATGGTTTACAAGTAATGATACAATATTTAGGATATGTTCAGATAGTCCTTGAATAGTTTCTTTATACATAATATATAAAAAGACAATAAATAATATATATGAAGACAAGAAAGTTCTTATTCCTTATGCCAGGTTCAGCGTGGGTTAGTGCGGGGGGAAACAAACCTTTGGTTTAGAAGGAAAACAACCCAATTAGGAGACTGTCATAGAAATCTAATCCGATAGCTGGTGAAATGGCTCAGTAGGCAGAAAGTGCTTGCTGTGCAATCCTGGCAGCCTGAACCAAATCCCTGGAACCCATAGTACAATTGAAATAGTAAAATAAACTAAAAAATGAAATCTAAACTTGAAGTAAACCTAGATATGAGGGCTGGTGTGTCTGGAGAGCGAGAACCTGTCACTCACTGCTGTTTTCCTCCTCAGAATTCTTGGGCGGAGGTTTTTACCAGGGGTGGTATTTGGCATACAGGAACAGAATGGAGAAACAAGTTACCTCACTTGTGTGACTTTAGCTTCTTAGTCTGCTTGCAGAGTCTGTGATAAATCTTCCTAATCTGTACTCTGTGCCTTATATAGTTCTAAAGTTTATAGTCCACAGGGCTACAGGACACAATTAGACTTCCAGAAAGGTTCAAATGAAAAATATAAAATATTCACTTTAGTGGCTCACTTACTTTCCAGCTTTCCCTTTATGTTTATTTGAACAGTTCATTGAAAGGAAGCTAATCTTTCTGGTTCTGTTGACATTTTATTATACTGTTTGAGAATGAATTAGGGCAAAGGAAGAAAACTGTTTTCTTCACCTGTGTAAGTCATATATAAATTAATGTTCTCTCCAGAAACAAAATCAGTAAAGAACTATAAAAATATTTATTTTAAGAAACTGGCTCATTTGGTTATGAAGGCTGATGTATTTCTGGTTTATAGTGGTAGGTTGGAGACTTAGGAGAGCTGGTAGGTTGAGTTCTAGTCCATTCAGGTTTAAAGGCAGAAAAAGAAAATCTTAAGTCCTAACTTGAAAACAGATAAAGCATGAATTCCCCGATACATTTTTTTCTGGGTGTTTAGTGTGTTTGCAAAGGCCCAACATATATAGAGGGAACATTCCGCTTTGTCCAGTTCATGATTCAGAAACTGATACCATCTAAAAGCAAGTCTACTGCACACCTAAAATAATATTTAACCAATACCTGAGCTCTTGACAGCTGGGTTAGGTTGACATATAATTGTCCTATGAAAATAGTTTTGTTGATAGCGCTCCTTATCCCACTTGTTTAGGCCAGGCATTGTGTTATGTGAGAAAGCAAAGGTCTACTTTTGGGTCTACCTTAAGGGGAGACTGAGACCAGTGGAACAGTACTACAATCAAGAAGAGACCAAAGGGTGTGTGTGTGTGTGTGTGTGTGTGTGTGCACATGCATGTGTGAGTGCACTGGAGATCAAACACATGACCTTACACAAAATAGGCAAATTCTTTAGTACTGAGATATCTTTAGCAAGAATAACTTCTGAGGGTATGTAGTGGAGCCAACTAGTTAAGTAATCAATGTGAAATGCAGTTTTGGAATAACTTTTTTAATCAGTGGAAGTCATTGGTAATTTTTAGTATGGAAGTGACATGTGGTAGTTTGACAATCCCTCCCAACCCCCAAGGCTAATATGCTTGCATACTTGTTCCTAGTTAGTGGAACTGTTTGGGAAGGATTAGGAGGTGTGGTCTTGTTAGAAGAGGTGTGTCATTGCAGGGTGGACTTTGAAGTTTCAGAAGCCAAGGCCAGGCCCAGTCTGATTCTGCTTAGCTGTCCTCTGGCAATAAAACGAAGATAGAATTAGGGGTAGGCAATGGCTGTGACAGGCCTGACCATGCTGTTTATTTCAAGGAATGTGTAAGACTTTGGAAATATGGACCAGGAAAGCAGTTGAATACTGTAAGTGGAGCATAACAGGCTCACACTAAGAGTATTTTGGAAGACAATAGTTCTGAGAGCATTGTGGACTATGGAGGCCCATCTCAAAAGGTTTCTTTCAGAGGGGAATCAATATTAGAAACTAAACTGAAGACCATTCTTGTGATATTTTGTCAAATAATGTGATTGCTTATTGCCCATGAAAAAATCTGCATGAGGCTAAATTGAAAAACGTTGGGCTAATGCATTTGGCAGAGATTTAAGTTGACTATCACATGGTTATTACTGTCCAGTCTTATGTGAGTATACAATGAGGAAGAGCAAGCAGGGCAACAAACAAGGAAACAAACAAACAGTTTGAAGAGAAAAAGAACACCAGGAAATTCAATGTTTGAGCCAAGGCTGGTGTTGACAGATATAAGAAGAAGCCTTTGTTCAAATAGAAAAAAAATAAGTGGTGTCCTCAGGACAAGACCCCACTCAGCTTATAAAAAGCAACAACAAATCACAGCCTATGCAAGTGTCATTCTAGGAGAACACCAGGCTGCATCCTGAGCTAGCAATTGAACATGGCAGTGTAGGCCCTTGGTTCTGTCTTTAGAATCTGGAAGGGTAGAAAAATACCTTAAGATGTGACATGATCAGGTTTATAATGAGATTCATACAATCTGTGGAAACTGTGAGCCATTTAGGTTAAGTAATATTATCTTGGTAAGCAACCCTGAGCTGAATTTGAGATAGACTTTGCAGGGAGGTGGTGGGAGCAGCTGAAGAGGACCAGCAGTATTTAGACTTGGATGATATGTAGGTTAGTTTTAAATTGTGTTATTTCTAGCCTCTTTTTATCTTTGTATCTTAATATGCCCTCATGACATATTTGTTTAGGCCTTTTAAATTTAAATTGTATTTGTTTGAGAAATTGGCAGTGAGTTCTTATGTGTTCTTTTGATGATCCCACATTTATCTATTAAGAAATTCATATATAAGGTAAATGAATCCCTAATGGTTGGCTATAATTAATCTAAAAGTGTTGCTTGGGGATGTTTCAGGAAATAAATCCCTTCAGAAGAGTTTCGTCTTGAAAGCTCATCTGTTTGTTAGCTTTCAGTTAGAGTTTCTGCATCAAACCAGGGCAGCTTATTAATGAGGTGAGAGACCTTTCTGCTTAGCACACTTTCTTTTCTTACATAATACTGGGAAGATAAAATAATAATCTCTTGCCAAAGTTTAGGAAGTAAAAAGGAAGAAAGAATTTAGCCAGCATTTTAGGAAGCAGTAAACTTGACGAGAAAAGACTCTGAATTTTTTTATAGTTTTAGAGGACAAAACACAGCTATAAACAAAGTAGTATTGTTTGAAACACGTAAAATACAGGTTTTTGTAATGATTCTTTCTACATTTGATTCATCATCGGACTCAGCAGATGGCCCTGCAAAAGGGAAGAGACCCTGACACCACAAAACAGCAGCAGCCAAAGGATGAGAAACAAAAGCACCCCTCTGCTCCCCTTGGAGGTCTCTCTCTTCAGCTCCCCACACAGCTGTGCCTTCTGCTTTAGAAATTAAAAGCCCAGGTTTGAGCAGAATTAAGTTGTTGGACGATGTTCTATGCTGACTTTCTAGCACAGCCTTTCCTTTTCTATGTTCATCAAACCGTAGATGTGCCATGGCCTATTAGACTTGTGGGTTGGCTTAGAATCTCTGCTTGCTGTGTCATGTCCTTGGCTTCTGCCTGTTTAAGCAAAGCTGCCTCTAGAATTCCTTTGCTTCTTTTCTGTGTTCCTTCTTGGCTCGTTCTCTGCATTGCTAATATACTACATTCTCTTAGAAACTTATATTCAGACCATAAGAGGATTTGAGATTGTGCATAAGAAAGAGGAATTTAAATAGGGAAGCTTGATGGGGGAACATGCGGCACAAGGATACTGCCAGTCAGTGCAAAAAACAGCCTTAGGAACTGCATGCTGTTGTTTTCAAGGAGAAAGTAATATGTTTACTAGGAGAAGGAAATGGAATTTTTTTGAGTTTTTATAAGGTATTTATATAAGGGACTGTAACAGAACTTCCAGCATTAAAATTGGTCTTGGCTACCTCTGTCAGCATATGTTCCTAGGAGAGTGGCTTCAGCATCAGCTAATGTGGTCTGGCAAACAGCATCACAGACCCAGGTTCTCTCTACTTTATCCCTCAGCACACCGGCCTAATCTGTAGGCCGAGGTACATGACAGTGCTAGTGCCAGACACTCTCCTCTCTGACTTTTCTAACAATTGAAGTCAACTTCTTCTAGAAGCCATTTCAAAGCTCTTGTCCCTTTTATCTGCTTGAGCAGAATTCCATAAACGTGCCCCCTTTATGAACCATCATTGACTAGGAGAACAGGATTGTCATGGTTTGTGTTGTTGAGCGCTGACTTGAGCTGGGACTAGCCATTTCAGAAGGGTATGCTGGCAGGGAAGCAGACTGAAGCCTGGGATTCCTTTTGTTAAGGATGAAGGGTGAGGTGGTGCTCAGTGGTTAACTCTTGCCTAGCACGCCTGCAGCTCTGAGTTCCATCTCCAGTACTGCAACAAAATTAAGTGAAAAAAAGAAGGATAATTATATGAAGTGTCTATTTTTAATATTTCCAGTTAAGTTTTATGTAATTTGTGCTGATTAGGTTTTTTTTTGTTTGTTTTTTTATTTTTTGTTTTTTTTTGTTTTTGTTTTTTTGTGGCCTTGACAAAAGCTAGGGTCATTTGGTAAGAGAGATCTACAATTGAGAAAATGCCTTCGTTAGATTGTCCTGTAGGCAAGTCTCAGTGATATTTCCTTTTTTTTTCTATTATTATTATTTTTTTTATTTTCTATATTCTTTATTTACATTCCAAATGATTTCCCCTTTCCCGGTTCCCCTCTCCCCAAAAGCCCCATAAGCCTTCTTCCCTCCTCCTGTTCCCCATTTGCCTAAGAATTTCATGAATTCACTGTTTTTAATTGCTCAGTAGTATTCCATTGTGTAAATATACATGGAAAATATCTCAGATAAAATTGAAGAAATATGTAGAAAAACACGTTAAGATTGACTATTTTATGGAAAAATTATACAGATAAAATGGTAGGCATAAAAATATTCCTAAGTTGATTGAAAGTGGAATTATAAACATTTTCTGATAAAATTGAAGATATACAAGGAAAATATTTCTGATAAAACTCAAGAAATGTATAGAGAAACACATTAAAACTGACTATTTCATGAAAAATTATACAGATAAGATGGTAGGCATAAAAATATTCCTAAATTGATTGAAAGTAGAATTAAAAACATTTTCTGATAAAATTGAAGATTTACATGGAAACTATCTCTGATAAATTTGAAGAAATTTATGCAGATAAATTGGTAGGAATAAAAATATTCCTAAATTGATTGTTGTTGTAGGAGGCCCAAACTACAGGGTGTAGTGCCACCCCTGGGCTGTGTAAGAAAGAAGCAGAGAGATCATGGGGAGAAAGCCAGTAAGTAGTGCTCCTCCATGCTCTCTACTTCCCTTCCTCTCTCCAGGCTCCTGCCTTGAATCAAGGCTATTTTCTTCATACTGTTCCCCCTGTATCAAATTTGTAGCATCTAAATTTAGTATACGGAAATATGGAAAAGTTCATTTAGGCTAGGAAAAGTTTAAAGGGCACTCAGTATATGTTTGTAAAGTCATTCTTTTCTCACTGGAAAAATAACAGATGACTTAGGACAGAGTTTTCATAGATTTGCTGAAAAATGTTTCTGCATGTACCTTTTAAACTAAACAGATAACACTTAAAGGATTGGTGTTTCTTACCAACATATGTCTGTTGGGTTTGACTTTTTTGAGTTTTTTTGTTGAGAAAGATTCTAATTTAGCACCTTAGTGCCTGGAGATATTCAGTAATTTCTGCTCAGGTGTGTAATGGAGGAGTGGCTGTATGTATTCACAAGACTGTTGTTATTTTAAATGATTATTGATACTAATTTATGACTATAACTATTATTGGATTAAAAGCCTCCATATGTTTTTGCTTATAAGAAATCTCGTCTTGTGAATTTCAATTAAAATGTGACAGCTTGCCTTTAATCTTTGTTAACAAAATGAAATTTTACTTTCAATTGGCGCTTCAGAAGATAGTTTCAACTTTATGCTTTTCAGTAACAATTTTTGGTGTTTTATGGACTGGTAATATATAGCTCAATGGCACACTGAGCATACATAGTCAATCCTGAGTCAGAAAAACAAGATGTAGTTTTATAGCTTTCTCAGACCTGAATGAGTATAATTTGCACAAATTAAAGTAAGCATAGTCTGTTCTTTAGGTAGTTTTTGATTATTAAAGGAAAGGAAAGGAAAGGAAGGAAGAGAAAGAAAGGAAGAAAGAAAGAAAGAAAGAAAGAAAGAAAGAAAGAAAGAAAGAAAGAAAGAAAGAAAGAAAGAAAGAAAGAAAGAAAGGTGGGTCTTAGGGTTTTATTGCTTCGAAGAAACACCATAATCAGCAAGAAAAGAAAGTTGGGGAGGAAAGGGTTTATTCAGCTTACACTTCAGACCACAGTCCATCTTGGAGGAAGTCAGGACAGGAGCTCAAGCTGGGCTGGAACCTGGAGGCAGGAGCTGATGCAGAGGCTGTGGAGGTGCTGCTCACTGGCTTGCTCCCCTGGCTTGCTCAGCAGGCTTTCTGATAGAACCCAGACCACCAGCCCAGGGATGGCACCACCCATAATTAAGAAAATGCCCTAAAGCTGGATCTCATGGAGGCTTTTTCTCTACTCAGGCTCCTTTCTCTGTGATGACTCTAGCTTGTGTTGACACTAAGCCACTTCAACTGACCCCTCGTCAACTGGAAACACAAACACATCCTATTATGCCTCAACCCTTACTATCTTAATCATTTTCAAGATCTAAATAACTTTAAAAGTCCCATGGTCTTTACAAATTCAAACATTAAAATTTCAGTCCCTTTAAAATATCTCATCTCTTTTAAAATCCAAAGTCTTTTACAATTCAAAGACTTTTAACTGTGGGTGCTAGTAAAATACTGTCTTTAATAGGGAAAAAAAATCAGGGCACAGTTGCAGTCAAATCAAAGCAAAATCAAAACTCTAACCATTCAATGTCTGGGTTCCACTCAAGTTTTTCTGGACTGCTCCAAGGGCTTGGGTCAGGTCTCCAGCTCTACCTTCTGTAGCACACAGCTTGTCTTCTAGGTTCTCGCTGTCTCTACTCCACGGCTGCTGCTGCAGTCTCCTGGCATCTCCAAAATGCTGGGGTCTTCTGCTGCAACTGGGTAGCACTTTTACAAATAACCTCTCATTGGTTCACTTCGTGGTGCCAAGCCTCAACTTCTCTGCATGACCCCCTCAGCCCTGGGCTTTCAACTGCCACTGAGACTGCATCTTCATAAATGGCCCCTGCTGAACTCACACAGTTCCAAGTCTGGTTATCAACATGAGGTACAACCTTGACTGTGTGTGGAACACAGCTTCTCTGGGCTCTGAGAAAACATCACCTCAGTGACGCTGATTTCTTCTTAATCACCACTAATTTCTTAGCTCCGGCTAACCATCATCAATTGTCCCAGTAACATAAAAGTTTGACTTTAGTAGTTCTCGTTATCTTCTTAATCACAACTGATTGTTCAGTGCCAGCAAACCAGAACCACATAATCTTAAATCAAAATAGCAACAGCCCTGATAGTCATTGATCTTCCCTCTGAAATTTCACAAGCCAGGCCTCCATCTCCTGCATTGCTCTCAATATTCTTTTCTCCCATGTTCCTACAGAACATCCTACTGAGATCTCAATACTCAGTGGCTTCCACAGTCTTCTCAGTCCTTCCACAGTCTTCTCAAAAATATGGTCAGATCTGTCACAGCAATACAATACTACTCTGGTACCAACTTGTTCTAGTAAGTGTTTTATTGCTTCAAAGAAACACCATGACTAAAAGCAAGTTGGAGAAGAAAGGGTTTATTTGGTTTACACTTCCAGACCACTGTCGATCTTGTAGGAAGTCAGTCATGAACCCAAACAGGGCTGGAACCTGGAGGCAGGAGCTGATGCAGAGGCCGTGGAGGGTGCTGCTCACTGGCTTGCTTTTCATTAGGTGCTCTCAGCCTTCTTACAGAACCCAGAATGACCAGCCCAGGGATGGCATCACCCACAGTGAGCTGGGCCCTCCCCCATTGATTACTAATGAGAAAATGCCCTACAGCTGGATCTCATGGAGTCATTCCTCAACTGAGGTTTCTTTCTCTGTGGTGACTCTAGCTTGTGTCAAGTTGACCCACAAAACCAGCCATAGATAATCTACAGAGAGAGAGAGAGAGAGAGAGAGAGAGAGAGAGAGAGAGAGAGAGAGAGAGAGAAAGAAGAAGAAGAAGAAGAAGAAGGAGGAGGAGGAGGAGGAGGAGGAGGAGGAGGAGGAGGAAAGGAGGAGGAGGAGAAGCAGCAGCAAGCTAACATGTTTTGTGGTGCAGAAGAATTTGAGACCAAAAGCAACGGGGGAAAGGGGTTTCCATAGAGACCAGTATGTGTTGCAGTTGAATTAAAGTCTAGTTGGCATAAAGTGGCTGATAGATGGAGATGTATCTTACTCAGTTCTAAAGTTCAGACTGGCATCTAGACTCCCGTACAACCTCTCATTTCCTTACCTTGTGCTTGAGCATGGGCTGTGCTGTGTTATCTCCGCAGACCAAAGCATTGCAGCTTCAGAAAAAAAGGCAGCGAGGACTGGGAAGGCAGGAGGGACTGGGAAAGGTACAGTGTTCCCAGAAACTGTTGTTTCTGAGAGTGGGGAAGGACACCCAGGTCTACTGTGACAGGGAGCCTGGTACATTTCTGATATTAGCAGCTGGCCTCAATCCTAAATTAATTTTTGAATAGTTCACTTTGGTACTGTTCTTCCCCTAAATTTGGTGTAAAACATTAAGAGAAACCAAATCCTCTCTGTTATAGTCTATTTGTTAGAAACTTAAAGCTCTCATGAGTTTCTGGAGTTTCCGAGTTCTTCTGTTCAAAATTAGGAAGTTGTGAGGTTTGTTCCACTGATGGTGATTCACCGGACAGCATTCATTTCTTGTCTCCCTATAATGAGTGTTGGATGAACAGGAAGCTATGTTTCTATTACCTCTGCTAATGGTGGAGAGCAGTGGTGCAGATAATCAAAATAAAATGATTTCTAACTGTCCTGGAGCCATGGGCGCCACTGGGGACACATTTCTCATAGCAGAGTAATTTCATTTGGAGCATGAAGCGGATCGTTCAGTAACCAGTAGTGTTTTGATGATGTGTCTGTTAAAGTCACTGTGTGTGTAGTCTGCAGATACACAGGAGCTTAGGGGACGTGGTTTAAGTGTAAGTCTTGAGGGTTTGTTGTTTTGTCTTGTCTCGTTTTTTAAAGAAAGATATAAATTGTCTTCTAACTGATAGTTGATTCAAAAGCTTCCTAGGAATAATCTTTTAAAGATTTATCATGTGTTTATATTTTGGTTCCCCCCCTTAAGAAGCTCAAGTTAATTTTGGGATACTGATCATCCTGCCTTGTTCTCCTAAGTTAGAATTTACTGTACCAAGTGCCCAAGTTAAATGTTCCACATTCCCTGTGCTGTGGCCTATTTTAAAAATGGGGAGTTTTTAAAATTATAGTACTAAGAAAGTCTTTGGTGTGTATGTGTTTCTGGTGTATGTAGTGAGGAAGCAAGAGGCCAATGGTGAGTGTCTTCCTTAAGGTTCCAGACCTCAGGTTTAGAGATAGTGTCTCTCACTGAGCCTAGCTAGAGTTCACCAGTCCCTCTACCCCGCTGGCTAGCAAGCCCAGTGATCCTTCTGTCCCTGTCTCACTGTGCCAGGTTTAGGAGTGTGCTGCTGTGCCCAGCTTTTCTACACGGATTCTGGATCAAACTCAAGTCTTCATGCTGTGAGGCAGACACTTGTAACTGAACCAGCTCCCCAGCCCAAAAACAAAACACAACCAAAAGCTTTAAAACTTAGAAATCTTATTTATCTAATCAACTCCTCTTTGTTACAGAGAAGCATGCATATTCTCAGTAATTTTGAGGGGTTGCTTTAGTATGGTGCAGACATTTTTACTAAAAGTATGGTGCTTATTTTTAATTGTAGTTGTATGTTGATGTCTCATCATGAGGAACCAAAAGTAACCGAAGACGAAGAACCACCCACAGAACAAGACAAGAGGAAAAAGATGGTGAGTTACAAGCACAACCAGTGACCACCGTGCTGGTGTACGGAGTGTTTGTTGGTCTGTCCACCTGTTATGTCTACCATTCATCCCTTGTTGAAGAATTCAAGTATTTGAGCTTTAGTCCTTGGATAGGAAATCATTCTGAGATAGCTGATCCTGTCTGAGGAAAACAGAAGATTTGCTCATTCAAAAATAAAAAAACACAACAAAAAACCAAAAAAAATACTGGGCTAGAGAGCTGGCTCAGAGGTTAAGAGCACTGGCTGCTCATCCTGGGTTCAATTCCCAGCAACTACATGGTGGCTCACAACCACCTGTAAGGATATGTAATAGCATCTATAATAATCTTCTAGCCTGCAGGCATACATACAGCCAGAATGCTGTATACATAATAAATAAAGAAATCATTATAAAAAAACCAAAAAGGAGGACTGAACAAGTTTATTTTAAGATTTAAAAGAAAAGAGAAAAACTAAAACTATTTTGAGGAGACATGCTGGATTGTTTTCTCTCTCTCTCTCTCTCTCTCTCTCTCTCTCTCTCTCTCTCTCTCTCTCTCTCTCTTTCTTTCTTTCTTATTGTTTCCCTGTTATGTTATTAGCTTTGTAATGATCCTTCTATGATCTGCATTACAAGGCATTATAAAATGCCCTGACTGCTAGCCATTAGCTCTTTCATCAGAATCTGATAAGAATAAAGAGTAGGAGGCTAAGAATCTTCTGAAGTATTTTGCCTTGAAATTTATTTATAATGTTTAATACTCTGACCATGAATGTGAATAGGCACCGTGAGCTTTGGGAGTCTCTTCTGGTCTCCTAGCTTGATTGCACCTTCTTTCTCTCTTGAAAAATGATAGCAGCAATGTCAACCACCCCAGGGTGAGCATGTAACACCCTCGGGACAAAGGCTGGCTGACTTGTTTCGTGTGTGCTCATCATGATTTCATCTCGTTATTCTCTTCAGTCCTTCAGTGACCTTATGTTAATCTCAAGGATGTGATCCTGAGTTCATGGTCAATACCGCAGACTTCGCTTAAACCAGGCTCGAGTTTACTCCATGTCACTTTGTCTTTACAGGTAGCAACCACCACCCAGCAGCTAGTTAAAGGATAATGCTGACGATGATGATGGTGATGATGATGATGATGATGGTGATTCCTCCCCTTCTCCTTTCCTCTTCTTCTTCTTCCTCTTCCTCCTCTTTTTCTTCCTTCTCCTCCTGCTTCTGTTGTTGTGATCCTATCTCTAGCCCAGGAATGATGCTTCACACCAAAATTTACATCCTTTTTGTGCAGTGACTGTTGACCTTGAACAGATTACCTTGACTTCTTAGACTTGTTTTGCCCATTGATGACATCAGAAGATAACTGGGTTAGTAGATTGCCAGGGCCTGTCAGCTAAAATCCTGTTTTGATTTATTTTAAAAGTCCTTAATGCCATTCTTTCCTTTATGAATATATTCCCAGAAACATCCATCCTTTAAACTGAGACTTAGTAGTACCCTAAGATGGAACGTGTCTTCTCTTGACTTAAAACAGTAAGAGCCTCTGATGTAACTTATTTGGCCTTTCCCAATTCTTGCCCTCCTATTCTCAACTTAAAAAGCATTGGACATACCATTCTTGTCACAGAAAAATGTGATAGCACTTTCCCCACAACATTCTGAATTATAAATGAATAGTAGGGGTTCTGTTATTTGCTTTCATATATGCTATGTTAATTTTTCTAAATCTGGTAGATTTATCCTTAGCAAGTTAAACTACCCAAATCTGTATTTCATTTTGTATTTAATTTTTAGTCATATTATGGAATAGCTTAGGTCTGGTGTGGGCTTTATAAACCTCAGAGCCCCAGTGACATACCTGCTCCATCAAGAACACACCTCCCAATCCTTCCTTAACAGTTAGTTCTACTAACTAGGAACCAAGCATTCAAATACATGACCCTTGGGCCTCTTCACATTCAAACTACTATAGCATGTATGCCACCTGTTCATCTCTCCCTCCCTCTTTACTGCTTCCGAAGCAAAAACCATGTCAGAGCAGGCCAGGAGGTTCTGGTGCAGATAACTACCATGTTGGTCTAGGAAGCAACTGGGTCTGCAGATACTCCAGGTCTACCAGATGTCTTTGACTCCTCTGGGTGGGTATCCATCACCAAAGCTGAGAATGATTAGAGACTGAGTGATGCTTCTGTCTGCTCAGAGGCTCTGTAGAGCCTTGGGGTGTCGTCTTGGCCTTCTGCTTGACCTGCATGACTAGGACAACAATGGACCATCTCCTGTGAACTTTTTCTGCCTCCTCTAATCTTGGAGAATTAAGTTCTAGTAACACCTCTCCCACCTTACTTTCTGAGACAGACTCTGATTATATCACCCTGATTGATGTTTAGTTTCACCTTCCCAGATGCTGGGATACCAAGCATGTGCCACTGCCACCATGACTGACCAAGTCTCTTATTCTATATATAGCTAGCTCTTAGCAACTCTGCACCCCTCATTGAACTTTGGTAGACACAGCAGGATTCTCCAGTGCCTTTTGACAGGCATGACATATAGCAGGTACTCAACAAATATTTCAGGAATGAATGAGTGAGTGGAAATTAAAATGCATACATACATACATACATACATACATATGAGATGTATCCCCTACCTCATAAACCATTGCTGAGACAGAAGGGAAGTGCCATGTTCTCAGAAAGGGAGTAGCATGTATGTGCTACCACTGCTCCACTAAGCCATAGTGTCAGCTAGAGATAAGGTAGTTGAAAAGGGGCCACTTCTCCATAGACTGATCGTTCTGCAGAGTTTGTCTAAGCCTGCCAGAACAGCAGAACCGGCACCAGCAACTTCATCTCAGGGCTGGTCTCACCTAGCTTCAGCTCGTGAAATGAACTCTAGATGAGTTAAGCAGAAAGATCTTAAAAACAGTAGGATAGAGAAAGGTACGTTAGACAGTGGTCTGTTATCCTTAAGGGACATGTTTTAAGACCTGAAGTGTGTACCTAAGAAACATGGATAGTACAGAACCCTACACATACTTTGTTTTAAAACTAACTTCTGATTTAGGCATAGTAGAATCTAATAATAATAATGACTTAAAAATAGACACAGTTACAGCATACAGTGTGATAGAAGACTGGGGAGTATGGTCTTTGCCTTTTGTAAAGATGATGCTTTTGTAAAGATGGTGCTTTTCCTTGTGGAGATGAAGGATGGGTGTTCTTGCGACAGCATTAGAGTGCTGCATAAAGCTTCCTGGGACACTGTAGAGCCAAAACCAAAGCATGGACGTGGTCATCCATATGGCTTAGTAGCTCTTTTGGTGACTGGATGCAAGGCTGAATATTGTTGAGTATAGAAAGTATTTAATCATTTAAAACATATCAAATTTCCTTTCAATTCTAGTGAAAGACAGTATCTTGTTTTCTAGGGTATTTTGTTCTTTTTTCTTTTTCTTTTTCGAGCCAACAATGATATTAATTATTACGTAGCACTTACATAAACCATGGCAGCAGCACGGGTGCTCCCTGAGATTTGTTGCCTCTAGTATTGGAAACTTTCCCCACTGTTTGAATGAAACTTCAGAAATTGGTGCTTTAATGCCCTGTCTATAGCATAGAAGCATTTATATTTGTTACTTTAGTCTGATTTTTTTTCCCGTTGAACCTTGTGAATATGTTGGGCGTGACATTCCACACATACAGAATGTGTATCGGGACCTAAGGGGGGCTGGGGTGCTGAAAGTACGGGCTGAACCACGGAGCAGTAACCCATGTCAGGAAACAGAAAGGGGAAATGCTGGAAGTTACCATTTTTCCCTTAAGCGTTTGGCGCATATAAAATGAACTTTAAAAAATTCAAGGCATTGTAGATTATAGAGAAAAGTGAATTAATGATATATCCAGAATCTTTTTGGGACTAAAAAATAAGTAGATTCAAATTTTCTGATTTTAATTAATTAATATGAAACCATTATGAGTAGGTAGGGCCTCTTAGAACTGTCAACAAATTTTGTTCATCTATAAAACTTTTATAGAAATGTTGGTGTATTTAACATTACAGCATATTTCATGTATTAACTATTGCCCTGATTGTATCTATAGGAATTATTTTTACCAAAACAGTTTAGACTTAATTTTTGTACTTAACAGTCTATTTCCAAATTTTTAATCATTTTCTCAGAATATTTATTTGCTAAGATCAAATTCTTTATTTTGAAATTTTTGTCAAGATTTTATTTTTATTTTATGTGTATGTATATTTGTCTGTGAAAGTGTGTGCCACACGTTTGCAGTGCTACAGAGATCAGAATCTTCTGGAACTAGAATTAAGGATTCTTCACATCAGGTGAACCACCTGATGTGGGCGCTGGGAATTGTTCTCTGCAAAAGCAGAAGGTGTTGAACCATCTCTCCATCTGTAACAACATAAATCTTAAGCTTTAATGTTAAATAATCATTTAGAAAATAGTACATACAAATTAACGTTTCTCATTCTTCAAATTAAGCACTATTGCTGTTGTTTTACACACACACATATTGTTACTTCCGTATTGTGACATATTTATCACCTTCCACCAAATCAGGTCTCTTAAGGCTTACATATAGAAAGCCTAAATCCCCACACTCCGTAATTCTTTGAGCAGTTCTCTGCTCACTCTTAACCAGCAACACACAGTCCTACTGCTGTAGCTGTGGCACCACTTCCCTTGACCTCCATTCAATGAATCAAGTACCTTCTTCCAGATGGAACATTTTTCTTTTGTATTCATCCCATGAACACAGAACAGTCAACATATGTGAAACATTAATCTTTTTAAGCAGTGTTTCTTCTGCTGACTGTATTTCTTTCTGAAGTCTCTGTCTGCTGATGTGTTTGATCAACAATATACATTACAGTATTAAATACAGCCATTTTACATTATTAGGGTATTGACAAGATGATTTCTTTAGAGGAAGGTTTTTCTTTTTTCTATATGTTTTGCAAATTCTACATTTTTTTTCTCTTAAAATGTGCCAACTGTTACACCAATATTAATTCCTTACCTTCATCTCTGAATGGTACTGAAATGTTTAAAGTGCCCTTTGAGAACATATAACTTCATCTAAGATTAACTTTATAAAAAACAGTTGCTACTCCGTCCACAGTTGTGGGCTTAGCATAGCTTTCCTTACAAACATGACCCCTCTGGTGGTGTATGTTGGAAGCAGGAAGCCTGGAAGTCAGGCCAGTCTGTACCTCACAGTGAGATGCCAGTGTTCCTCTATAGGGCACTTATCCAGCATGAGCAGGGCTCTGATTTAATCCCTTACAGTGCACACACTCTTTAAAACCAACACTGAGCTTAATGCAAATCCTAGGGAAGTTCTTGGAAAATGCAATCCTACCTTTAAAAATTGTGGAGTTGTCAGTGACATTAAAACAGAAGCTAGAAGGTAATGAATTGAAATAATCCAACAGAGATGTAATAAAGACAAACTGATAACCAGACACCCTTCTGAGATAGCAATTTTTCCTTTGATGGAACTAAAATGTTAATCAGAAAATAGTTTGAGCTCATACAGTTCAAGGTCCTCCACAGCAGGCTGCATATGGGCACTCAGAGACCCAGAGAGAAAAGGGAATTGAAAGTGGCTCTGGGGTTTAATACAGCAGTGATGTCTAAAGTGGTTTTATTTTATCTTATTTGTGTATACATTTCAGCTGAAAATTAACTAATTGCCTGCTGGTATCAGTAATGTTCTTGAGTTTTGCAGGCAATCTTACTGTTGCCTCCTTATTTAGTTGGATTCTTACTAAAAACTTTAATGAGTTCAGATATTGCTGCTCACTTAGAAACTGGTAGTGAGGTACTGCCTGGATGTAATAAAAACATGCAGGACAGTGGGTGAAGAATTGGACCCACTGGTGAAGAATTTCCCCACGTGGGGAAAGCCTCTTTTCACTAACACAGATGGCACATTTGGAACACTAGAACCTAGGCTACCTCCATGGTCTTTATGTCTGCTTTTCCCATCTGTCACCTTTCTTCTATCATTTGCTAGAAGAAAAAGTTAATTTAACATCCTGTTCACAGCAATGCTTTCACAATTAGAGGTTTATTTTAAAGAGATTTTTGAAATAAATGTGACATATTAACTTGAAAATCATAAATGATTACAGGTGTGAAAGGAAATCTTTACCATTGTAGCATGTACCCTTCCCAGTATTTTATTTGCACATATAATTATATGAACTCTTGTATTTATAAGTTAGAAATAATAGCAATGGTTTTATAGATGTATATATAAATATACAAATATGTTTCCATGAATATCAATTTGCATTTCCATCTCTTCTTTTACTGGTTGTATATAATGAAATTCTATTGAATGAATTCTCATCCTACCTCACTCCCTGTCCCCACATCCTGGGTGTTGAACCCAGAACTTCATATCTATCAGGCAGTTACTCTGCCACTGAGTTACATTCTTGTCTCATCATGCATCTTGTAGACCTGGGTTCTATTCCAAGTACTCATGTGAAAAAGCCAGACATGGTAAACCTAGTGCCACAAAAATTCCTTAGGGCTTGCTAGCCAACCAGTGAGCTCCAGGACCAGCTAGATTTAGCCTAACTTTTTTTTGTTTTGCTTTTTTCTATGCAGCACCATTTAAACACAAAAGAGTAGTTGATATAAGTAAATATGGTAATTCAAACTTGGGTATATGGCATACAGTATTCTTGAAAGGACAGCCTGTCCCCTTAAGGAAAACAATGAATAGTATATGTTACTTACTGCTAAATTTGAACCATCAAGCAAAATTAGAATTTTAAAAAATGTATATATTGCATCCCCTCGGTTTGATAGCTTTCCACTTATTTCTCACTTGTGTCTCACAGTGAGACTAAGTTTAGAACAATGATAGCACAGTATTTCGACATGTACTCAGTGGACCTATATTTTGTAAATGATTAGTATTAAATTCATGTTTAAAAAAATCATTCCCAGGGTACAAGATTTATTCAAAGAACAAGATAGATTTTAATGTAATGGAGAATGGAAAGTTCACAGTGGTTTCTGATTTCTTATTTTTGACTGACCTTTAAGAAAATATTATCTATAGTAATTTTAAAAATACATCTGTAATTGTCTTAGTTAGAGTTTCCATTGCTGTGAGGAAAGACTATGACCAAGGCACATCTTATAAAGGACAACATTTAATTGGGGTTGACTTACCGGTTCTGAGATTCAGTCCATTGTCATCATGGCAGGAAGCATGGCAGCATCCAGGCATGTGGAGGAGCTGAGAGTTCTATGTCTTGCTCTTTTGGTGGTTGGAGGTCTGCACTGGGTGGAGCTCAAAGCCCACTCCCACAGTGACCTACCTTCTCCAGTAAGCCACACCTACTCCAGCAAGGCCATACCTCCTAGTAGTGCCACTCTCCATGGGCAAAGATTCAAACACCTGAGTCTGAGGGCCAAAACTATTCAAACCACTACATCCATTCTTTCAACTACATACCTAAGACGGTCTGGGGGCTTGGTTTGTTGTTGTTGTTGTTTGTTTGTTTGCTTGTTTTGCTTTCTTCTTAATTTAACCCAAACACAGGACAAGAGAGTGAATGCAGAAATAGGTATGAGGATTCGGGTTTTTTTCTGTTGGACTAAACATTACAGAGATTTGTTAAAAGCTAAAATAGTTCTTCTTAAGGAGTTTTCCTTCAATAGTTATAGATGAATGTCATAAATGATTTTCACTTTGATAAATAAAATTTTATTCTGTTCAGAAAATTAGAGTGCAGGCTGTCAGAATTTCTTTAAATAACCGGGTTCTTGCCAGGCCTGTGGTTCAGATCTATGGGTTTTGTGAGCCAAGCCCAACCTGACTGCATGAAGTACAAACTATATCTTGGAAACAAAAACAGCTGAGGAGGCTTCTGCTCACTTAGCTTTTGTGTGTTTTAAATTAATCCTAAAGTTCAGCAACTGAGGAAAGTGATTTGTGGGGCCAGGAGAATGAGTCAGCCAGTAAACTACTCACCTTGAAAGCCCTGGAACCGAACTCTGATCTCCAGAACCCATGTCAGAACACTGGGCTTCGTGCTACAGTGAAATCCAGTCCTGGGAAGACAAAGACAGGAGTTCCTCTGTGCTAGTCTAGCATAATTGGTGAGCGTGAGACCAGGGAAAGGCCTGTCTCAAAAGAGGAGAAGGTATTGTAAGATGATGCTTGAGGTTGTCCCCTGCCCTCCTCATCCACGCTTGTACCTGTACCTGTACCTGCAGGTTCTCTCTAGATCTCAAACTTGGGGCTTCATGCTCCCAAGGCAAACACTGTTCCAAGTAACTGATTCCCCGGCTCCAAAAAAGCGGTTTGTTTGTATTTTCCTTCTTCCCCTTGCTTCCTTTCTTCTCCTTCTAATAGTCTCTTGTAGTCTAGGCTGACCTTGCCCTTGCTGTGTAGCTGAGGATTACTTTGAAATAATGATCCCCCTGTCTCTGTGTCTCTATGTCCTTGGTGCTAGATTACAAGGATGCCTACCACCATGCCTGATTTTTTGTGATGCTTCAAGTGTACCGACCAAGCCATCTACTGACCTGAATTTGTGTGTATTTGAGAGTGGCCTAGAAGGAGCCTCCTGCCTCCATTTCTCAGGTCCTGGGAATATGAGTAACCCGCCTCGCTCACCTGAATTTTTTTTCCTTTTTCTTCCATTCATTATTTAGAGAATATTTTTAGTTTCTGTGATCAGAGCAGAAAAATATTGGCAAGAAAATATTCAAGATTATATGTAGCCAATACTGCATACTGTAGAGGAGAGGCCCTCACGGCATTTTCCAACCCAGGATCTCACCTCATCACCATGCAGTTAATGACAGATGTGTTCCTTCCAGGTAGTGCATGCCAAAATCATTGCTTCTGATCACTCTCCAGCTTGGTCGCCTCAGACCTGAGCCACAGAAATTACCTTTTCATGTCTATTTTGCCTGCCCATCCCTTCGCCTTCCTCTAACTCTGTCAGACGCCCACACAGTTCAGATTCCTTTGTTCCAGCTATGTGGTGCAGTTATAAAGACTTAATGTAAAATTGTTTGTTTTGAGCCACTGTGTATCTTAGGCTGGCCTCAAACTCACAGACGTTTTTATGATTATGAATTTTCACATTGCCTTAAGAACTGGAGATTGATGATCTTTGTTTAGGAATCTAACCTTTGGTAATCAGAGTGCTAGTTTTCAAATACTGTTTGCTAATTGATTCTGAAACCTTGTCTCATTTCACATGAGCTTGATCTTTAAAAACAAAGCAAGACTTATTTTGAGGAATTGGCACAAACTTATTTATAGTTTTAAATCTCAAAGTGCATTTTTAATGCAGATTAAATCTTGGTATTCTGATTTATGACTCTTTGTGATTTATGGAAACTGTCCAGATGAAGGATAAATAGTGGAGCATGTATTTTCAGATGCTTAAGTAGTATTGTTTTCTGTGTAGCTTAAAATTTCATATTGTTGCTTTGAGCCTGCCATTTGGCTTTTCTTCTTTAATCAGTCAATTAATTAATTAATTATTCACAAGCTATTTAGCATCTTACAGTATTTAATAGTGTGGGCGTTGCTGTGGACTTGTATTGTGTGCTACCTGCCTAATAAAATAAGTACACAACTTGTGTTTAAAATATATGTGGGATCATTCTGAGCTCCCCTGGAAACAATAAGCTAAACTGTCATGAGACTGGCATTTCCCTCCCCTGAGGTAGTTAGTTAATTCAGGTTCTAAAATACTACGGTTTTCTACAATAGTTTTGTCGTGTCCGCAGATGGTATAG
The DNA here is from genome assembly GCA_036184795.1 of Tokudaia tokunoshimensis. Taxonomy (NCBI): domain Eukaryota; kingdom Metazoa; phylum Chordata; class Mammalia; order Rodentia; family Muridae; genus Tokudaia; species Tokudaia tokunoshimensis. Next base: position 34,648,770 of record BTHU01000009.1, on the reverse strand, counting down.
CTGGAAAATTTTCACTCCTCCAATTCCCTCACTGTATTCTGCATTTTTATAAACCAGTGACTTATTACTTGGTAAAAGCACCTGCCTTGCAAGCACACAGGCCTGAGTTTATCCCTGAGATCCCCAGTGTAAGGCACTGACCGGGAAACGCTCTTGCCTCTGTAGATCTCACTCAGTGTAAACGCTCTTGCCTCTGTAGATCTCACTCAGTGTAAACGCTCTTGCCTCTGTAGATCCTCATTCAGTGTAAATGCTCTTGCCTCTGTAGATCTCACTCAGTGTAAACGCTCCTGCCTCTGTAGATCTCACTCAGTGTAAACACTCTTGCCTCTGTAGATCCTCACTCAGTGTAAACGCTCTTGCCTCTGTAGATCTCACTCAGTGTAAACGCTCTTGCCTCGGTAGATCTCACTCAGTGTAAACGCTCTTGCCTCTGTAGATCCTCACTCAGTGTAAACGCTCTTGCCTCTGTAGATCTCACTCAGTGTAAACGCTCTTGCCTCTGTAGATCTCACTCAGTGTAAACGCTCTTGCCTCTATAGATCACTCAGTGTAAACGCTCTTGCCTCTGTAGATCCTCACTCAGTGTAAACGCTCTTGCCTCTGTAGATCCTCATTCCGTGTAAATGCTCTTGCCTCTATAGATCACTCAGCAGCTCCTATCTGTAGCCCCTGGTAGGTACCTCTCAGTCTTTTACTTGCTTGATGCCTTGTATTTGTCAAGAGACCTGGGAGTCTTACATGATTTGCTAAATTATCTCATTTTTTGAAACCATTGAGGCCATTGGAGTAATAAGGAGCTGTAAGGGAGCAGGCGTTGTCTGTAAATGGTGCTTACTGTAATGTTCAAGATTCTTAGTCCCCTTAGTAAGCTTGTAGGCAGGAACCAATGGCATTTGCTGGGCACGGTGGTGTGCACCTGCACTTTGAACTCTTGGGAGCTTGAAGCAAGAAGCTCTTGGGTTAGAGACCACCTTGGCCTCCATAGTGAGACTCTGGCTCAAACACAGGGCCAGGACAATTAGACAACTCAGCATATCCAAAGGTAACATTTAGGTTACAGATAGAAATCTCATTTTCCTTCACTCTTTCTCTTCCGGTTGTTTGCATTATCTGATATTTCTGCACTGTAGGGTCAGTGTGTATGGCATCTTTGGTTTTTATGGTATATTCTCTTACAGAGTTGACAAACATGGTACTAGTTATATTTCTGAGGAATGATAGAATCAAAGGTATTGCTAAATAGTCATACTAATTATCTGGCAGGCTTGTTTTCTAATTTAATAACATCGATCCATATAACACATTTGAATGTCCTGTTCTATTTTATTGGGGTCATTCTACTTAAATGGTAAATTAAGTGACAAGAGAGAATATTTTCCATTATTAATTACTTAATTATCTAAAACACTATGAAAGAATGGTAATTGGATAATAATTAGCTAAGTTAATAGTTTATTTACTCTTGTTTATTTAACATGATGAAATTGGTCCTTATTCTAATGTAGAGAGATGGTATTCCATCTAATCCATTGCTGGAAGTTGTCTGGAGTTCACTGCCAAAGTGACTTATAGGAAAGGTGCTTTTAGGCTGAAGCAGGAGGAGCACAAGCCAGCCTCTGCTACAGAATGAAACTGTCATGAAAACAGAATGCCTCTATTAAGTATAAGGAGCTTCCTTAAAAGGCAGCCCATTTTATACGGTCCTGAAAAGTAGTTCCATGATCCTAACAGCATTTTGAGGTGAAACTCCCCATTTTCCTACCTCTCCTTGTTACTCCATTCCCACAGCTTTCTCCGTGAACTGATGCTGACGTTCGGGATGTCTGTGGTTCATGTGTGATGTCTGTGGTTCATGTGTGATGTCTGTGGTTCATGTGTGATGTCTGTGGTTCATGTGTGTAGCTGAGCCCATGAAAATCACATCGGTTCATGCTGACAGAGCTGAAGAATACAATAAGTGAACTTAATTTAATGGCTATATATAAACAATCGGACCCCATTCAAGAAAATGCACATGTTCCTGCGACATTACAAAAAACAGAGCATGAAGAAAACCTCTAGTTTCCCAAAGTAGAAATAGTGTAGTTTGTATATATCTCACAACAATGAAATAAAGCTAGAAATTAAAGGTGAGATAGTGTTCATCATATTACATAAAGTTTTTAAGCATTATTTTAAAGGGCAGCTTGCAGTTTTGAGGCAGGTGACATAAAACAATGAGACCTGAAAGCATGTGGGTGTAGCTAGATTACTCATAGCCTGTAGTCATCTATTGTCAAACAAAAAAGTGAAAATGAATGAGTTCAAAACTTACATCAAAACATGAACGGAAAGTTACCCTTAGGGAAATGAAAGCACATGAAGACATTAATAATTTTTAAAATGAGTTCAGAGGCAGAAAAATGCTGAGACAGATGAATAAATAGAATTTTGTTTCTTTTAAAAACTACCAACAAAGTAGACACAACAGTCAGTATAGTCAGGGAATGAGTGAGAGAGATATAAATGTAAGATCTTAGGAATGACTGGTAAGACGATTCAGTGAGGAAAGCTTCACACAGCCTTGAGTATGAACTCTGGGCAGCAGCTACCCCAGGAGGATGGAAGTGGAAAACCAACACATTACCTGCAGATTGACCTTTGACTTCCAGGGTGTGCTGTGGGTTTGGTTTTATTTGTTTGTGTGTTGTTTTTTAAGAAACAATCTAAATTAGCATCCTGGTACTCTAAAAGTCTTTGAGATAAAAAGGCATGTAATGTAGCATTAGGTATCAAAATCTCCAGCAGAGATTTTCCAGATAGCAGAAACACTGCTTCAGCATGACTTTTGTTTGGCTGGAAGATTTGGAGAAAGTATGCAAAGGCAGTGGTTAAAGAGTCTGCCTGAGTAGTGGCAGAAGTTACTCTGCCCACACACAGCTGGGTAAATAACATTTGTAGAAAAGGAAAGGTGACTGACTGGTAATGAGCTGTCAGTCTCTCCTGTGGAATTTCTAATCTAGGTGACAGAATAAGAGAACATGTTGCAAGTGACCACAGCAGTAAGATGGGACTAAAGCAGTTAAGTCATTGAACTTTCCAGGAAAGCAGAAAGTAAACAGGGACACAGTGAATCTAATTGAAGCCTTGGACCAAATGGAACTAACAGATATATATATATATAGAACATTTCATCCTAGAGCTAAAGAATACACCTTCTTCTCAGCACCTCATGGTACCGTCTCCAAAATCGACCATATAATTGGTCACAAATCAGACCTCAACAGATATAAGAAGATCGAACTAATCCCATGCCTCCTATCAGATCACTATGGAATAAGGGTGGTCTTCAATGGCAACAAAAACAACAGAAAACCCACATACACATGGAGGCTGAACAATGCTCTACTCAATGATAACTTGGTCAAGGTGGAAATAAAGAAAGAAATCAAAGACTTCTTGAAATTTAATGAAAATGAAGGCACAACATACCCTAATTTATGGGACAAAATGAAAGCAGTGTTAAGAGGAAAATTCATAGCCCTGAGTGCCGCCAAAAAGAAATGGGAGAGAGCATACACTACCAGCTTAATGGCACACCTGAAAGCCCTGGAACAGAAAGAAGCAAATACACCCAATAGGAGTAGAAGACAGGAAATCATCAAACTCAGGGCTGAAATCAATCAAGTAGAAACAAATAAAACCATACAAAGAATCGACAAAACTAGGAGTTGGAGATAGATAAGCCCTTAGCCAGACTAGCCAGAGGGCATAGAAACAGTATCCAAATTAACAAAATCAGAAACAAAAAGGGAGAGATAACAACAGAAACTGATGAAATTCAAAAAATCATCAGATCCTACTACAAAAACCTGTATTCAACACAACTAGAAAATCTCGAGGAAATGGACAATTTCCTTGACAGATACCAAATACCAAAATTAAATCAGAATCAAATAGACCATCTAAACCGTCCTATAACCCCTGAAGAAATAGAAGTCGTCATTGGAAGTCTTCCAACCAAAAAAAGCACAGGTCCAGATGGTTTTAGTGCAGAATTCTATCAGACCTTTAAAGAAGACCTAACATCAATACTCTTCAAACTGTTCCACAAAATAGAAACAGAAGGAACACTACCAAACTCGTTCTATGAAGCCACAATTACGCTAATACCAAAAGCACACAAAGATCCGACAAAGAGAATCTCAGGCCAATCTCTCTTATGAATATCGATGCAAAAATACTCAATAAAATTCTTGCCAACCGAATCCAAGAACACATCAAAACGATCATTCACAACGATCAAGTAGGCTTCATCCCAGGGATGCAGGGATGGTTCAATATAAGGAAATCCATCAACGTAATCCACTATATAAACAATCTCAAAGAAAAAAACCACGTGGTCATCTCATTAGATGCTGAGAAAGCATTTGACAAAATTCAGCATCCTTTCATGCTAAAGGTCTTGGAAAGATCAGGAATTCGAGGCCCATATCTAAACATAGTAAAAGCAATTTACAGCAAACCGGTAGCCAACATCAGTCTGAATGGAGAGAAACTTGAAGCAATCCCACTGAAATCAGGGACTAGACAAGGCTGCCCTCTCTCTCCATATCTTTTCAATATAGTACTTGAAGTTCTAGCTAGAGCAATTAGACAACAAAAGGAGGTCAAAGGGATACAAATTGGAAAGGAAGAAGTCAAACTATCACTGTTTGCAGACGATATGATAGTATACTTAAGTGACCCAAAGAACTCCACCAGAGAACTCCTACAGCTGATAAACAACTTCAGCAAAGTGGCCGGATATAAAATCAACTCAAGCAAGTCAGTAGCCTTCCTATACTCAAAGGATAAGCAGGCTGAGAAAGAAGTAAGAGAAATGATACCCTTCACGATAGTCACAAACCATATAAAGTATCTTGGTGTGACTCTAACCAAACAAGTGAAAGATCTGTATGACAAAAACTTCAAGTCTCTGAAGAAAGAAATTGAAGAAGACCTCAGAAGATGGAAAAATCTGCCATGCTCATGAATTGGCAGGATTAATATAGTAAAAATGACCATTTTGCCAAAAGTAATATACAGATTTAATGCAATCCCCATCAAAATCCCAACTCAATTCTTCATAGAGTTAGAAAGAGCAATTCAAAAATTCATCTGGAATAACAGAAAATCCAAGATAGCTAAAACAACTCTCAACAGTAAAAGAACTTCTGGGGGAATCAATATCCCGGACCTCAAGCTGTACTACAGAGCAATAGTGTTAAAAACCGCATGGTATTGGTACAGTGACAGGCATGTAGATCAATGGAACAGAATTGAAGACCCAGAAATGAATCCACACTCCTATGGTCACTTGATCTTTGACAAAGGAGCTAAAACCATCCAGTGGAAAAAAAGATAGCCTTTTCAACAAATGGTGCTGGCTCAACTGGAGGTCAATATGCAGAAGAATGCAAATTGACCCATTCTTATCTCTTTGCACTGAGCTCAATTCCAAGTGGATCAAGGACCTTCACATAAAACCAGACACACTGAAACTAATAGAAAGGAAACTAGGGAAGAACCTTGAACATATGGGCACAGGGGAGAGTTTCCTGAATAGAACTCCAATAGCTTATGCTCTAAGATCAAGAATTGACAAATGGGACCTCATTAAATTACAAAATTTTTGCAAGGCAAAAGACACTGTCAAAAAGACAAAGCGGCAACCAACTAACTGGGAAATGATCTTTACCAACCCTACATCCAACAGGGCTAATATCCAATATATACAAAGAACTCAAGAAGTTAAACTCCAGAGAGGCAAGCAACCCTATTAAAAAATGGGGTACAGAGCTAAACAAAGAGTTCTCACCTGAAGAATATCTAATGGCTGAGAAGCACCTAAAGAGATGTTCATCATCCTTAGTCATTAGGGAAATGCAAATCAAAACAACCCTGAGATTCCATCTCACACCAGTCAGAATGGCTAAGATCAAAAACACAGGAGACAGCAGTTGTTGGCGAGGATGTGGAGAAAGAGGAACACTCCTCCACTGCTGGTGGGATTGCAAGCTGGTACAACCACTCTGGAAAGCTGTCTGGCGGTTCCTCAGAAAACTGGGCATGACACCCCCGGAGGATCCGGCTATACCACTCCTGGGCATATACCCAGAGGCTTTACCTGCATGCAATAAGGACACATGCTCCACTATGTTCATAGCAGCCTTATTTATAATAACCAGAAGCTGGAAAGAACCCAGATGTCCCTCAAGGGAGGAATGGATTCAGAAGATGTGGTATATTTACACAATGGAATACTACTCTGCAATTAAAAACAATGAATTCACGAAATCCCTAGGCAAATGGTCAGAACTTGACAATATCATCGTTAGTGAGGTAACCAAATCACAAAAGAACACACATGGTATGCAGTCACTGATAAGGGGATATTGACCCAGAATCTCGGAATACCCTAGACACAATTTACATATCAATAGATTCCCAAGAAGATGGAAGGAGAGACCCCTGGTCCTGGAAAGACTGGATGTAGGGGAATGCCAGGACAGAGAAGCGAGAGGGGGTTGAATGGGGAAAAGAGGGAGGGAAAGGGGCTTATGGGACTTTCGGGTAGGTAGGAAATGGGAAAGGGGAAATGATTTTGAATGTAAATAAAAAAAACTTAGAAAATAAAATAAAATTTAAAAAAAAAGTCATTGAACTTTCATTTAAACCAGAAGATTCCAAGAAAATCAACAGATCAGCTATGAAGAGAGTTTATTAATATCTTAATTAGATAATATTTATTTAACAGTGTATTGAGGAAATACACCAGCAAAAACTAGTTAAAGCAATCTGTATAAAAATTCCTTTTATATCTAGATCTTGATCTGTGTTTTGGAGAATCTTACGGAATTCTGGGGAGGAAAAAAGATCGAAAGTACAAACTTGTAGATGGTGGAGGAAAGAGTGATTTTAGAGAGAAAAGACTTCTGAATTCTCTAATGAGTGTGTAGTTATATGAGACTACTGCAGTTACTCTTCACTGAAATACAGGCAGAGAGAATTTGGGAAACTTTCTATCAAGTCAGGTGAGAATTAAATGTACAGAGCTAGAATGGTTAGCCTAGCAGTGTATACCCCACCCTCATTAGCCATGAGGACTGAACTTGAAGCTAGTCAGCATAAGGTCAGACAGGGGTGTCTAGAAAATCAGGAGGGTAGGGTAGCCAGGGCTTTTTTCATTGTTAGAATGTTTGCCTTACATGTACAGGATTGTGGGTCTGCTCCTTAAAAATACTGCTGGGAAATGTATATACATATATATATTTGAAAAAATGACTGCATCATGAGCTTTTAAAAATAGTCTATTGTCTATTTAAAAATTCCTAATCAATATGCAGTTCCCCATAGACGTTTTATGAGTTGACTTGGGATTTTAGTTCTCACAAGTGTTTTGTTCCAAATGTTTTTGTAGCAGTATTCTTACTCTTGGATGCACATTGGAACACAGTCATTCATCGAGACGGAGTTTCACTCTGCAGCAAGCTTGTCACTTAGAAACCATAGTTCACCCTCTGCAGAGAGCTTAGGCTTCACTCCTAATGATGTGATGAGGAACTTGAATTGCTGTACCTCACTGATGAGGAGCCACTTGGTGTCTGTCACCCTTATGGTCTTTACACAGAATGCGGAGAGCCTGCAGTATCCAATGGGCAAGTTTAAGTATTTCAGACAGATTTTAGAAATTGATAGTTAGTCACAGTGAAATAATTAAATCTCAAAATAGAATATTTAAACCAGAGGCAATTTAATCAAACTCAGGAAGTTTTGAAGACAATGCAGTTAAATATATGGCATATTTTCCTTTAAGACTTTTTTTTTAATCTGTTAAGTATCATGGAAAACATATTATTCTTCTTGTCAGAATAATAGAGAAAAGAAAAACTTTTTCTCCTGAAATAATCTTACAGTAAATAATTTCTGAAAAATTAAAGGGTATGTGAAGGGTTAAAAAATAGTCACAGAACTTCAAGAATGTAGAAGATTCCGCTTTCCTGAATCCTTGTTGGGTAAAATTGGTGGTTTATACAGGATACAATGAAACTTTTTTTCAAGCAACAACTTTCTTAATAGGAAACACATCCCGGTGAGTATCTCCACAGGAGCTAAAGTTGTAGACCCCCCTGAAGGCTAAACTTTAGCCTTCAAAGTACATTTCAAAGATGATGCTTACCAAAGGAAAGAATCATACCTGGGTCAACCAAAACTACTGTGTCCTTAAATAACAGTATTAAACCAGAGTACAAAGCTTCTTGCACATTAAAACCCAACGAATGACGCTTTAAGTTGAGTTAGGCTATTAAATGTTATTTATCTGGCATCAGCCTAGAGTCAAAAAGACTGGTTAGTTACTTTTCCATTAATGAGTGAAGCCAGTTACCACAAGACTCCTCATTTCTCCCTATCCATTCTAGTGTAAATATTTAAGTGATCATGCCTTTCCTTAGAGAGGAAGAGTAGGGCTTAGGCATACTGAGAAAAAAAATGAAAAAAGGGCAAAGGCAGGGATTTAAAAATACATATTCTACTTCTGCTGGTGTTTTCTGCCTAAGAAGAGTAAGCCTGGAATGTTACAAGGAGCTTGGAGACAACAGATTTCCTCACCTCAAAAATGAACTTCCCAGGTTAGCTACTTAGAGATAGCATGATTGCCACTAATGTATACACATGAGAGTGTTGCTTGTTTCTGTAACACAGAGAGATAAACCCTGGTGATCTTTGAGTCTGTTGTGTAAAATATTGTTTGTATTTTTGAAATGATTTTAGATTTATAGAAAAGTAGTAAAAAAAAAAAAGATCATACAGAATTCTCATGTGACCCTTACAGGTTTCCTTTGCTGTTTACATTTTTTCTTTTTAACTTTTTATAGATTCCTTGTGAATTTTCCATCATGCACTCCAATCCCATTCATCTCCCTATCCCTTCGTATCCACCCTTGCAACCTCCCCCCCCCCCCAATAAAATAACCACAGACCTTGCCTGGAAACTGTAGTACGTCACATTGTGTCCACAGTACACCCTCTGTCTACACATCTTTACTTGCATGTTCACTGCAGTGAGTCATTGGTCTGGTTCCAGGCCTCTGGCTTCTGCTACTCTATCCATACTGGATCCTCACCAGGACTCCTCTGGGATAGACTGCTTTTTCCCTTTGCCTTGGAGATTCTGCAGCTTTGGATCTGCAGACTGGGGTGGGCTATCTCAAAACCCTGCATTTGGGCCTGGGAGGTCAGCGGCAGCTCTCTTGTCCCAGCAGCACAGAGTGAGCTCTCCAGCTAGCCCGAGCTAGCTCACCTGGTGCAAGGGGCAGGGTTAGCTCTCCTGCTCTCATGTCCGCAGCACTGGCTCTGCTGTGCTGCCCAGGTGAAGGGTGCCCAGTTCACCCGCCTGCTGCTGGGGGTAGGGGTGGAATCGCCATAGCTCTCTAGCACCCAGGCCTTGTTAACATTTTTATGTTTATTTTTTCTCAAATGCACTCTATACATTTCTAAAAGCTAAGAAATGAATGTAAGTCCACACTTCAATTAAATTTCTTTTTTTTTTACACAAATGCTTTTGCAGAATTCAATCTAGAATGCCACCAATGGCATTTCTTCTGAGTCCTTTTTTTCTCTACCTTAATGTCAGATTATCAGGCAAGTCTCTGTACTGCCCTCCTAATAACAGTTGCCTGAGAGAAGTGAGTCAGACTGGTGGTGTTTATTTGTGTGTAGTTCTGGCTGTTCTTACACTTGGAGTCCTTATGCCTCGCAGGTGCTGGTATTAAAGATGTGCCATCATTGACCACTTAATTTCCTGCTTCTGTCATGTACGTATAGTGCTGACAGTTGTACTTAACATTGTATGTGATAGTCTGCTCAGCCCACTGCAATAAAGTAACAGACCAGCGACTTGAACAACAAAGTCTATTTCTTAGGATGTACAGCCTGGATAATCGCATGACCAAACTCTTCAATGTTTCCAGCTTGCTGATTTCTTGAGCTCTCATTGTGGGCCATCTGAGACATGAATGGAGTCACAGAATCCACATCCTGTTCCAGTTAGAACTTTCTTGTGTACTACCTTCTTTCCACCTCTTTGAGTTTCCTTACATTTGTTTTCTGTATAATGCCTAGGGTTCTTGATTGTAATTAGCAAGAATTGGTAGGAGGGGATTATTCTGGAAGGAAAAGTGCCCATCACATATACCTCTTGGGGAGGTGGTCCCATGCTGCCACCTGGGCAGGTGCAGGACTTAGGGAAGCACCAAGACACCATTCTGGGGATGGGAAAGAACAGTCCGAGATATGGGAAAGCTGGAGCTGATTCAGGGGTTCCCTGGCCGGGGCCATTGGGTCCTCTGACTCTTGGACATCCAGGCACTGCTGGGAGTCGGAAGAGCCAAGAACAGAGTTGAGGATCCAAGGGTTGAGGAGAGCATCTAGCCTGGGGCAGGGGGAGAGGGGAGCTCTGGCTTGTCCCAGTGGTGATTGTCCTTAGCTTGGTAGAGGTAGGCTTGGTGGCAGCTGAGTCTGGGAGCACAGAGAGGCCTTCTATGGGAGAATTAAGCTGTAACTCTGTAGTCGTCGAATGTCTTCTCCATTGTTCCCTATGGTGGATTTGATGGAAGAGGAAGTCCATGATTCTAATCAGTTTATTGGTTGTTCATGGTGGAAAATGGATGCATAATGTACCATACCCGTTTCTCAGGGTGGACCTGAGATTTAATACCTTTTGCAGGGAGGAATGTTTGGCAAGAGAAGCTTATTGGCTAAGCCCTCTGGGCTTCTAGGTACCTCATTAGCATGGAGAAATCTGTTTGGGAGCTCTGTGACTGTAGGACACGTTTCTTTTATGTGAGGAGCCTGACATGTGTTTTGGACCAGGAGTCTCCTAAGCCTCAGGTGTGTGCCCACTGAGTCTCCAGGTCTCAACCTGCTCTACCTTACCACACTTCCTGGTGTGGTTTTACTGTCCAACAACATACCAACTAATAAACCTACTAGGCATTCTAACTGTCACGCCCAAAAGACTCCATGCCCTACCACAGAAGTACGCATGCAACCATGTTCATTGCTACTCTATTTACAATAGCAAGAGAGTGGACACAGCCTAGACATAGTCTGTCTGCTGGTGAATATAATAAAACTCTGGTGTATATATACACAACAGAACTTTTCCAGCCATAAAATGAAATTTGCAAGAAAATGAATGGAAGTAAAAATTATTCTATTAAGTAAGGTAAATAAGAGTCAGAAAGGCAAACAACATGTTCTTTCTCCTATGTGAATCCCAGCTTTTTAATTTTTTTATTCATTATTGGATGTGTGTGGGGATGTGTACAGGGTACACTCTTGAAAGTTGGTTCTCTCCTTCCACCTTTCACCTTTACATGGATGGCAGGAAACAAACTCAGAGTCTGCAAGTGCTTCTGTCCACTAGCTATCTCATTAGCCTTGGTCCTAGTTTTTGATGTGTGAATGTAAATCATGAAACTAGAAAGGGAACCACCAGAATGGGAAAAGAGGCATTGAAAAGGAAATGACAGAATCAGAAAAGGGCTGGATAGTGGTCACATGGTAAAGAGTAGAATATCAACAAAAACCATATGTAAAAATGCTGTAATGAAACCAGTCATTTTGTGTGTTTATTTGAAACATTAAATGCCTCTATTTTCATAAAAACAATAGTCAAGTTCTTTAAGATGCTGTCAGTGACTTTAAGGCACTGGCATTTCTGATGACTGCGGGCTGCTATTACAACCATTGCTCACTACTTGGGAAGCTCACGTGACCTTGAGCATCGCTTTAAACTCAGTTGCTATTGTCTAGAGTTACCAGTTTCATTATGAGTAATTAAGTATGCTTCTATAAAGTTAGTATACTCTATCCCAATAGGTACACTTTTGAAAATAAAATAATGTTGATCATTATCATGTTACTTAAGAAAGAAAATATTTAAAGAATGTTTTTAGATTTATTTTATGTGTATGAGTGTTTTGCCTGTATGTATGCATATACACCATGTACATGTACCTGGTAGAACTGGTAGGTATTTCATAAGGTGGTGAACCACCATATTGGAATCAAACATGGGTCTCTACAGGAGCAGCAAGTGCCCTTAACTGCTGAGCCGACTCTCCAGTCCCAGCTAGCCAGTGTTTTCAGTGCTCACTTTCAGCTTCTGTGCATGTTGTAGAACACCTTCAGCCCATGGGCGAGGAGGGGTCCATCCTGCGTTCTCTCTCTCTCTCTCTCTCTCTCTCTCTTGGAAATGAGGACTGGCGCTTCCCTTTCTCTTGGATTTGTTATACACTCTGCTTTGGTAATACATGGGGCATAATTTAAATTTGATGTTGCCTATATCCTTTTTTTTCTCAGTTGTGTTTTAACATCTATATGACTTAAACAGAAGTTATGGATGGAATTCAGCTATATTGGGCAAAGACATTCATATACTTTATTGAAAGTTATGCAGATGTCCAAAGTCACTGATGGTGAAATAAATGCTCAGCTTATACTAATATTGTATTTGTTATTATAAGTCATTTAAATAATATCAGTGCTAACACAGTATTAGCAACTAAATACTGTTATATCTTTTATATTGGTACAAATCATAGGGAAAATAAGATGATGGTATATATTAGGAGTCATAAAGTTTTCTATGCCCTAGTGGTTCTTTAGATACCCTAGGAAACCAAGATGAGCATAGTGGCACAGGCCTGCAACACCAGTGCTTGGAGGAGAAAAGTCCAGTTCAAGGCAAGGAAGCTGCAGTATCTAGTATGAAGCCAGCCTGGGCTGCCTGAGATCTGTTCTAAAGAAAAGAAAGAAGCTGAAGTATAAAGAAAGGCTGCTTACACAGTAACACAAACAGTGTGCTATATCCAGCAAAGTTTTAGATAGATAAAAAATTGTGTAAACTAAACTGTGGTCCCTTTTACATAGGTTTAACAGGTTAAAAAATATAGCATAAGCTAGAACACTCAACATGTATTTAAAAAGAATGTTGTGATATGAAGGTGAAGAAGAGTCATGTGTGAACATACGTAGCATAAAAATACTAAAAATTTAAATTTTCTTTGATTTTCTAAATACTGTAATGGAACTGGGGGAAGAACAAAATTCAACACTCCCCCCATCCTAAAAATCATAGACACAGATTAAAGGGTGTTGCAGTGTAAGCTAGAGCAACTAGTGTGTGCTTGCTATCTGGGGGCTGCTGCCGTGGAATCTGATTGTCCTTAGGAGAGTGGGCAGTCGCATTGGTACCCTAGTTCTTCTCCTTTTAGGGTGCTTTCTACTAGAGTCTAGCACTTTAGAAGAATATGTTCCTGGTTCTTAAGAAACTGGCCACATCAGAGCAACACACTCAGGGGCCCCAAAAATCTGTCTGCTGGATACTCTTTAGAAATATTGCTGTAGAGAGATTACAGAGAGCACAGTGAGGCACATGTAGAGGAGTGTCTGTCTTACTAACCCTGTCTGTCCTCTCTGTCCCACAGCTGGCCCTGAAGGACCCTGTGCACACAGTGTCTCTGCAGCAGTTCATCTATGAGAAGCTCAAGGCGCAGCAGGAGATCCTGGGGGAGCAAGGCTTCCAGGCCCTCATGGAAACGGTAGACACAGAAATTGTCACCCAGCTGCAGGAGTTCTTGCAAGGATTCTAAGCACATGTCATGTGGCTGCCATCCCTTCTGAAAGAAGCTAAATAACCCAACCTGCCATCCGTTTATGAGCCTGCTGAGATGAGGTCATTTGTGTATGAATATAAAGAAACCAAGACCATAAATTTTTTACTATAAAGTATAAAGAATAAGTATAAATCCCAAATATTAAAGTCAGAAAACTATTCCTCAAAAGAATTTAATTTTATATTTATGAGGGGCCCTGTGTTTACTAGAGGTGCATTTATTGAGAATAGCTGCATTGTCTCTTGTTAAGAAACTCGTTGATTACCTTTTAATCATGAGCTCTTTTAACACTTGAGAAGATGAAGGTCGATGTTTGAGATGTTTTTCTGCAACCCAAATTACTTAAATTTGGTTGCCTTATCCTAATTTTTTTAAGCTAATGAAATAAGTTTAAGAAATGAGAATGCTGTGCAAATGATAAAATTCCATTTGTGCACAGGCACCATCCTGACAGCTGCCCTCTACCTGGGTATCTCACGGGGGAGCTGTTTGCATCTGACAGAGAATCAAATGCTTTTATTTTCATTCTAGTAGTCTGATATAGGACTTGGTAAAGGCACTTTTACTTTACTCTGAGTGCATGCATTGCAAGGCGCACTGACCTGAACCTGCGGTACTGCAGTGCCAAGTGGGCGGCCACTGGTGAGGCTCGAGCCCTGGCTCCCTGCTACTGTGAAAGCCAGTAGCCCTGGGAGCACCAGGAAGAACCAGATAACTCCAAGTCCCCTTCCACTGTGACAGTCATGCTTGGCTGTGACAGGCTGCCCAGTATTTACCCATCTCAGGTTCCTCAGTGCCAGGGTGTGTCAGCCCCTCAGTGCCATGGGTGCACCTCAGAGGACCCAGCAGCAGTCCCAGGGTACTAGCACTGACATAACTAGTCTTCCTTCCTATCCCTCCGTTGCACTAAACGTGTGAGGGAGAGAACTGACGCCTTACTTTGCATTACTTGCCATTGTGAGGAACCTTTAGAGCATCTCCTAGGAAATACTCGAAAGCAAAATTGGAAATGTCTTATCTTTCTATAGAAATTTGGGTACAGTGTATAACTAGGAAAACCACTACCCCTTTGTAAGTTATGGAACCCATGATGTCTACGGATATATGATGTTTTCAGCAAAGAAAATATGGTCCAATTAAATTTTCCAAAGATACCTCACCTTTGACTTGTTGTCTGTTTTTCTTGCCACCTACCCTCTGCAACAAAAACACAAAACAGTTCATTAGAAACTGCCCAGTGGAGTATAAAGATGGTTCTTTTTACACTATGGTTGCAGTTCTCCACCCATAGATGGTACTAGTACTTCAGGTTTCAAATCTTCATTTAAAGACTGAGCATTCCTTGACAGTGATGTTTCTTTGTCATTGTGCTGGTTTGAATAGGAGTGGTCCCCATAGATTCAGGTTTGAAAGCTTTGCCATAGGCAATGGCACTGTTAGGAGGTGTGGCCTTGTTGGAGAAAGTGTGTCTCTATGGAGGAAGTTTTGAGGTCTTCTATGCTCAAGCTTCACCCAGTGTGGCATACAGTCTCCTCATGCCTGCAGATCAAGATGTAAACCTCTCAGCTCCTTCTCCAGCACCGTGTCTGCCTGCTTCCCTCCACAATGACGATAATGGACTAAACCCCTGAAACTGTAGGCTAGCGCTAATGAGATGTTCATAGGCAACTTCTCTATAGGAGTTGCTGTGGTCATGGTGTCTCTTCACAGCAGTGAAACCCAAACTAAGACGCTGCTGTTATTCAACAACAAGATGGACATGATGATATCTTCCTTTGGCTTAGTTATTTCCATTTGAAACATTCTCCCAGCCACACCACCAGAAACTCCTAACACCCAGTTCTTGGCCATAGAGAATCATCACCTTCTTATTCTTGAGTGTGTTACAGTGCACAGAAAAGGCACTGAGCAATGGCTTTGCAAGAGTTTTTAAAGCTTCCCTCAGAAGAACACGGTTTGCTTTTTAAAATCATGAATTAAAAGTTGGTTTTATAAAAAGCTCTGAAAATATTCATATATACTGTCTCTTTCTATACATGATTAAGATAGAATATAATTATTGGTTTATAAGATTCTATTCATTTACACATAGTAGCAACATTAATTTTGATGAAAGAATTTAGCTTGTCTTCCTACTTTATATAGCTTTTGAAATAGGAGTGATGGTTTCTGTTCCACTAACATTCCTTTTCAATTGCGTTACATCCTGGAGACTTTTCCCAACTCTAACCAAAGCCCATGTAGCCAACAATAACATTTTTCAAGTTTCCTTATAAATCAGTCATTTGTCCCTCTCTTCTGAATCATATTTGGTAAGGCACTTCTATAGTTTCCTCTCGAGACTTGTTCCACCTTAGTCTTTATTTCACCATTATTGCCAAGTTCCTGTTTCTGCCACAGTCTTCTAAGGCAGAGCATGGTCCCTACCTTCAGGGTGTTTTACTGTCTAGTAGGAATGTGGAGTTGCAAACATGATCAGAATAATCTTATGCAGAAGCAGCAGGGTAGAGGATGAAGATCAGACAAAAAATAAATTGGTGCTATCCTGGGCTGGCTGAGGACGGCTAAAGCCAACTCTTGCACTGCATAGCCTGTGAGGATGTTTGGACGTTACTGACATTGTACTGAAACTGGGCAGCACTCGACTGCACTCCCAGCCGTTTGAATTTAGACACCCACATCCAACACCTCACACTTCTCAGCTGTGTGAAGAATTAAAGTTCACCTCCATAGAGTGTCTGCTAAGGATTGAGTCTACTGTAGTAGAAATGTACAAGTTGATGGAGAGCTGATGAAAGTAAGACAAGAGGTATCTAATAAGGAGTGGAGTGGGTAGCAAGTTGGCTCAGTGGGGAAAGCCACCTGCTACCAAGCCTGCAGGCCCATAGTCAGTCCTGAAACCCACATGGTAGAAGGAGAGATGGACTCCAGCAAGTTGTCCTTTGGCCTCACATGCATCCTGTTGCCCCCTCCCTCCAAATAAATAAAAATACAATGACAACTATTTTTTTAATTTCCGCTAACTTTAATAATAATACACAGAAGCTTTATAAAAATTGCACAGTGAATCCCAGGACACCTTTTATTTAGATGACCAAGTGCAAATACATGTATAAACACAAAGATGTGTTGTGTGGACGTGTGTGCACATACATGCACATGGAGCTGGAAGTTGATGTTGTCTTAGGGTTTTACCGCTGTGAACAGACACCAAGGCAACTCTTATAAGGACAACATTTAATTGGGGCTGGCTCACAGGTTCAGAGGTTCCGTCCATTATCATCAAGGCAGGAGCATGGCAGCATCCAGGCAGGCGTGGTGCAGGAATAATTTGAGTTCCACCTCTTGTTCTGAAGGTAGCTAGAAGAAGACTGGCTTCCAGACCATGCCCACAGTGACACACCTAATCTAATAAGGCCACACGTCCTAATAGTGCCAGTCCCTGGGCCAAGCATATACAAACCATCACAGGTGGCTTTCAGTTGTCCACCTCATTCATTCATTCATTCATTCATTCATTCACTCATACAGGATCTCTAACTGACTGAACCAGCAAGCTCTAGGGATCTGCCTGTCTCCACACTGTTGTGCTGAGGTTTGAATGAGCAACCATGCCTGGGTTTTATATTGGTGCTGGAGTGGTTCTCATGCTTGAGTGATATTTCACCAATTGAGTCATCTCCCCAGTTCCTGGTTTTTTGTTTTTTTTTTTTTGACAGAATTTCCCTATACAGTTCAGATTGGTGTCAAACTCAATCCTGTTTCTACTCCCTAAATGCTAAATTGTAGGCATTTATTTTTGCCAAAGAATACTTAAAAGCAAATCATATCACAGCAGATGTAGCACTCCATCCTCACACTAAAGCCCATGCAAGAATGGCATCCTTCTGCATATATACCAACTAACATTAGAATATACTCAAGAACACTATATTGCCAGTGCATACTCAGCTTTTCTCAAGTTCCTGAAAGGTGTGTATATCACGCCCGTTTGTTGTTGGGTCAGAAGGTCTTCAGGGTTTATTTACATGCCATTTCACTGTTCGGTTTAAATCTAGAATAGTCTTTTATCCATGTTGGCTCTTAAGGAATTCAAGGCAGTTAGCTATGTAATGTTCTGTATTAGCTTTTATGCTTTTTTTTATAAGACATTAATAATGCTATATGCTTTGTCACATAGCATCAGAAGGCACATGTTGGGTGGTGTCCATAGATGCTACTGTGGTTAAAGAAATGAACACCAGGCCTCCTCATGTTCTTAGGTTTACACAGAGTGTCATGTTTTCACATGAC
This sequence comes from Tokudaia tokunoshimensis, assembly GCA_036184795.1. Classification (NCBI taxonomy): domain Eukaryota; kingdom Metazoa; phylum Chordata; class Mammalia; order Rodentia; family Muridae; genus Tokudaia; species Tokudaia tokunoshimensis. The sequence goes on along the minus strand of BTHU01000009.1, from coordinate 34,630,771 downwards.
AATCATAGACAGTCTCAGTGCTTTATGTTTTGCATTATAGCCATAGCCACAGTCAGTTTGGCTACTGACACAAGTTCTGCAGTTTTATTTAAACTTAGAAAAATAGCATGAGTGAGTTATGGGGAGAGGTATATTGAACTGGTGTGAGTTATACTAACCTTAACAGGGGTCTCTTAAACTCCCTGTTCTCCTGCTCTGTTGCTCTGTCTAGACTCCTGTACTGTGCTTCCCATCCTGTGGGTCTTGACTCCTTTGAGGCTCGAATATCAGATATTTACAATTCATAACAATAGCAAGATTACAATTAATAAGTAGCAATGAAACAATTTTATGATTCTTAACAGCAAAAGAACAATGAAATAATTTTATGGTGGTGGTCACCGTAACATGATGAGCTGTATTTAAGGGTCACAGCATTAGGAAGATTGAGAACCACTGCTCTAGAGAATGATTGTCTGCACTGTAGCCATACTTGCAGTTTCAAATAAGTGAATTAAACATATAGCAAACAAAAGTAATGGAACATATAGCAAATAGCAGATAGATGACATCACCATACTTGGTCATTACAACATCCAGGAGGAACAACAGGAGCAGCCCAGTTGAAGGAGCAACGTCATATCAAATAGAGTGCTTAGAACCCGGCAGGAATGACTGGGGAAGCCGCCTCTCTAGAGTCATGCTGGAGCTCCTGATTGAGAGGTTTTACTGAGAAGCAGAGTGGTATCCACAGATGAGCTTCTCAGCTTCTGGTCCCACCCCCCACCCCCCAGCCTTTTTGCTGTTCTCAGGGGCACAGTTTTTAATACCATTGGCCAAGTTTTCTGTTCTCTTTCCTCCTTTATCCCAAGGTGTGGCCAGGCTGCCCCACAGTAAGGAGTCTTAGAAAATGTTTGAGACAAACATACTTAAGCCAGAGACAAGGTGGCCCACCTTGTTCTCAATCTGCTCTCAACTAGCACAAACAGCATATAACTGTTTTACCATAGCAATTTTTTGTTGTTGTTGTTGTTAGCTTTGGGCAAAGATCTCAGGGAGCTCAGGTTGACCTAATGCTCTATATCAGTGGTTCTCAACCTTCTGAATGCCTTTGATCCCCTTCCTCGTACTGTGGTGACCCTCAATCACAAAATTACTCCGTTGCTACTTCATAGTTGTAATTTTGCTACTGTTGTGCATTGAAATGTAAATATCTGATATGCATGATATCTGCTGCACGACCCACAGGATGAGAACCACTGCTGTATATCAACAAGGATGCTTCCCCTTAGTACTGGGATTATAAATATAGATACCACACACCTTGTGCTGCTGCTGCTGCTGCTGTTGGGAAGATGTTCTGATACAATATAACCAGAACTCAGTACACTACTGGAAATGAAGGCAAATATGGGAACAGGACCGAGGGTGGGGGGGGGGGGTGAAAGGTGATGAGTCACGTGACAATTCCCTGGCACTTGAACTCCAGAGACCAGCATCAGGGTACAGATCTGAGTTTTTTGCATAGCATATAAGCTTATATACAGTGAGCCAATTCCAAGCCCCTACATTCTCAACCAATCGTATCTTGTCATGCTGTCACTGTGGCCCAATGAAAGCCCTGCCTGATGAGGTAACTCAGAAGGGGCGGGGCATGGCCTCTACCCTGGCCTCGATTCCAAGTTTTGTTCTCACTGGTTTGCCAGAGCGGTCTTGGATCTAATACTGTGTTCCACCGACCAGGACTTTGAGGAGTCTTGAGAGCCTAACTCTCCAGCCCACATTTTCCTTCATAAGGTTGATTCCACATCCCCTACAGTCAACTGCTGGCCTCTCTTTCCAAACACCCTTATAAGTATTTATGGTGACACCTTTATGGGCGTCTGAGTGAGCATCCTGTTGGGTTGTGTTTAGAAGGCAGGAGCCCACCAGGCCCAGAGCACTCAGTCTTTTGTCTGCAGTAGAGAAACTGAATTCCCAGCTGGCGACACAATGAGAAAGTAGTCATTTCTTCAACTAAAACTGTGAGCCTGGTGTCTTAGCGTGGTGACAGCTGCTGAAAAAGCAGTTATCTTTTGGGTTGGGGGTGTAGCCTAGTGGTAGAATGCTTGCGTCACATGTGCAGATCATGGGTCAAGCCCCAGGACCACAAAATAAGAAATAGTTACCTTTTACCTGGTAAGAAGAAAGTGCACTCTGTTCTAACCATCTCCCCAGGCCAGAGCTCTGGGTGCCCTTAGGATGGTTCGCCCCTGCTGCCCCTAGCCACAGAGATTGGGCTCTGGCTACTCTTTTCACTCACCTGAAGCCAAGTTTCTGTTTCACTTTTGTAGGACTGAGGGGCAACTTGGTCTACAGCTCTTGGACAAAATTCAAAACTGAGAACCACTGCTCACATTTTCTCTTGAAATCGTTCCTACCCTAGGAAGGGATGTTGCTCATTAGCCGACGAACTGACACAAACAAGAAACTTTGGCTCTTTGCTCCAGCTGATGCCCGCATCCTGCATCCAACCCATCTGAGCTTGTCTGTTTTTGTTGTTGTTGTTTGGTTTTTTTTGTTTTTTTTTTTAAAGCCAGATATGCTTGGAAGCAGTGTCTAATCCAGAAAGGAATATATTGACATCTGGTCATCGAACCCCTTTTTCCTTTAAAGTAAAGCATTGATTTTTATGCCATTTAATTTCCCAGTGGGGCAAAAATGGAATTGAAAGAAATAAGCGCCCGAGTGGCTTCGAGTGCAGGGAGGCTTAAAGCATTTCCATCTCTCTGCCACTAGGCAGGTGATTTTAAAGCAGAAAATAAACCTTTGGGCTAGAACTGCCGTGGGGAGTTTTTATTGCAAGGTTTAGGGCAGGAAAAGGGGGGGGGAGGCTGGGCGGGGGAGCTACAAGGGAACCATTAGGGGTTTTTCTCTATAGCTTTCCCTGAAGTCAGCTCCGCTGTCCATTTCGGGGGGGGGGCAGGTCATTTCCACGGGGGGGCTCCCAGCCTCATTGTGGTTTTCTTTTTTAATGAATGCTAGATTATGCTTAAGCAATAATCTAGAAGAACAAAACTTTTGATTGACAGGGAAATTTTAGCTCAGGGAAGTGTCCGCTGAGCCCAGAAAGGTATTGACGGCTAGTCGCGGAAGGAATGCCTATTGACAGATCTGGAGGCAATCACAAACTAATCATGAGCTCTGTTTAGTCAAGGAAGCCGTGCGCCTTATTTCTTCTTCAGATTGAAAAGCACGTGTCTTGCGATGTCTCTGGCAGTGGAATCAATACCATGAAATGGCCTTTTGTTTTTCCCTCAGCCTTTGTGTTCTTTACTTACTGCGGGATGCTGTGGGTGGGACGCCGTGGGCGGGACGCCGTGGGCAGGATGCTTTGGGCGATACTGAGCCCGTGAACACACTCGATAGTCTAGGAAAAGATGCTACAAGTTGTGTGCACTTTGGGTAGATAGAAAAACCCAAATTTACTGTGATAGACTTGGGATTGATTATTTTAAAGTCTATTTTTTTTGAGACCTAGGCTGCCCTCAAACTTGTTTGTAGCCAAGGACATGCTTGAGTCTACCACCCAAGAGCTGGAATTATAGGTGTTTATCACCATACCAGGTTTATGTGTGCTGGGGATGAATCCAGGGGTTTGTGTAGCTAGGCAACCGCCAGCTCTGCTCTATCCCCACGCCGTTACTTTTGGTTTGAGTAATAACTAAACAGGAAGGAGAGCTGAGAGAGGTCGGTTAATTTACACATCCCACTTCACAGCTGAAGAAACTGAGAAAGTGGTGAACCTGTGCCCTGGGTCCCTGGCATCTACTTTAACAAGGGGCTGTTTTTCTGTTTACTATTAAAAATCGTTAACTCTTGCCTAAATTTACAGTATACATTTTAGCAGGTGGTTGTGGTGCACACTTTTAATCCCAGCACTCGGGAGAGAAAGAGGCAGGCAGATCTCATGACTTTGAGGGCCACCTCATGTACTAAAGCAAGTTCCAGGACAGCCAGGGCTATACAAAGAAACACTGTCTCAAACAAACAAATAACAAAATAAACAAATAAATAACAAACAAATAAAACAACTAATAATTTTTTTAAAATATATATTTTTAATTATTTTGTCCCTTTATTTGTTCTTTCTCTGAAGTCCATCATTTATGTAAACCCAAATAGTTTCTTCCCAAGTTAAAATGTTTATATTTTATTTGAGATGCCAAGAACATGGATCACTTTGAAATTATCTTTTTTTGATTGAGAATTTCATACATGAACATTATATATTTGGCCAAGTCTGCCTGCCCTCATTCCCTCCTTCCACTTCCTCCCCCATTCCCACCCCCAGAATTTCCTCCCAACTTCATGTTTTCTCTCCTCTTCCTTCTCCTCCTTCACTCCTTCTCAAACCTGTGGAATCCACTTAGTGCTACCATACGTGCGTGAGTGCATTGCCATATATAGTCATATTCTAGCCCCTCAGGGGTCGCATCTCTGAAGAAAACTGACTGTCTCTCTCCTGGAGGCTTCCCAGCAGCCCTCTAATTGGCAAAAGCTCTTCAGCTAGGGGAAGAAATTCCAGCTTCCATACAGTGATGACGTTTTTCTGGCTTGATCTCATGCAGCTGTCACAACCACTGAGAGGTCGGTCATGTGTGCAACTTTCCTATTGTATCCAGAAAATAATGTGTCACTGTAACTTACTGGCTATGGCTCTGTGATGATTTGTGTGTGCTTGGCCCAGGGAGTGGCACTATTAGGAGGTGTGGCCTTGTTGGAGTAGGTGTGTCACTGTGGGTGTGGGCTTAAGACCCTCATTCTAGCTGCCTGGAAGTCAGTCTTCCACTAGCAGCCTTCAGATGAAGGTGTAGAACTCTCAGCTCTGCCTGCACCATGCCTGCCTGGATGCTGCCCTGCTCCCACGTTGATGATGAACTGAACCTCTGAACCTGTAAGCCAGCCCAATTAAATGTTGTCCATTATAAGACTTGCCTTGGTCATGGTGTCTGTTCACAGCAGTAAAACCCTAACTAAGACAGGCTCTTACACTCTTTCTGGCCCCCTTCCTCAATGATCCCTGAGCCTTGGGAAGACAGAACATGATATAATCGTCCTGTTTAGGACTTGAGCATTTCTCAAACCCCTATTCTCTGCATATTGGTCAGTTGTGGGTCTCTGTGTCAATTGTTGTCTACTGCAAGCAGATGCTTCTCTGATGAGGACTGAAAGATGTGCTTATCTTTAGGTATAAATATAAGTTCGTAGGAGTAAGTTAACTTCTATGTCCATTTAACAGAATAGGAGAAATGTGTACTCCTTTGGCACCTCTGCCTTACCTGACCTCAGTTTCTTGGCCTTGTTAATAAAGCCAGACACAAGTTCTGTCTTGTGTAGAAGTCCATAACTCCAATCAGAAAATAGCTTGTTACTCCTGTAATGTTTGTGCCACTATTGTTTCAGGGGTAAAAAGCAAGTGTGTGTGTGTGTGTGTGTGGTGTGTGTGTGGTGTATGTGTGTGGTATGTGTGTTTGTGTGTGGTGCGTGTATGTGTGTGTGTGTGTGTGAGAGAGAGAGAGAGGGGGGGGAGAGAGAGAGAGAGATGTGTATGCTAGTTGACTGTGTACTGAGAGGACAAATTTATGGAGTCTGCCTTCCACCTCTCCTCATGTGGGTTCTGAGGATCTCAGGTTGCCTGGCTCTCATAACAAGTGCCTCTCCCCACTGAGCCATCTCAGCAGGCCTGATTCTAACCATTACCTACTTCATTTTAACATTTCTGGGAGTCAGGTTCACTGACAATGAATCTCTTCTGTGTTTGTTTGCCAGAGAAAGTTTAGTGTTTTACATTTAAAAAAAAAAGAGGATCTGGAGTTATTTTTGTTGCGTATGGAATTAATCTAGGTTTTTCTTCTTCTGTGACTTTAAATATTTTGTTCTACTTCTGTCTAGTATTGTTTGCATGCATCTGATGAAAAATCCGCTATGACCATCACCCTTACTTCTCTGAAGTCAAATTTCCCATCTTCTTTAAGGCCTTTCTCTTTGTAGGTTATCATAGCTCAGAGATGATATGCCTGGCATATTCTTTTCTTTTGATTTTAAGTTTGCTACCTAGCTTTTGTTTTATGGTATTGCTATTAAATTACCTAACTTGATGGTCTGACGACATTGCAGTTACATCTTGAATGTGATCTAGTTTTTGCAACTGGACTCTTAACAGTCTAAACTTTATTTCAGATTTTCAATTAGTAATGCAATTTTGTATGATAGCTGTCTTGTTCACTCCTTGTTTAATGTATGAGTGTTCTTTTGTTCTTAGAGTATTCTTAGAGTATACCCTGCAATTTTTATTTCATTTCATTCATTTGTTTTGTTTTTGTTTGTTTAGTTGATTAGGCTTATTTGTTTGTTTGTTTGTGCTATTTTAATGTTTTCCCCCTTTTAAATGAAATTTGTTCCTTGGCAGTTTCACACATGTACGTAATGCATACTGACCACTGTTATCCCCAAATCTATTCCATCTATTACTTCTGTCTACCTCCTCTCATCTATTACTTCTGTCTACCTCTTCCCCTCCCTACAATCTTTGTCACATGTATGTCTTTTTATTTTGTTTGTGACTCACTGAGTTTAACCATGGGCATAGGTTTGCAGGAGGTTTCTTTGTTTGTTTGCTTGTTTATACAATCTTTGCTGTGTATCTCAGGCTGGCTTGGCCTCCGTTCAGGTCCTCCTGCCCCAGCCTCTTGACTACTCTCCTCAAACAAAGGAAGCATGGAGACTTTATTTAGGGAGTTTATACACATTTATATGTGAGAATACATGTAAGCGTGGGCATACCTTTGAATGTGTCCGGTCAAAGGTCATAGATCACATGTTCAAAATGGAGAAGGGGGCTAGAGAAATGGCTCAGCAATTAAACAATACTGGCTGCTTTTTAGGAGGATCTAGGTTCTGTTCCCAGTACTCGCGCGGGGCAAACAACTACCTGTAACTCCAGTAGCCCGGGATCTGATGCCCTCTTCTGGCCTCTGTAAGTACTGCATGCCCATGGTGCACAGACATTCATGCAGGCAAAACACTCACAAATATTTAGTTAAAAAAGAAAGAAGGGAGGGAGGATGAGAGGAGAGAGAGGGAAGGGGGAAAGACAAACATACAGAGACAGACACACAGAGAGAATCACTGGGAATAGAAAGGAATGCTTGCAGCATATATACTAAAATTGGAACAATGTATAGAGAAAATTAGCATGACCCCTGTGAAAGGACGTCACGCAAATTTGTGAAGCAGTCTATATATTTTAAAAAGGAAAAATGATGCATATGTGAGCATGCTTGGCTCAAGGTCAAAAGGGGCAGCTATTGGGTAGGAAGCTTCTGGGCATGCTAGGTTCAGCATTGCAGTGAGTCAGGTTTCCTTTGGTTGCCTACCATGTTAGGTAGCACAGTAATCAATCCATGTTAGGGAGCTAGTTAGCTATCAGCAGGATGAGAAGACATTAGTCTGGAGCCTTCCCTTTAGACAGCAGCTCATCAAACGAAGAACAGGAGCAGCAGGACCCTAATTATTGCTCTGAGGAACATGAGTCTCAGCTCTGGCTCTGGGAAAAGACAAGATATTAATTGATAACTATCAAACCTGGTTCCAGGACTGCAAATCCTTGTGAGATTGATGTAGAGGAAAAGGATTTTTAATATAGAATGAGAACATACCTTTTTCCCTCCTGCAAGAGTCAATCCAAATGGGCCCATCAATGATCTGAACAGGAAGAAGTGTCTCAGGAAAGCTATCTGTCCTGGAAGCTAAATAAAATAAAATAAAATAAAATAAAATAAAATAAAAAAATAGTATAATGTCTGCCTAAAATGTAGATCAGGCTAAAGGCCATGATCCATGGTCCTTGAGAGAGTGTCAGGTTACTCTGTAATAAATTCTATCCATTTTCTCCCCTGTTCTCTGTGTTTCATTAGAATGTATTCGATGAGGATTGCAGGAACCTAGGAGCTAAGAAGAGGTGGAAGGACCTCATTGCTAAGGGTTACTTGGTGACCTTGGCTCTCCTTTCAGAAATTCTCCAAAGAATTTTAGCTGCAAAGTTAAGAACAACTCTAAAAGTGCATCAACTGTCTAACGGGTGGCATCATTTTCCCACTTGAGTGGAAGAGCTGTCTTCTGTTGCCTCACATACTAGGCAATGGTTATACTGGATATAGGGACTGAGATATGTTTGTGGGAACAAGACCAAGAATGGGTATGTGTGTGTGTGTGACAGAGAGAGGGAGAGGGAGAGGGGAGGGGAGGGAGAGGGAGAGGGAGAGGGAGAGGGAGAGGGAGAGGGAGAGGGGGAGGGAGAGGGAGGAGAGGGAACAGAGTGTGAGGAATCCAGGGAATCATGCTCCAGAGACCAGCACCATGGTGCAGATCTGAGTTTATTGCACAGCGCATAAACTTATATATAGTGTTTGAGCCAATCCCAAGCCCCTAAATTCTCAGCCAATCATGTCTCACCACACCATCACTGTGCCCCAATGAAAGCCCTGCCTGATGAAGTAACTCAGAAGGGGGAGCAGGTTGTATCATCCCGTTAGGACTTCTGTGAAGATTGGAGAAGCAGCCGCGCCTCTGGCCTCAGTTCCTTTTTGCTGTTTCACCGGTGTGCTGGAAGCCATCTTAGATCTAATGCCATGGTCGAGGAGTTGCAGGAGCCTATGGCGCCACACTCTCCGTCCCACTCTTTCCTTCTCAAGGGACCTCCGCACCCCCCATATATGCTAGCACATAGTGTGAGGATTTGTGTTAATCTGGCTAGATTAATTAATTGAGCTGTATTATTTGTCGCAGCCAGGGCCAGAGGGTTTGGATTCCTTCTGTGTTCTGATTTTGTTTCCCCTCTTGACTGTGGACTTCCTTAAGTCACGCCCACGGAGAGACCCTGTTTCCTGCAGTCCTTTCCACTATGGAACCCTATTGGTGTGGTGGTGGCAAAGCCTAGGGAATGAATGCAGTTCTCATTATCTTATGATTAAAGCTCAAGATTCTTAGTAGACAGAGTCTATGGCCTGTGTTCTTCATCTGTGTTTCTTCTTGGCCAACTTTCCTGCCCCCCAACATGAGACAAGAGGGAAGAAGGGGCTGGCATCAGGTGGGCTTAATGCTACCCCAAAGCTCAGGAAAGCCACTTGAGAAACCTGTGGGCACATCCACACAGAGTACTCTACGATCTCACTGACATAGCTGGGAAGACTTCCTCTCTAATGCTTACTAGAAATAATTGCTAGGGTTTTCAATGTGAGGCTGTCGAAAGCAAGAGACTTGCTTAAGACCAAGATTGTGGTCCTTAAATTAACCCAGAATCTCGGAATACCCGAGACACAATTCACATATCAATAGATTTCCAAGAAGATGGAAGGAGAGACCCCTGGTCCTGGAAAGACTGGATGTAGGGGAATACCAGGACAGAGAAGCGAGAGGGGGTTGACTGGGGAACAGGGGGAGGGAAGGGGGCTTATGGGACTTTCGGGGAGGGAGGAAACGGGAAAGGGGAAATCATTTGGAATGTAAATAAAAAAAATATAGAAAATAAAAAAAAAGGAAAAAAAAGAGTCAAAATGCTCATGGGGAAAAAAAAGTGACCTAGAGGTAGGGCTCCAGCATTTCTTTTCCTTGTAAGTGATTTTGCTTGTGACCCTAAACCTTACCATCTCCTGTTGCAGGGAGACAATCTGCTAAGCAAACATGCTTCTCATTTGCCCAGCATTTTCTGGATGGGGTAAGAAGTATGACTTTGGAGCTCCTAGCCTATTTTGGAACTGAAGCAAGTGTCTCTGTGTGGTCTTCCATCATATAAATAGCCTAACATGAATATTAATATAGAAAAATAATTCAAAACTGTCAGCTTCTCACATATTTTGGAAATAGTGTAATAGAGGAAAGCATCCAAGGCTCTGTTTGCTTTGTAGCAGGACTTTTTCTTATAATAAAAGATGGTGTGATAGTGGTAAGTGGTTTGTGAATATAATGAGTGCAAGTTGCCTTTTGCTTTTGTACATGAAGACAGTCAGCTAGTGCTTTACCGTATTTCTTTCATTTTTCTTCACCATGTGTTAAGCATGAGCCTGACTCATATTAGTGCCTGTTATTAATGTGTGGTTCTTTCATTAACTGAACGTTACAATTAACTGTTCCCTGAGCCACTTAAGTATGCTTCAGAAATGTTTGGCATTCACATAAAAAATTAATCACAAAGACGTGTCATATTTATTAATTATCTATTTGGATATTTCACCATAATAACCATTCTATTCATGTATTTTTGTATTCATATGTACTGGTTGGTTTGGTGTGTCAACTTGACACAAGCTGGAGTTATTACAGAAAAAGGAGCCTCCCTTGAGGAAATGCCTCCATGAGATCTAGTTGTAAGGCATTTTCTCAATTACTGATCAAGGGTGGAAGGACCCATTGTGGGTGATGCCATCCCTGGGCTGGTAGTCCTGGGTGCTATAAGAAAACAAGCTGAGCAGAGGAAGCAAGCCAGTAAGGAACATCCCTCCATGGCCTCTGCATCAGCTCCTGCTTCCTGACCTGCTTGAGTTCCAGTCCTGACTTCCTTTGGTGATGAACAGCATGTGGAAGTATAAGTTGAATAAACCCTTTCTTCCCAACTTGCTTCTTGGTCATGATGTTTTATGCAGGAATAGAGACCCTGACTAAGACATCACATATTTTGTACATACAAAATTCAGTTATTTGAGTTATCAGAAAAAGAATTATTAGGTAAAATGTTGTTAGTGCTAAGAATATATTAGTATTCTTATACTTTTGATACAGATTAACTACTTAGTTTGAGTAATATAACTTTTTTTATAGATACCCCAAGTTTGTTTCAAGCTAGCAAACCTCCTGTCTTTAGTCTCCCAATTTCTGAAATTATATCAAGAGTGAGCATGCCCTATGTTGTGGACAGGGAGGAAATAAGAGAGCTTAGACGCAGGGATTTCTACTTTTTCTTTCCTCTTCTCTATCCTTCCTCTTAGGTAAAGGAAAGGGGGTGGAAGAGAAAAGGGGGATATAATAATATTATAGAAATTAGAGGAATAGACAAATAGGAATAGGTCATCAAATCTACTCTTAAACAAAACATTGTATAGTCATATCTTACATTGGTAAAAATCTTTATAATGCAAATTGAAGTTATAATTTTACATTGGTACAGAATTTGTAGATTGATGCAGATTTAAGGTCTTCATTGATGTGAATTTCTTATATTGATACAAAATTTGAAATTAATATTGTTACACTTTGGTAGGCATTGTGCCTATGCAACTCATCTGAGAATACAAGGTTTAGACCCAGTCCTTCTAATAACTGCCATTACAAACTGTTTAGGATGATTAAGTAACACAAGTTAAAGGCTAGATAGTAAATTCATGGTTGTATTAGATTCTGTTTTAATTATAATACATTGTTTTTAATTTACTCAAATAGAAATGACTAAAAATTGCTGAGGTTTAACAACTCAGATTTACTTTACATAGCTAGATAGTCTTCAAAAGCATCAGAAGTTCACAGAATACCACATTTAATAAGGCCACTTCCTTATTAAAGATCCTTTGACTAGAGACATGTCTGCTCCTGACAGTACCCTATTCTTGGTTCAAAGAAGAAATTGAACATCAGTGGAGTTGCTCCAGTTGTGACAAGATAGCCACTGGGCAAGAATTGCCTTAATTCATCTGCAGACAAAAATGCTGTCCGGGAAAAAGACACATTATACAGAATAGTTGACTGATAGCTCTGCCAAGACAGAGTAAACAGTCCTTCATAATCTTGCTTTACAAAAGTCTTCCAGATGATCCTGGGCCAGAAGGCTAATGATGTGCTGACATTTTGAGGAATGAGTAACTGTCCAGGTAGTCAGCCATCTCTACAAATTGGTTATGTTATAGAAGCCATGTTTTGTGCTTCCTATTTCAGGTAATATTTAAGTTGTTCTCGGATTCTGATGGGGTTGAAGACTAGTTATAGTCTCGTAGTCAACTCAAGTTGTTTAGCATTGAGAGAGATGATATAGATTTGAGAGAATGGTTTTCAGATGGTAATACAAGCTAAAACCAGAACATGATTCAGGTATAGAATTGTAAGCTTAAGTTAGGATAGATGGTAGAGTGCTTTATCTAAATTGACAAATATGGTGGACTGGGTGTTAAGTGTATCTTACTTATACTTTATATTTTGCATAATTGTAATGGTTGTGCTCAATTTATATCTGGGATAAAAGAGCCTTTTAATTGGACAAAAAGGGGAAAATGTTGTGAGTTGCCCTGGTGCTGTTTGTATTCTGATGCTTCCTCAAGAGGAGTGGATCTCATACTCAGGTGATTTCATGTGAACCTTCTCCTAATTTTAACTGGTCAAATAAAGGCTGGAGCTTGTGGTTGGGCAGTGGAAAGGAAAGGTGGGACTGAAGGTTTTAGAGAGTGGGGGGAGGAGTAGAGAACAACAGAGGAAGAAGAGGTGGAAGGAAGATGGGGCAGAACCACGTGGCCTAGAAAATCCACAAGTAGCAAGGGATCTCATAGCTGGGGAATAGATTAGTGTAGTGGTGGATCTGCTCAATCTAGACATAGAGCTTATAAATATAATAACTGAGTTGTGTGTCTTTGCACAGGCTTATTGGAGTTGGAAGTTTACTACAACAATCCTGGTAGGTTTTTTTTTTTTTGATGGAGGAAGCTTAGTAACTATGAAAACCAGGTGTTCCACAGGATTCTTCTCCTCTCAGCCTCAGTTTCCACTGTGGTTGGACCCCCGTCCTTACCTTTCACGTAACACAGATTATTTTGTGGCATTTGTGTATTAATATGCTGAAATTCCATGGAGATAGTAAGAGGAGTTGGAGCTGGTGAGAGATGATTTGATCATAGGAGCAGGGTTTTTGCACATGAAAGCAGTGCCCCCCCCAAGAGTTCCTAAGAACTACCATGTTCCTTCTACCCATGTGGTTACCAATAGAAGCAAGAAGGAACATCAGACATTGAATCTGCTGAGGCCTACTGTTAGGCTTCTCAGCCTCCAGAACTCTGAGAAGAGTCGATTATAAGCCACCTAGATTCTAGTGGTCTCCTAGATGTAGATATTTTTATTATGGGAGCTGAAAGGACTAGAGTGTGGCATGAGTCCACTTACTCCCAGCTCACTGAATTTAACATTCTACTCCTGTTTCAGCATTCTTGTGGACAAAATGAGAATAATAGCTTCCTTTGCAAGTGATTCTAAGAATTAAAACCTCATTCATTCAACTTTCATTAAACCAGTGTTTTGTGTTCCTGAGTGTCTATGCATGACAGGTCTTAGGCTGAGGGTCAGGATACAATGAGAGACAAAGGCAAGAGAATCTGCTTTGCTTTGAACTTGGTGTGTTGGGAAGGACACTCATCAAGCCTGCCAAGACATGTAGAGTGGAATGATGACCTGACCTCTGAGAGATGCTGTGGGCACATCGACCTCACAGAGGCGGAGCTGACAGGCTGATGTGTGGATGCGATTAGTGGGGGAAAGTGGTGAAAAGGTCACATGAGGCTAAGACGCTAAAGGTTTAGTCAGAAGGAGCAGCATGTGAAATACATAAGAAAGCTCAGGGCAGGATGAGGGTGGTGAGCATGGTGAAGCCACGAGGACTCATAGGGCTAGGACAGCAAGTACGATGGGAAGCTTGGTGACCGACTTGCCACCTTGGAGACTTGCTGGCCAAGACAAGCCTGTGTTGGTACTCTAAGAGACTCGGAAGGCAGAGGGAGAATACAAGAATAGCAAAGACATATCCACTGCATAGTCTGAGTCCTGACTGGTGTGTGGTAGCTGAGGGGTGGGAGTAAGATGAGGGGTGAATACGGGACCAGTTTCGAAGCTACTGTAAGCCCAAGGTTGAAATGACCCATTCGGAAGAAATGAGTAATTTGGGATATTTGAGAGATGCTGTCAGTAGAAGTTGGCAAATATGAGTGCAGAATAGGGTCCGTCTCCCTTGTTCATGAACTTGTCTAGAAGTATTGAGCTGCGCAGCCGCAACCACAGAGGCTGGGCTTGGGTAGATAGATGCTGCTGTTGAAAGCGAGAAGAAACTGGGACTTGGGGCCAGGTAAGGGAGAAAGGATTCTCAGCTGCAAAGTGAGGACAGGGAACATGGTGGAACACGTGCAGGGCTTGAAGGTTCTAGCAAAGGTAGAGCAATGGTATAAGGACAGTCGATGAGCAGTTGCTAGGTAGGAGAGAGGGAGAGCCCATGTCTGCTTCCCTAAGTGGAGGTCAGTTGGCATGTCTCAGTTGGCAAAAGGGGCAGGGTGTCATGTCACTGCAGAGGAAGAGTTCTTGTAATACTGTTCTTCCTTCCCTCCCCCTTCACAGAAGGTTATTACTTCCCTCTCCCCAATCCTCTGTTACCGACAAAAGGAAAATGGCTTTGCTATTCTGTTTTACAAAAAAGAAGGAATAACCTGGAGAACAGATATGTAATGTGCCTTACAGGGTGGGAGGCCCACAAGAGATATCCCACATCTAATTCTCAAAGGAGCACCCAAGGCTGGTGTTCAGCACTGGACTCTCCTGGTTCCTTGCCATTCGTGCCCCATAGGTTGGGTTGAAACTTAAAAGGAAGGTTTTAGCAAAGGATCTTCAAGGTAGTTTATCACTTTGTAATGAAAAACATTTATTCTCTGAGACTGTGGGTCCAACAGGTTAGCCACATTCTGGTCCTTGTTGAATCTGTATTTATCCACTGTTCAGGGAATACTACATCTACTTTGCAAAGTTAGAAAGTAATCACACCCAGAAATACAGAGTATCCATTTGCTAAGGCTATGTAACAAAGCACTACATACTAAATGGTTTAAAGTCACAGAATTTTCCAGATGGTAGCTCAGTCTGCAACCCCAGCAATTAGAAGAGGGCTGAGGCAGGAAGACTACTCACTGTAAATTGGAAGCCAGTCTGGGCTAGTGTGAGTTCAAGGTCAGCTTTGACAACAGAGATTGCCTCAAAACCACCAACCGACCAAACAAGAACATTAACTACACCTCTCCACAAGAAAATCCCTCCTCCACAAACCATTCTCTTGTGGTTCTGTTAGCTGGGTACAGGACTGCTTGTCTGGAAGCCACAGACCCTCTGCCTCTCTGACCCTCTGGGGTCTGCTCCAACTCCCTGGCATCCCCTTGCCTAGTAGATGTGACATCACACAAATGGCAACCTCCCTTGTCACAAGCATTGGTTTCTTTCTCCCACTTTCTCCCCTTTTTATTAGGACAGTAGTTACATTAGATTAAGAGCATACCTTTTACCAGTATGACCTATCTTAATTACATCTAAAAAAAGCCTAGTTCTGGATAAGGTCACAGTCCTAAGTACTAGAGTTCAGCAATATTTATTCATTTCTGAATGTGTGGAATGGGGCCAGCACAATCGGTTCTGGATTTACTGATGAAGATATATCTGAACACTAGGAACCCCAATACTGTGGGTTGTAAATGCTGGTTCCACACTAAAGTCTAGTTCAGGAAGTCTGGGGTGAATGTTGTTCCTATGTATAGGCTAAAACCGCAGGGTGGGCACGCACCAGTATGGCATCAGGGATCTGAGCGATCAGCGGACACAGCACCCAGTGGCCATTAGTCTTCCTTCCAGCAAGGAAGTTTCAGTGTTTGAGACTCACTTATTCCACTTGTATATAGATCCTGGAAAATGTAATTGTTCTCCAGTTCATAGTGATGTCCTTGATGTCTCTTTGGTGTTTT
The DNA here is from genome assembly GCA_036184795.1 of Tokudaia tokunoshimensis. Classification (NCBI taxonomy): domain Eukaryota; kingdom Metazoa; phylum Chordata; class Mammalia; order Rodentia; family Muridae; genus Tokudaia; species Tokudaia tokunoshimensis. The sequence continues at coordinate 34,615,013 of BTHU01000009.1, read as the reverse complement.
CAGCATGTTGCATAGTGATTGGGAATTCCGTGGTTGGGTATCATCAGAAGCTGCTGCAGTTGCCCAGAAGGAGTGGATTTTGCCAAGTCAGAGGAGAATGCAGACTCAATTGCAGTGGGCCAAATGCACATCAACGCCATGAACTCAATTGATAATAACGGGATTCTGACTGCTTCAGACACCAGACCCAACTTTCATTCCCTTCCTGGTCTGCCCTCCGGAACAACCTTGATTTCAACAATTTTTGGAGTTGTGTACCAGGAGGAACATGAACTGTGGAACAAACATGTATGAGTTTGATTCCAGGCCCCAAATCTTAGTTTCCTTTTTGTGGTCGGCTAACATAGGGGGCCCCCAAAGATGTCGCTGCATTAATTCTTATCTTCTCATGTAGGCCCTTAAAAACACAGAAAATGTCCCCAGGGTGGTAAGACAAGAGGAGGGACCAAGTGTCAGAGCAATGTGTTGCTGGCTTTGAATATAAAGAGGAAGGAGCCACCTGCCAAGGAGTGCTGGGGCCTGAGAAGTCAGAAAGGCAGGACGATGGTTTTTATCTCAGAACCCCAGAAGGAACTCAGCCTTGCCTACACTTGTTCTTAGAACTTCTCAGCTGCAGGATCACAGACTCATTTTAAAATAAATTTATGAGGTTCTTCCTTAACACAGTACGTAAAGTGTCAGTCTCAAAAAAACGAATTGGTGGGTCTGGAGAGATGGTTCCGTGGTTAAGAGCACTTGCTGTTTGTGTAGAGTCCCTGGGTTCAGTGTCGAACACCTGTGCTCTCTTCTGATTTCATGAGCACCAGGTACACATGAGGTATATGTACACATGTGCAGGGAAAGCATTAATACAAAAGATAAATAAATCTAGAAAATTTTTAAAAACAGAAATTAGTATATAAGATTCAGGTCAGGATTATAAAAATTTTAATTAATGCATTCACCTCTAAAGAGAGCTGTCAGTCTATTATAAACAGTAACAAGTACCATGTTTTTAAAGACACAAATGAATAGACAGCAGAGAACAGAATAGAGAGGTTCTCGCCAGCTCTTCATTGCGAACTGCCCATCCTGGCTTCCTCGAGTACTGTTGTTTAGCCTCTTCCGTCAAGCGATCCACCTCCTGGCTTCACTTAGAAGCCATTCCTAGACTCTTCTATAACAGCTTCCTGCTGTTTTCTCTCTAACAGGAATTGCTTCAACTACTCCTTGCAATTATCTGAAGACAGACAAGAGCTTTTGGAAAGCTCTGAACTCCCAGAGTAGAACACGCTTTCCCCACATAGAACTCAGCAGTTCTACTCAGGGCAATCCAGCCTTCCTATCAGGTGGCCATGATCTTGAGCACAGCTACAATCCAAGCATCAAAGCTTAGCCACTGCTCCTTGGGTGCCCAGAGCAGGAGACACAGGGGTGCACGCTCCAGGAAGTCTATAGATGGTGCCTAGAGTCCGACTCCAGCCCAGGAGCTGAGTACAGCCAGATGGGTAAGAGTTAGGAATATGGGCTGATATGATGAGGGCCGGAAGGGACAAAGACAGATATGACATTCTGAATGGTTACTACAAAAACAATTGAGATGTTGATGGCTCTTGCTAATGAGGCAGCAAGGATGTGGTGCTGATGCGGGTACCTTGGCTACTCACTATGTGCTGAGCCCGACTTCCACATATTATCAGAGACCAAGGAAGCCTAAAGAAAACCCACAATCATAGTCATCCAAGGGTGGCAGCCCTGCATACCCACTTCAAGGGCTGGTCACAGAGGATGGGTTCTCAAGTGGCCGTAGCTCACTGGATTCTTTCTCTCCTCCTATTTGTAGTTCTTAGTGAAGAAGCGACATCCTGAGCTAGGGAGAGCATCTGCAACATCCTGGCTGTGTCCTTACATCCTGGGTAAACATGCTCTGCTATGCTTGTCCCCTCTAGGCTACAAGCAGCAATAGTGTAGTACGTTGGGGTTGCTCAGTTGAAACTGGGGTATATGCTAAATGGCTCACCATGGAGTCCAGGCATTTGTGACCTCACTGTTTACGTGAGATAGACTTAACTTGTCTGACCTTTTGTGGAAGTGTTCTGTCATCAGACTCACACAAATAGTGATGCTATTGTTCTAACTCACAGTTCATTTTTTAAACCAGATCACCAGGTGAGCTGTATGTACCGAGAGAGAAGGGGGGGAGGGGAAGGGGGAAGGTGAGGGTGAGGGGGACGGAGAGAGAGGGAGAGGGAAGGGAGATGAAGGGGAGGGAGGGAAGGGAAGAGGAGAGGAAGGGAGAGAACCTTAAGCCTGCCCAACTGTTCTGCCAGCCCAACATGGCTTGATGATATTCAACAATAAAATGGACTGCCAGCCTGCATTTACTCTCCAGGTAGGGCACACTGCTGGGGCATGTGGTGCTGAAGGGAGGTTCCTCACTGTAGAATAGAGGCCA